>OU343217.1:250410086-250473446 GCA_910596185.1 Chrysanthemum makinoi | reverse complement strand
AAATTAAGCTATTTTACCAAGTTACTAAGCTACTATGATGAATTTGACAAGTTAAATTCTGCAATGAACAACTAGAGTAATATTAAAAAAGGATTTGATCTTTTTAACACCGGAAAGTTAGATCGATTTTTATCAGATTCCATGAAGTTATTGGGAACTAATGTGACAAGAACAACAACAACAAGTAACAACACAAATAGCTTCTAAATGATAACTAAGTAAATCCACAACCTTTTATAAACTGTTTTGAAGCTTTTCAAAGTTTAAACCGATTTAAGCCATGAAACTGATTCATACAAACATTTAATGATAAAAAGTCGATTTGAGCACCTAAACACTGATAAACAACAAAGACCTATGATTTACTATTGTGCAATATTAAAAGTGAAAAAGTGAAAACTAAGTGATCGAGAGAACTGATGAGCAAGCTTGCAATATTAAGCACTAATCTCACTAATCATACACCAAACAAGCATAAAAACAAAAAGATAAGCAGTGATAAGTAGTTCTACAGTGAATAACCAAAATCAAGAAAATAAGCTTACAAATTGATTTCAAGCTCAAAACTGAGAACCAAAGCACAAGACCACAACCTATAGCTTCCAAGAAGACTAAACCATGCAATCCAAAATCACCCTGATCCATTTTCTTGATCATTTCTTGATTGATTTTGATTTATGACTAATTTTTGTATTTTTGGTTTTTTTTCTATTTGATACAAAACAGATTTTTAAAGTTTCTAAAAGCTTTAAAAGCCTTATAAGGAGCTTACATGAGCTTATGAGTCCAAAAATACAAACAACTTTAGACTAATATGAGAATTTTGGATATGAAAATTGCACAAACTGAAAATGAAATTGAAATTTGAAATTGATTCTTTAAAATAGATTCACATACACTTGAAAAACTTAAACAAAGTACTTTAAAGCTTAAACATACACTGGAATTTGAAATTATTCTAAAATGACATAAACTAAGTTAAATTACTCTAGATATTTTCCACATTGCTTCATTCTCTCTTTATATTGATCTCTTTGGGCTCTATGTCGACCTCTGAATGTTTCCCACTTGATTTCAACCCTTGAATTCATCAATCTCATCATAATCGTCCATTTGGCATTTTGGCGGCAAAAGCTGTTTGAGCGGAGTAGTGGTTGGAAGCAATTAAAGAATTTTGTTGGATGGAGGTGTTAGTGGAGTAAACAACTGGTAAGGTGAGGTGGAAAGGTGGAAACCAGGCAAGGTGGCTGAAACCATGGTGGTTTCTGGTTTGGCGGGATTTGTGAGATGAACAGTAACGCTGGGATTTGACTTTCGTTGACCCCGTTTTTAATATTAGGGTGGGGGTTCAAATGGGATATTCGCGTGTTCAAATGGGTTTTGGACTGCTCAGGTTCATAGTCCAAGGGTCGTTTCGCTTGGGTCAGGTTGTTGTATGGCCACTGGGTTTGGGATTTGGGTTAATAACAAAGGGTCCGTTTGGTTTGTTTATTAATAAATACAAGGACCATTCTTGTAATTTCTGCAAAGTTGAGGGGTTAAACCTGCACTTTTTCCAAAGTTATCACAAGGACTGAATATGCCATTTATGAATAGTACAAGGTTTACTTTTGATTATTTTCACTTTTTAAATTCACCAAGGACTATTTTTGACAATTTTCAAACTTTAGGGACTAAAGTTGTCATTTTGTAATTTTCAAACTTTGAAGGGTTTGTTTTGACAACTTTTGAATCTTGTGGACCTTAAATGATATTTTTCTTTATTTTGATTTATTTTGATTTACCAGGGACTAATTTTGACAACTTTTGAAACTTGGGGGACTAAAACTGCCAATTATGCAAACTTGATACGTTTTTCATCTGATTTTGGTAATTTTGCATTTAAAACACATAAAACACTTATTTGTGATATTTTTATCATTTTGATGCATTTCTGAGTATTTTCAAATGTTTTTGCAGTTTAAAAGGTTAAAAAATGATGAGTATTTGCATACTCATCAATCCCACACACTAAGATATTGCTAGTCCCTAGCAATATTTTGAGAAACTTTAATGGACTTGAATCTCTTTACCAAAAGTCATTACTTCTGGAGTAGCCAATTGTTTCAGTTCAAGTAAGAACCTTGGTACAATGATAACCAAATGATTTTGAGCAAATCACCAGCTTTCAACTGTTTTGATTTGTTTTACCGAAGCCGTTTGCTTCTGGACTAGCCAACTCTTAGATAAAATATCTTTGGTGAGTCGCTTACCAATTATGGTTTTCCAACTGCCTTTACCACAAGCCATAAACTTGCGGGCTAGCCAACTCTTCACTAATTAAAGATATGGTGACCTGAACACCATACAATTTTGGGCAAATTGCAAGCCGTCAACGGATTTGAGATATCTTTACCAAGAGCCGTTTGCTCTAGGATTAGCCAATCCTTTGTTAATTAGACATGGCTGATGATAACCGTAGTGAGTAAGTGCAAACACTTACTCCAAAAAAATATTTGGCCAAAAATTGGGGAATTGGGTGGTATAATTACATGATAAAATTCGTGAGAATTCCCCCACACTAGAAATGAATATTGCCCTCAATATTCAAAGTACCGGCGATTATGCCGAAACATAGAACGTAAAAGGGAAATACTACGGCCATTATTTTATTTTTGATATATATACTTTTTTTTTTTTTTTTTGAAAAATTGATATACAACAGCGGGGGACAACTCCCCCACACTAGGATGGTAGAAAGTAGAAAGAAATCAGAAATATGAGTGAAAACCCATATGGTGCCTACTGTTTTGATTCCCGAGTCACTAGCTTGACTCGATCCCCGCATTCATTGGTTCATGGGGAAAGTTTGTAATCTGGGACAACCATAGGTGGAATGTCCTCTCCAAAATAGTGCTTCAATCGATGACCATTCACTTTAAAATTGGGACCATCGGGTTGAGATAACTCAATGGTACCATAAGGAAATACTTTAGTGATGGTGAATGGTCCGGACTGATTTTAGTTTTCCTCAGAAAATCTTCAATCTTGAATTGAAAAGAAGGACTCGATCACCGACGTTGAAAACGCGGTTCTTGATTTGGGAGTCATGAATCTTCTTTGTCTTTTGTTTGTAGATCAAAGAGTTCTCGTATGCTTGATCACGGAGTTCATTTAATTCATTCATTTGAACTTTCCGGTGATCACTACTGTCTGAATATCGGTTGGCATGTTTCAAGGCCCAGATGCCTGTGTGCTTTCTCTCAATCAGATGACACGCCTTTCCGTACACAAGATTGTATGGAGTACACCCAATGGGTGTTTTATAAGCTGCACGAAGGCCCGAGAGCGCCATCCGTTTATCCGACCAAGAGGCACGTTTTGCCTACCGTCCTTTCCAGAATTCTTTGTATATCCCGGTTAGAAACTTCCACTTGCCCACTTGTTTGGGGGTGGTATGCAGTGGAGAGACGGTGAGTTACACCATACTTTTGCATGACTCTATCAAACTGGTCATTGCAGAAATGCGTACCACGATCACTGATTATAGCTCGTGGAGTTCCAAACCTAGCAAAAAGAGATTTTAAGAATTTCACCACAACTCGGGCATCATTGGTAGGCAAAGCTTTCGCTTCAACCCATTTTGACAAATAGTCAACGGCCACGAGTATGTATTTGTTTCCTCGAGATGATGGAAATGGCCCCATAAATCCAATGCCCCAGATGTCAAAGATCTCACACACTTGAATGGCGTTTTGCGGCATTTCATTTCTTTGTGAGATATTTCCGTGACGTTGACAAGCGTCACAGGTTTTGACAAAATCGTGGGCATCCTTATAAATAGTGGGCCAATAAAATCCGGAATCAAACACCTTTTTGGCGGTGTAATTTGGACTATGATGGCCCCCGGTGGGTCCAGAATGGCAAGCTTTGAGAATGTCCATAGCTTCCTGTCCATAAACACACCGTCGGATGACTTGATCCGCACAGATTTTGAATAAGTAGGGTCGTCCCAGAAGTAATGTTTAACATCCTTGAAGAATTTGTTCTTCGGTTGGTGACATTCCTTTCACTTTGAAGTTACCCGCATGGTAATTTGCGAAGTCAGCAAACCATGGGGTAGTAGAGTTTTCCAAGAAACCGCATTGAGCGTCTCGAGAGGAAATGTTTCATTTATTTCCTTTTTCTCGAAAACATCTTGGTGAGGGTTTCTAGACGGACAGATGATCGCAGCTAGGTTCTCTCCTTTTATCACGTATAATGATATCAAATTCTTGCGAGAGGAGAACCCAACGAAGCAATCTCGGCTTTGCATCTTGTTTTGCAAAGAGATATTTGAGACCCGAGTGATCCGTATACACCACGCATTTGGTCAAGATTAAGTACGTAACGAAACTTCAAACGCATACACCACGGCTAATAGCGTTCTTTTTTCTGTGGTGGTGTAATGGGTTTGAGCTTCGATCATAGTCTTACTCGCGTAGTGGATAGGCTTAAAATGCTTGGTCTTACGTTGCCCTAAGAATGCACCGATAGCAAAATCACTTGCATCGCACATGAGCTCAAAAGGCAAGTCCCAGTCGGGAGCAACGAGAATGGGTGCTTCAGTAAGCTTTTTCTTTAATGTTTCAAAAGCTTTGATGCACTCGTGTGAGAAGATAAAAGGAGCATCTTTTTAAAGAAGATGGGTCATAGGCCGGGCGATTTTAGAAAAATCTTGTATGAATCTGCGATAAAACCCGGCATGACCTAAAAAACTCCTAATACCTTTGACGGTAGTAGGATGAGGCAATTTAGCAATAACATCTACTTTTGCTCTATCGACCTCGATCCCATTTTTGGAAATCTTATGGCCAAGGACTATGCCTTCTTTGACCATAAAGGCTTTCTCCCAATTTAGAAAAAGATTGGTGTCTTCACACCGTTTGAGCATTTTATCTAAATGGGAGAGACATGTTTGAAATGAGTCCCCAATGACCGAGAAGTCATCCATAAACTCCTCCATTGTTTCCCCATATGTCGTGGAAAATTGCCATCATACATCGTTGGAACGTGCCAGGAGCGTTACATAGGCCAAAAGCGCATACGTAGAGGCAAAAGTTCCGTATGGGCAGGTGAATGTGGTCTTTCTTGATCCTGTGGATCAATGGGGATCTGAAAATACCCCGAGAAACCATCTAGGAAACAATAGTATTCGTTCCTTGCTAATCTCTCAAGCATTTGGTCCATGAAGGGTAGAGGAAAATGGTCTTTTCGTGTGGCGTCATTCAACTTACGATAGTCAATGCAAACACGCCATCTTGTAACCAATCGAGTTGGAATTAACTCGTTATTTTCATTTGTGACAACAGTTATGCCACCCTTTGTAGGAACACAAAGGAATCACTAACTCCAAGGTCTAAATCGTAAATTAATCTTGCATCAAGAAGTTTGAGAACCTCCTGTTTGATAACCTCATGGATTTTTGGATTTACTGCTTTGATGTTGAATCATTGCTCAAGTCATCCTCCATCAAGATTTTGTGAGTACAAAACTCGGTTGATAATCCTTAATGTTGAGAGTTTCCAAGCAATTGCTTGCTTGTGTGACTTCAAGACCTTTATGAGAGCGATTTTCATCTTTATTCAAATCTCAGCAATAATGATCGTAATTTATCATCTCCTTCAAGAAATGCACTTTCGAGAAGCAAAAGTCCTTAAGTTCTACTCGAAATTCTTCGCTCAACCGACTTGACTTCCTTATTATGAAGTTCGACTGAGGATAACACTCGGACTTTGGAAATTACCAAATTCCATATTATTCACATGTCCATCCACAACAATCATTTTGTTGTGAGTACCGAGGTCCACACGCCGGATTGTCAAACGGGGAATACATTTCCTTGTGAAAATTTTGACACATCATTTCAAGACCAACCTCCACGCATTTCAAATGATTCAAGCAACTCCTCATAAAACTACGTAGACCTTCTATTGAAGAGTCCGGAGTTATTAAAAGAACTTAAGGAGAGTTTCGCTATGTCGTTTCAAAACTCCTGAGGAATCTATGGCAGAATTACTTGCAAAAGAACGAGATGCTAGAAACAAAAAGAGCATGGAAGAATTACTTGTCGAAGAACACGCAGCTAAAACACGTGCTATATTCAGTCGCTTCTTCTTCGATGAGGATGATGATGATGAAGTTACCCTTGATATTCATCATTTTTGGCGGTTCATCAAGTTCAGTAGCTTGAAATTCCTTCCATGAAAAATCGTGGAGAAAAGACTATGATGGAATTACTAGCGTAAAGAACAAATGGAAATTGTAAAACATATGTATGCTAGTCCCAACTCATCACTGTTATCACACCCGAGGTTCACTCATACTTCAGCATGGGGACGAGCATCTGACACTGTCCTGAAAGGAATCGGATCAATTCATAAAGTCTAGTGTTGAGAACCTTGTCCCAATCCGAGAAGTCGAGGAACTTCATCATATGTGTGTGATTCTCTTTCCCCTTTTGAGTATTCTCTAGATCATTTTGAAACTTTCTCCGATTTTAGCGACGATTGTGCTTCTTATGAAAACATCAAGTATGTTGAGGCATCACTCCATACCGATCCTCTTCGAGGAGTTCACCGATGAAATCGCTCACATCAATCCACTTTCATCGAAAAGTGATGATGATATCTTTGATTTCAAAGCCGACCTAGGAGAAATTGAAAGTCTCCTTTATAATGATCGTTCACTCACTTCTCACCCTAACAAATCCAATAGAGAATGTTGATCACTTTGTTCCCGAAACATTCAAAGCTACTTTCACCAATCATCTATTTGAATTCGAATCTGAATTCACTTGGATTTCTAACAATCCAATCTTTAAAAATAGTGATGAGCCCACAATGGAACAAGAGTTCACAAATTCACTTCATGAATCCTTGGTGAGGACCTCCACAAAACTCACCAAGATATGTCAATATCTCGCGATGTGGATGGTCAGAATGAACCGATGTGTCATGGTAAGGATAGGGAGCTTGGTTATGCAGACCCATCTCTTGATTCTACTATGCAAAGGACAATTCCCACCATTATGAGGACCACCACACCATTGGCAACCAAATGGTGGTGGATATGACATGGAAACGAATCAAAGGTTTACGAGGGTTGGATGAAGAATCAAAGATGTGTAGGTAAAAGATGGATATTTTTGGATTTTTGGATAAACATTTTGTAAATATAAGAAAGAAAATCTTTTTTGTTTTGTGTTGTTGAAAACTGATTTTAAAATGTTTTGAACCGCTTTGTTTTATATAATAATAATAAGAAAATATGAACAAGGATGGTAAATATACAATGGATGTATATTCAACAACACCGATGCTTCAAATTGAGTAACGCAAAGCACACCTCCTGCCAATACGCCCTGGTTGGTTCTTCCAAATCGTCAGTTTATTACACAAGTCAACCACTTGTGAATGGTCAACCGTAATAAAATTCAAACAAGTCTAAACCAATGCAATTTCCTTGGAATATAGTGGATCGTTAAGTCCTACTGAGGATAATGGTGCTTTAAAACGTCGGGGATGTCGAATGATCACTAATGATAATGATCTGTAAGGATTTTGATTGATAACTACACTACTTATTGATTGGAATTGTATTTGGATACATTATAAGCACAACAATCGCTAAAACAAACGAAATACGCACGCTTATTAAATTTACGTAACGTACAAAATAAAACGTGAAATTTAAAAAGAATAAAACACTTATGGATATGAAAATGATATTTTTACAATCCTAATAATAAAATAAAATTAGTGGAAAAAAAAATTATTTTTAAAACTATTTATTTAATTATTATTAATTAAAAACTATTTTTAACTATTTAATAATACCCTAAAATATAATAAAATATTAAATAAAGCTAGAAAAGTGAAATTTTAACTTAGAAAAATCTAAAATATTATAAAACTTATTTTAAACTGAAAATATTTTTTACACTTTTTATTCATTTATTATTAATTAAAAAACTATTTATTAATTATTTAAAATACACTTAAATACAAGAAAATATAAAATTAACCTGAAAATGAAATTTTAATTTAGAAAATCTAAAATATTAGAAAACTAATTTTAAAACTGAAAAGATATTTTTATATTTTTATTTGTTTATTATTAATTATTTAATACTTTTTAACTATTTTAAATTCTAATAAATACTAAACAAACTAAGAAAATTATGAATTTTTTTATAAAATTATCCTATGATGACAGTAAAGCTAAAAAGTTATAAAACAGAAAGTGCTTAATAATAAGCTGAAAAGAAAAATTTTAAAAGCTAATTTATATTAAATAAACGCTATCACTATTTTTAAAATGATTTTTGTGATTTTCAAACTACTATAACTACTGATTATAAGCAACTTTAATAAAGACAAAAATTTTGGAACTTAAAAATAACCTGAGAATGAGCTTATGAGCTCAACAGTTTGAGCTTATGGCTTATTTTGATTTTTAAGCTCAAACAAACTACTGCTGGAACCAAAAGTAAAATAAGGTACAAATAAGCTAAAGTTACTTAAATGAAGCTAAAAGATACAAAGGAATACACTGATAAGCTTTAAATAAGCAAATAAGCAATTCTACTAAACCAAGAAAACAAACAAGGCATACGCTTTTTGTAGGATTGCTAGCAAAGCTCCAAAGCTCAAAATAAGCACTGAGGCAACAAGCTTGTTAGGTGAGCTTCTTAAAAAACCAAAATATACAAGGTTTGACCCACTAATAAGCCTCTGGTGAGCTTATGAAAAGCTTGCTAGCACTAGTGTTCAATGTACATTTAAATGGGACAACTTAAAAGCTACTGTTCTATCAAATGCTAGAAAGTAAAAATTAAGCTTGGAACTTTAAGACAAGGTTAGCTACAACAAAAAACAAAATTCACAAGCTAAGGTTTACTAATGAGCTTTTATTAGCTTGTGAAAAGACTCAATCAACTGCACGGGGCACTTTTTAGAAAATGGTCTAAAGTAAGCTAAGAAATAAGCAGTTAAATAAGCTAACTAGAAATTATAAAAAATACTATGATAAATATGAGTAAATGAATATTAATATCCCAAAAGCTCAAATCTTGAAACTTAATATTAAATTCTATATAAAATTATCTAGTTTATTCAAAAACTACCAAACTGAAATTTTGACTTTTTTATATTACACTAACAAGTTGACTAATATGAACTTTGAATTGATTCTACTAACTGATTATGTTGTAATAAGCTAAGATAAGATGAAATTAAGCTATTTTACCAAGTTATAAGCTACTATGATGAATTTGACAAGTTAAATTCTAACAGTGAACAACTAGAGTAAGATTAAAAAGGATTTGACTTTTTAACAATTGAAGACTGATTTTTATTGTATCTATGAGTTATTGGGAACTAATGTGACACAAAACAACAAGTAACAACACAAATAGCTTCTAACACAGATAATAAGTAAATCCAAAACAACCTTTTATAAAACTGCTTTGAAGCTTTTCAAAGTTTAAAACTGATTTAAGCCATAAACCCATTCATACAAACATTTAATGATATGCTTCGATTTGAGCACCTAAACACCGCTGATAAACAACAAAGACCTATGATTTACTATTGCAATATTAAAAGTGAAAAGTGAAAACTAAGGATGAGAGAACTGATGAGCAAGCATGCAATATTACTCACTAATCTCACTAATCATACACCAAACAAGCATAAAACAAAAATATAAGCGGTGATAAGTAGTTCTACAAAGTTGAATAACCAAAATCAAGAAATGCTTAAAAATTGATTTCAAGCTCAAACGAGAACCAAAGCACAAGACCACAACCTATAGCTTCCCAAGAAGCACTAAATCAGGGCAATCCAAAATCAACCCCTCTCCAGCCTTCTTGATCATTTCTTGATTGATTTTTGATTTATGACTATTTGTTTTTTGTATTTTTGGTTTTTTTCTTTTTTGATACTAAACAGGATTTTAAAGTTTCTAAAAGCTTTAAAATGCTTTATAAGGAGCTTACATGAGCTTATGAGTCCAAAATAACAACTACAAACAACTTTAGACTAATATGAGAATTTTGGATATAAAATTGACAAACCTGAAAATGAAATTGAAACTTGAAATTGATTACTGAAAATAGATTCACATACACTTGAAAAACTTAAACAAAGTACTTTAAAGCTTAAACATAAACCGAATTTGAAATTATTCTAAAACGACATAAACTAAGTTAAATTACTCTAGATATTTTCCACATTGCTTCATTCTCTCTTTATATTGATCTCTTTTCAATATTGTCGACTCGATTTTCCCACTTGATTTCAACCCTTGAATTCATCAATCTCATCAGAATCGTCCATTTGGCATTTTGGCCAAAAGTTGTTTTGAGCAGAGTGTGGTTTGGAAGAAATTAAAGAATTTTGTTGGATGTGGAGTGGGTAAACAACCGGTAAAGTGAGGTGGAAAGGTGGAAACCAAGAAGTGGCCTGAAACCATGGTGGTTTTGTTTGGCGGGATTTTGTGAGAGATGAACAAGAACGGGATTTCACTTTCGTTGACCCCGCTTTAATATTAGCGGGGTTCAAATGGGATATCAGTGGTTCAAATGGGTTTTGACCGCTCGGTTCATAGTCCGCAAGTCAGTTACTTGGGCTTGGGCTTGTGTGTTGCATTGGGCCATTTGGGTTTCGATTGGGTTAATAACAAAAAGGGTCCGTTTGGATTTGTTTATTAATAACACGGACCATTCTTGTAATTTCAAGCAAAGTGAGGGTTAAACTGCACTTTTCCAAAGTTATCACAAGGACTGAATATGCCATTTATGAATAGTACAAGGTTTACTTTTGATTATTTTCACTTTTTAAATTCACCAAGGACTATTTTTGACAATTTTCAAACTTTAGGGACTAAAGTTGTCATTTTGTAATTTTCAAACTTTGAAGGGTTTGTTTTGACAAATTTTGAATCTTGTGGATCTTAAATGATATTTTTCTTTATTTTGATTTATTTTGATTTACTGTGGACTAATTTTGACAACTTTTGAAACTGGGGACTAAAGCTGCCAATTATGCAAACTTGATAATGCCATCCTGATTTTGGTATTTATGCATTTAAAACACATAAAACACTTATTTGTGATATTTTTATCATTTTGATGCATTTCGAGTGTGTTCGGATGTTTTTACTTGAGATAAAAGGATAAAGATTTTTGCATACTCATCATAGCTCGATGTATTTGGACTTTTCATTTTAAGAAGGCAGTATTATAGGATTATCACCCAAATAGCCTATCATTGTGTGTCTATCGATTAGTCACCTCGACTTCTCGACCCCCATGTTAAACCCTTTGTTAGACTCACCTTTAGTGCAAGATACCCCTAGATACACCCATCTGAGCCATTCCTTTCATTTTGTTCACCCAATATATTGTTTCGTTACACCTTACACCTTAGCCTACCTTGTAGTCTTTATTTGTAATTAGGAAGTCATTGTTTGCCTAAGTTCAAGGTTCAAGTGGAAAGGTTCGGGAATCACACTTTCGTCGATGACATATTCTTAAAGATCATTGAAGACCCCCCAAATTCTCATATTGTTCATCTCAAGTGGGGGGATGTTATGTTTAGTTGTTACATAACGTTATTTATTGATTGTAAAGTACGAAGTTATAAGCACTTTGGAAAACTAGAAGGGAGGTTGAATAGTTTTGCCGATTTTAAGTTAGTTTCAAAAAACTTTAGATTCGATGTTGCGTGAAATCGTATGGATGAAGATAAAGTATAGATCTAAGAGTAACGTAGTAAATAAAGTAAAGCAAGGGAAAGAAATGACACAACCGATTAGTGGTGGCTACAAGGACACCTTCCTTGCCCTACTCCACTCCCCGAGTCACCTACTCGAGTTCAAGCACTATGTCAAAAAACTCCTTCAACTTGGCGGAGAACCTTACACAACGTTGCTTACACCTTTTTCCTGCATAAAGCTAAATACTGAGTTCGTAACACGGAGGACCAAACCAACACGACTATTACACAACAACTATGTGAAATATCAAGTACAAGATCTTTGCTACGGAAATCTTGTGGAGGAACAAATCAGTCAAGGACCCCTTGCTTGGATGACTTGTAGTAAGCTCGTGATCTCGCCTTAGAGAAAGACCTATATGAGAATCACACTAGAATAAAGAAGAACAACTCTCTAGATCAAGTGATCTTTTGTTAGAAGAGTAGTAAGAGTATATAGGAAGAAAAGGTGAAATGAAGAAATGGCTCTCTATTTATAGGCAAACTTACCGTTCTTACGGATCCCTCCCTTAGGGATCCGTCTGTGTAAAGCTAGGGATCAGTGGGACGCTCCTCTTTGCCCATGGGTTTTTTGGTTATGGGTCATGGGTTATGGGTTGGTCCATGGGTATTTCATTATATACAATGTATCTAATAGATGCAATGCATCTAGTCAAATGGGTATGGGTCAATACCATGGGTTATGGATATGCTCCATGGGTTGTGATTTTTACCCATCCTAATAAACTATTACAACAAATGATTTATTACAACAATTTGTATTAAATGACTATATGTAAATGCTTTACAAAAATAACATGTATCCTTATAATTTTACTTATGATAACATTATAATTGTTATCAACAAAACACAAAGAGATCGCAAAATATTAATAAACATTTTTACGGTTTATTTGTATTAACAATCTCCCCCTTTTTGTTGATGACAAAACATAATGTTATGATGAGTAAAACTTAAGATTAGATGTATGTTTGAAAGCCTAAGTTTACTTTTCTCCCCTTTGTCGTAAAAACAAAAGTTAACCCAACAAAAATAAAATGTGGAAAAATAGTCCACGATCACATACCCCTCGACTCCAGTAGTCCCCTAGTTCAAGCCAGTGAGAAAAAAACCTACAACGAAGGGTTAGTAGAAACATGCATAAATAATCTTGTGATTGAGCGAGAATTAAGATCGGGAGCCAAGGTATATAAACAAGGCCTTGTAATAAAACAACAAAATGTAGTGGTATTTATGCCACATACAAGCATTTAAAAGTAAGAACAAGACTTGTTCTTAAAAAAATGACTCAAAAGAAAAATACTAAAAATAGAAAATAGTAATAATGATTTCTTCCATGCTTGCATAAGGTTATGTATGGAGGTTTTGATGAGTAATGATATTGATGCGATCAAGAATGAGGTTGAGTATGAATCGCATTTCTTCCTAACTTCTATTGCAATATCCCTAGTGGATTGACAATGTTCACAATGTAAGTGATGTGGGTAATGAGTGCAATTGTTTTGGGTTTTTGATTTGTGAGATGCGAAGATGTGGTGGAAAATAGGAAAATACTGGATCAAAGTCCAAATGTTGGAAGTGTGGTGGGAAAAGAACCTAGATGTTCTTGTAGCTTAATGGGAGCTAAGGGTGGTGAGGTTTCAAGGTCTTGAAAATTGTTTGGAGAAGTGAGAGGTGTCAAAAGGCTATTTCTTTTTGTTTTGGTTGTTGAGATCTTGTTGGAGTCTTAAGGAGTTCCAAAGAGTGACTTTAGGTGGTGAGTTGATGGGTGATGAAGTTAGTGTACTTGTTGGTGATGAAGGAGGTGCTATAATGGAAGCATCTTGTGGTGAGTTAGTGGTTGGTGATGAGCCATTCGATGATGGTTTTGGTAAGCAACAAGGCGGATGCTAATCCGTAAGGATATCCTAGATTTTGATTGTGGTATTTGGAAGGCGGAGGACAAAAGTTTGTATTTCTTGAAATGGATTGTTTGCATTAGGTGATTCATCTAAGTTGGAAGATCTTTTGGAAGACATGGTTGTGTTTGTTTGTGAGGATGAGATGAATAGCAAGCAATGTTGGGAATCCTACTTATAAAAAAAAATTATGCATTGCAATGAATGCTTGACCCAAAATGTGGATTAAAATCTCATGATTAGATATGAATTTAAGGCATGTGATCATGAGAAAACAAGCATTAAATCACATACTCCAAAATAAAGTAAGAAAAATAGAAGATAAAACTATTGCCTCACCGGATCCCACGGATCCTTCCCTTCAGGGATCCGTCTCAAAGATTGAGGTCAGATCCGTGGTAATGGTGATTCAGTACCAAAATTTTCCTTTTGGAAACATTTGTGCCTAGTGTGTGTGCCTATATGCAAACCATTTGGAGTTGCGGTTATCTCGACTCCTAAAAAGAAAGAAAAAATAAACTAGAAGTGAAAAGGCAAACTATTATGAGATAACCCGAAGTGTCCTAATTCATTGTTGCTTAAATGAATGTACCAAAAACACATATTAGTTATATGGTCCTCTTAGTATTCAAAAGACATGAGATGCAATGAAAACGAAGTTTTACTTTGTATTAATAATAGAAAAGCGATTTGTCCTAGACGTGAGAAATTGCTTTTGTGAAATTGATACTGAAGAGTATCATCATTTTGAAAACATTTTGAAAAGAGGTTTCTATGTGCGAAAAAATGTTTATTCTTTGAAAAGAAGATGTGTATGTAATTACGCGGTTTGCAACTTGTACTATAAGGAAAATAAGAGAAAACTATGAGTTATCTTGGGTTTTGAAAATCCCGTATTGCTTGAGTTGTGCATGAAATAGAGATCCTAGACTCGAAAGAAAGAAGGCTAGTGTTTACATACCTTGTAGAGTTAAAAATTAATTACGATTGTTCCATGAGACCAAGACCAAGACGAAGTAGGTTGAATTGTTTCCGCTTCAACGGTTTGGTGAGGATGTTCTATGTTGTTCGGACGCCACCTTTCAATAGAGATGTTCTTGAACATTTTCTAAGTGATGACGAATCTCTATATGCTTTGGCGTAGGAATGTAATATCAGGATTCTTGCTTAAATCGATGCAGCACTTTGTTGTCACATAGAATGGCTATGTCACTTAGATGAATGTTGTAGTCAACTAACGCTTGTTTCATCCATAGTGCTTGTTGGCATGCTTTGCTTCAATTATATTATATTCGCTTCGGTTGTTGATATTGCTAATGTCGTTTGTTTCTTTGAGAACCAAGATGTTAAACAACATCCCATAAAAGTACATACCCCACTTGTACTTTTCGTCAACATAATCACCGCATGGTCAATCGTGATATAATTGTTTCTACTTGATAAGGTTTTAAAATGTACCTGGTCATTTAAGCCCTTATTTAATCACTTGAATGTATATTATTCTTAATATCGCTTTTTTTCACTTTTTAGGTCTCTTGAAGGCAAATTGCCGTGAATGGCACTTATTTGGATCTAAAAGCGCGGATATATGAAGAAAAATGACCAAAGTCAAGAATCGACCAAGTTTGCTGAAAACACAGGTGACGGGCGCCAAGCTTAACCAAGCGACGGAGGATTTGTGACGGACATAAGCCAAAATCTTATTTTCAAGTGACGACGTCAAGTTATAAAAAGAGAGGTCCGCAAAACTCGCACGGCCTAGATTTGATCCGCATCGCCGAAGCTGGCGCGAGGACTCGGCCACAAGCAAAGGTGACGCCGCCGCAGTCTAACGCTAAAGATCTAAAACCCAATGACGGCTGACCGACGCCACAAAACATAAGGTGACGCTCGATATGTAATCTTATATATAATCCGAATTTTTCAGATTAGTGTGTAGTCTTTGAGTAAAAACCTAAACCGAACCAAGTACGTCTTGTATGTATTTGGTTCCAAACCCTATCTTAGATCATGATAAGTGCTTTACTTCATTAATACAATTATGTCTTTGATTATTTGTGTGTATGCTTGCATGTTCTCCATGTCCCGCTAATTTACTTGTGTGTTTGCTTAGAATATTTAATTATTGAATATATTGATTGGTTGTCTCTTATCTTAGTTGATTAATGATCTAGTAATGCGATAGGTCATTCAAGTGTACTTAATGCTTGATTAATCTTTGTGAACCTTAGGTTATAGCACCTTGAGCTGTTGTAAGCTAAACTATCCAAAGAGGCCTTAGAGTAAAAGTTTATGATCCCTAGTGGTATTTTGTAGACGAGACCCTTTGGTAACTTCAAAGAGTTAGGGATAAACGATACCCTACAAATTTACACACAAATCTAATTAAGAATAAGGACGACAATTCAATCCACCAATAGGAGATAATTAAGGAGTAGTAAAACCTAAAACACATCATCTTTAAACTATCATACGAGCACACAACAATTAGACATAGACTACATACACCTTAGATTAGATAATTAGATAAGTAGAGTAATCTGTAGCAATACCAACCCCCAAATCCAAACCCCGAGATTCGTACTTTTCCATTTCCTAAAAACATAAAAAAGATAAAAAATAATCTTCCTCAACCCCAACCTTAATGTAGTAACTTCTCACTAGCATTCCTATTCCCCTAGAGAATGATATCAATACCCGGTTTACCCTAATACTACACTACAACGATTAGGTTCGGCCGCCTAGGGTGTTATAAAACTTGTCGAAGAAAAGGAAGTTCCTTTGACCTCAACGACGCAGTAGTAGCGTATCACTACTCCGCACCCTTAGGATACCATAATCCTAATTGAGTGTCACACCCTTAATGTATCTAAATATCCTTTTTACGGCTTCTAGATGTGATGTTTTAGGGTTTTCTTGAAACATAGCACATAGACAAACACTAAACATGATATCCCACCTACTAGCCGTAGGTAGAAGGCTACCAATCATGCCACGATATTTTGGGTTATTAACGATTCTCCGCTTCATCTTTTGTCAGTTTGGTGTCGGATGACATTGGTGTCCTAATTGGTTTTGACACTTCTAAACCGAATTTCTTTAACATTTCCTTAATGTATTTAGATTGATTAAAGAAGATACCATCTTCTACTTGTTTGATTTGTAGACCAAGAAAGAAACTAAGTTCTCCCATCATACTCATCTCGAACTCGCATGATTTTAGAGAAATCATCACACATGTCTTGACAAGTAGATCCGAATATAATATCATCTACATATATTTGAACAATGATTATATGTGACTTTCTTTTCTTAGTAAAAAGTGTGTTATCAACTAACCCCATGGTGTAGTTGTGTTTGATTAAGAATGACTTGAGTCTATCATACCAAGCTTTTGGAGCTTGTTTGAGACCCAAAGGGCTTTTTTAGCTTATACACATGTTTGGTTTTTCAAAATCGATGAAGCCTGAGGTTGAGCTACATATACTTTTTCGTTAATAAAACCATTTAGAAAAGCGCTTTTGACATCCATTTGATAAAGCTTAAGATCATTAGCACAAGCATAAGAAAGAAGTATTCTTATAGACTCTAATCTAGCCACGGGGGAATAGGTTCATGAAAGTCTATTCCTTCTTGTTGGTTATATCCTTGGGCAACGAGTCTAGCTTTGTTTCTAGACACTATACCGTTTGCATCTAACTTGTTTTTATAAACCCATTTGGTTCCTATTATGGTTTGATTACTAGGTGGAGGGACAAGTGTCCAAACATCATTAGAAACAAATTGATTTAACTCTTCTTGCATGGCCAGTACCCAACTTTCATCTTTTATGGCTTCTTGTGTATTCTTAGGTTCTATGGTTGAAACAAAACACAATAGGCTACTTTGGTTTTGGACTTGAGACCTTAAGGTTCTTTCGTTTAACTTTCCTATGACCTTATCTACGGGGTGATCTTTGGAATCTTTAATATTTATGAGTTCGTTATTTGAAGGTTCTTCTTCTTCTTTATTTATCTTTTTCTTTATTACAATAGCTTCACTTTCAACAATCTCGTCATCGACAAGAGGTGGAGAGGGTTTGGGTGGACTTTCATCAAATCTTACATTTAATGACTCTTCTACCTTCATTGTTTCTTTATTTAATATGACGTAAGTTTTGCTATTAGGAGAATAACCTAAAAAGATACCTTCGGTTGATTTAGGATCAAATTTTGTGAGGTAATCTTTAGTGTTAAGAAAAAAACATTTGCTACCAAAGACTCTAAAGTGATCTAACGTAGGCTTTTTGCCTCGTAACTAACTGTATGGAGTTTTACCTAAAATTGGTGTAATTAAGACTCGATTAAGTATGTACGTTGAAGTATCAACGACATTGCACCAAAACCTTTGAGGTATGGATTGCTCATTTAGCATGGTGCGACTCATTTCTTGTAGGGTTCTATTCTTTCTTTCAACTATCCCATTCGACAGTGGAGTACGAGAGCCGAAGTTGTGAGTAATACCAGCGTCACAAAAGCTCCAAATTGCACTTCATTATCAAATTTCCTACCATGATCCGTTCTAATAGACACTATAGGACTTCCTAGTTGTCTTTGAATTTTCTTGCTCAATATTTCAAAGTAATTAAACGTTTCAGTTTTGTTCTTTAAAAATTTAGTCCATCTCACCTAGAGTAATCATCCACTATGACCAAAGTGTAGTAGTTGCCTCCATAACTTTGGATGGCGGATGGACCAAATAAATCCATGTGTAGTAATTCTAGACACTTAGTTGTAGACACCATGTTTTTAGCTTTGTGACTAGAATGGACTTGTTTTTATATTACAAGCATCACAAAAGTGATGTTCATATTTTAATTTAGGTAGATCTCTTACTAGATCTTTGGATGATAGCGATTGAAGAAGTCGCATATTGGCATGACCCAATCTTCGATGCCATAAGGTCGAAGTATCATCCATAGAAGTGAGACAAAGTTTGTCTTTAGGTTCATTACCAATTTTAATGACATAGACTCCATGTTTCCTAATTCCTCTTCCTATGGTTATGCTATTTTTAATATCTTACTATCGGTTTCGGTAAAAAGTACATTGCACTTTTTATCACATATTTTTCCTATACTTAAGAGGTTAAAGTTTAGGTTCTACGTGACACACATCGTTAATGGTTAGAGATTTGTTAGAAATCGTACCTTTACCGATGATTTTGTTTTTGCTATTTCCAAACACCACGTTTCCTCCATTAAAGGATTCATATGTGGAGAATAGATCTTTATTGCCATCATGCCTCGCACCCGCTATCCTTGACCCATTCATCCGGATCTAGGTCGACCTTTAAGCACACCAAAGAAAACAATTAACTCAAAATTTTGGTCCCCATTTGTTCATGGGTCCATTAGTGTTAAACATTACATTCATGTTAGACATGTATGGATAAGGTGAATATGCATTCCATGGTGCAAAGTTTTGAAATGGAAAGCCATTTTGCATATTTGGGTTCCATCCCATTTGATGGTTACTTCTTGGGTAAACATTATTAGGTCTCCTAGATGTGTTTGGTTTTGAAAATGATGGAGCCTTGTTTCTTGCAAAAATTGGATTATATTTTAGGGGTGGTTGTCTAGTGATAATATGAGTTGGTTTCTTCTTATTAACAATAACAAAATCAGTTCTAGAAGAAGAAGCTATGTTATTACCATCGTTTGTCAGCAGAACCCACGGATCCCCGACTGTACACTAGCTCTTCCCTTTTGTGGGATCCGTGGGATCCGCCACAATAAGTGGCTTGTTTTTCTATTGCTTTACGAATTGTGTTTCTTTGTTTTCACTAGTTGACGATCAAGTTGTTGAATACCTAGACCTTTTTGGTTGTTTCCAGTTTTAACACTATCTAGTATCATATCTAGAGTATTAGTACTCATTCTAGCAATCTTAGAATCTAGTTGATCAACTAGTGTTTGAAGTTGAACGCAAAGTTCACATTCGCCACTTACTATTTTCCCTTTTTCTAGACGTTTCAATTTTGCCCTTAACTCTATGACTTCCTTATCTAAACGTTGGTTTTGATTTTTCAAAAACTTGTTTTTGTTAATTACTTTTAAGCTAATTTTACAAAGTTTGTCATATTCATTATGCAATGAGTCATCATCTAATGATGAGCTACTATAGTATTTGTGACATACCTCGTCATTTGCCATGAGACAAATTTCTTCGTCCTCCTCCTTGCTCATTCCCCACGAACCGCTCACGAATTCCTTTTGATCATCCCGTTTGGGACACTTTCTAATAAAGTGGTTTGGGTCCCCACATTTAAAGAAAGCACGATCATCCCTTGGCTTCTCATCAACTTTGCTTTTCCGGAATCCTCTCTTGTCGTCATACGATTGTTTGACGTATCTTCCCTTCCTTCTAAAGAACTTTTTAAAGTCCCTTACCGCCTTGGCATACTCCTCATCATCACTATCCGAAGAGGAGTTCTTCATCATCGCTGAGACCTTCTTGGCTTTAAGGGCAAGAGATTAATTTGTGTTTCTCTTTCACTTTTGAGGCTTCAGATCTTAGCCGAGGACTAGCTCATAGACTTTTAAATTGCCTATGAGTTCATCAAGGGTGAGGATTGACAAGTCTTTAGATTCTTCGATTGCCGTCACCTTACATCTCCACTTGGATGGAAGTGCCCTTAGATATCTCCTAACATGATTACGGCTAGAGAAAGATTCATCAAGTGCTTGTAAAGATGTAATAATAGTATTAAAATTAGCAAAAGAATGATCTATACTATCCTCATCCGATATTGAAAATTGTTCATATTGTTGTACAAATAGATCAATTTTATTATTTTTAACTTGTTGATTACCTTGATGAGTTACAACTAAAAAATTCCAAATTTATTTAGAGGTTTTAAGCATAGAAATTCTTTCGAATTTCTTTTTGGGTAAAGCATTATATAAAACCATTTTAGCTTCACTATTTTTGGAAAGATTTTTCTTAATGTCATCGTTGAGTTTATCATGAGGTATGTTAACTAAATTTCCTTTATCATCTTTTGTTGTAGCTTCAAAATCGCCTTCAACAATGATGTACCAAAGATCAATATCTTTTGACTTCACATACGTTTCGAATCTATTTTTCCAATATATAAAACCATTAGTTTCAAGTAGTGGTGGTCGTTGCATAGATTGCCCTTCCTTGTAGTTTTCAGAACCCATATTGATCGAAAAGTATCTAAAATACGATTTACTTTAAAACTTTTATAAACTTAGCTCTTGATGCCAATTGTGGAAAACTAGAAGGGGGGGGGGTTGAATAGTTTTGCCGATTTTAAGTTAGTTTCAAAAAACTTTAGATTCGATGTTGTGTGAAATTGTATGGATGAAGATAAAGTATAGATCTAAGAGTAACGAAAGTAAATAAAGTAAAGCAAGGGAAAGAAATGACACAACCGATTTATAGTGGTTCGGATACAAGGACACCTTCCTTGCCCTACTCCACTCCCCGAGTCACCTACTCGAGAGTTCAAGCACTATGTCAACAAACTCCTTTAACTTGGCGGAGAAGCCTACACAACGTTGCTTACACCTTTTCCGTACGGCTAAATACCGAGTCCGTAACACGGAGGAACAAACCAACACGACTATTACACAACAACTATGTGAAATATCAAGTACAAGATCTTTGCTACATAAATCTTGTGGAGGAACAAATCAATCAAGGAACCCTTGCTTGGATGACTTAGTAAACTCGTGATCTCGCCTTAGAGAAGGACCTATATGAGAATCACACTAGAAGAAAGAAGAACAACTCTCTAGATCAAGTGATCTTTTGTTAAGAGAAAAGAGTGTATGAGAGATTTAGGGAAGAGGTGAAGAGAAATGAAGAAATGACTCTCTATTTATAGGCAAAAATGCCATCGTTCCACGGATCCCATGGATTCCCTGGGATCCGTCTAGTGTAAAGCTAGGGATCCGTGGACGCCTCTTGCCCATGGGTTTTTTGGTTATGGGTCATAGGTTATGGGTTGGTCCATGGGTATTTCATTAGATACAATGTATCTAATAGATGCAATGCATCTAGTCAAATGGATATGGGTCAATACCATGGGTTATGGATATGCTCCATGGGTTGTGATTTTTACCATCCTAATAAACTATTACAATAAATGATTTATTACAACAATTTGTATTAAATGACTATATGTAAATGCTTTACAAAAATAACATGTATCCTTATAATTTTACTTATGATAACATTATAATTGTTATTAACAAGACACAAAGAGATCGCAAAATATTTATAAACGTCTTTACGGTTTATTTGTATTAACAAGCACTATGAGCTCATTATAGATTTAGTATCGAGGAGGCCACCTCGGTCACATTTGAAGAATGGAGTTGGTAATTGCGCCAACAGTTGAAGAAAAAAGTAATGTGATCTACTTGCTATTACATGATCCGGTTTCTTAACTTCGAAACTTGAACTTTGGATGAACGGTAAGCGGTGATGACTTGGTTATGGATTTAGACTATTTGCTTGATTTTATTTTACACCAATTTTATCCCATGTCTTATCCTACCCTTTAGTCATGAAGGTGTCTAGGTGATGCAGCGAGCAATCTTTGGTGTCTTGGTCATGTATCATTGATTTTGTCCACTTCACGGTGACATGTTAGTAATGACGACTCACCCTTAACCTTTGTCGTGTCTACCCATATTGCCTTCAAGAATTGTTTAGTCCTTAACTCTAGTGGTGGCGATTTGTAACCGCCAGCTTATGATAGAATACATGCTATGATGTGCGTTGAGTGATCACCGAAATTGACACATAGAATAGTTGAGAGATTTGAGTGTTTTGTTCCCACTTCGTGAGGTGTTCGGCTTTGTTTTATTCTAGCATAAGGGATTTGTAAACTTATATTTTCCAGGTAATGGGAGATATCTTTTTAGGAATCTATCTAATAAGGTCTACTTGAGGGAAAGTAGAGTTTAAGTGGGGGCATATTTGATAACATCAAATAGTCCTAAATATTAAGTGTCAATTTCCCCGATAATGCTCGTATTTTATATCATTTATATGGATTTACGCTTGTTTTTCTATATTTTACTTTCAGGTAATTTACGAGCATTGGAGCTAATGAGACACGGATTTGGAGAGTTTATTGAAGATATATGATAGTATGCCTATTTTGAAGTAATTACGGCAACTCTCTCACATTACGTAATGTAATGCTGGCCTAAAACCAACTAAATGAATATTACTGCACCCCTTCGAGGATTACATCGTAACTAATTAGGTCAAATGATGTTCCGCCGCAAGTTACCGTAACTCGTTCCACAAATACGGCGTAACCATGATTTATTGAGAGATACGACTAAGATACCTCATGATGTTACCGTAAAAGCTTTTCCAGAGCAAATTACGAAGAAATGGATGTTACGGTGTAACTCTCAACTTAAGTTACGCCGTAACCTGATCTGGCCTATAAATACCTCCAAAATTCTGATTTCATCATTCACTCCACACACAAAAGCAGAGAACGGGGTATGAAAATGAGGCAGATCTCGAGGATACTGAGCAATCTCCAAGGGAGAAATCATTCCAACGAAAGTAAGCATTAGCAATTTATCATTTCTTTTACTTTCAGTTCATGTATTTCAATATGTTAAACATTGAATCGATTGTTTCAGTTAATATGAGCAACTAAGCACCTCTGGTGCTAGCCTAGTTATGATTCCTTGATTGTTTTGTTTATGTCTACATTGCTTCTGTATAATTGTTTCTAGTGTATGCATGCATAGTTTGTTGGTAGCTACCCTTGTTTCGGTAGTTTTGAATGGCGGTAGTGTCTAGTTATTTAGGATATATGACCAACTGACCCTAAGTAGGTAGGACTGAGGGAAGGGTAAGAATTGACCAACTAACGACCTTCTTCGCCAGGCGATTTGACCAACATCACCAACAGTTGGATGAACTTAAGAAGTTAGGGATGAGTGTTTAAGATGTTAGCGCCCGGGCACTCATTGTTATGAATCTTGCATGTAGCGGAACTTAAGGACTTGGCTTAGGGGACTAAAAACAACTGGACTTTCAAGGGTAGTAGCTTGATCTCCGGTGGAAACCTTTGCTGATAGGTTTGGACGAACTGACCAAATGCTGTCCTAGCGACTTAAACCCCCACTTGAAGCAATTGAAAGTAATTAAACGTGAACTTAACATGATAGGATGATTAACTAGGTTAACACACTTCTACTCTATTGATCACAACCCTCGCCTTTATTTGCTTTCTGGCATTTCTTGCTTTAGTTATTAATTAATCATTAAAACCAATTAAAATCTGTGACACCTAGACTTAATTAGAATCCGCTGACATAGGTCTTGGACGACCTCTGTTTTTACCATACTACACTACACACGATCGAAAGTACACCCCGTTAGTGAATTGGGTAGACCATAGGTATAACGAGACATTATAAATATTAAACCCGGTCAAGAAACCTGCATCATTTACATTATCGTTTATCATTATCAAGTAAACTTATGTAGCTTGCCCGCCCATCCGGGCGGGCTATGAAGCTAGTATATATATATATATATATATATATATATATATATATATATATATATATATATATATATATATATATATATATATATAGTTAGGATCAAATAAGAAGATTACTTAAAATAAGAAGGAATAAGAATAACTATAACCGCAAATCCGAGATGCACCGACCTAAATTAGATGCATCCCTATAATCTTAGAAGCATTATAACGCACCATAGTGTGCTTTCTAGCTTTTAATCAGATGAATATATGTATATTAGATGCATTTCATGATTTCTCTTGTTTTTTTTCCTCTACACGTGCCAAAATCATGAAAATCAATTTGCACCATCTATACATCAAATTAACTTTCGAAACTCAAGATGTTGCATCTATATGAATAGAAATGCATCTAATGCAAGTCGTTGCATCTCAAATGCATGATTTTGGTCACTTCTCACTACTTCTTATTTTAATTTACTTCTCACTGGATCCCTACTCTAATGCCAAATTTACTAAACAGCCCCTGTCAAATAGAAGTTTTAGTATAACAGCCTTTATAGTTTTTCAATGGAGATCAATGCGTGGCTATAATTTTAGCATTTTACCCACGGAAATTAAAAAAAGTCTGTTGCTACTGAATTTTTACATTAGCTAAACATATTGCAAATAGATGTAAATTTGATAGCAATGGTTTTAGCATCCGATATCCGTTGATATGTTCTATAAATTTGCTTATTGCTGTTTAATTTCCGTTGATAAGTTTGTTGCTAAGATAGAAATCAACAACAGATTTGATTCCGTTGAAAAATTTCCGTTGGCAATTGCATCTTTTCTAGTAGTGTGGTGGCACCTAAGGCCTAAGGGTGGGATCATGTTATCAACTTTGTTATGTCAAACTAGAGGTGCATATCCGAACCGGTTAATCGAACCGTAACCGAAATGTAACCGAAAAACCGACCTGGTTAAAACCGGTTTTTACCTAAACCGGCGGTTTGTAACCGGATGAGGATTTTGAAAAAACAACCGGTTTAGAGACCGGTTTTTTCGTTTTTTTAATTTTTTTGAATTAGAATGTTGAGCGGGAAGGTGGGAAGGACCGGGGGGGGGGGGGGGGGGGGCGGATATTATTTATTAGGGCTGAAAAATTACCATTTTGCCATTGTATGGTTAGTATAAATAGAAAGGTTATGGATTTGTTTACTTACAAGTTTCAAACAATCAAAATACACTATAAAAAATAAAAACCGAAAGTATTTCAATAATGGCAAGTTCAAACACCACCAACACCGAAGCTGGTTCAACAAGTGCAGCGACGATTGTCCGAACTTTACCATGCGATCGTGTAAAAGATCCATGGGAAAGCTTCAACCTCGTCCTAATTTCGGATGGCAAGAAAAAGGCTCAATGTAAACGTTGCTTGAGTATAATGTATGCCGGTTCCAACTCGAAGTTGAAGGCTCATATCAAAAACAAGTATTGCAAGGCACTCAAAATGGTTCCGGAAGCCGGTCAATCGTCCATGGGTCGAGAAGGGAGTATTTTTGTATACGATCATAATGTAGTTCGTGAACAATTTGCCGGTTTGGTGATTCAACGTGGTTTGCCGTTCAACCACTTTGACGACGACGGTGTTTCAGAACTATATCCAAGCAATGTATAATCATGTAATTCGTATGACTCTAAAATGCGATGCTATGAAAATGTGGAAAACAGATAAACAAGACTTAAAAAAAGCTTTTTAAAATTTTGATGCTTCTGTTAATTTAACAACCGATGTTTAGTCCGCTCCTCATAATTTGCCATTTTGGTACCTTTGTGTTACTGCACATTGGGTTGATCCCGAAAGTTGGCAAATGATGAAGCGAGTCATAGCATTTGAAGACTTTCCGGTTCCTCACTCCGGAGATGCTTTATACCAATTGTTGAGAAAAGTGTTTCATAAATTTCACTTGATAGAAAAAAAAAATCAATAACGTTGGATAGTGCTCGTAACAACACAAATGCAATGCGTAGACTAAAAATGGAATACGAGCCACCTTTAAATGTCTAATCTTTTCATAGTCGATGTATTGCACACATCATTAAATTGGTTGTGCAAGCGGGATTAAAAGATGAAAACTTGAGTCAAATGAAAGAAAGTTTTAAAAGAATGTTTCATGAAATTTTTAAAAGGGTGCTAAAAGATATAATAGCTACATTCGATTGTGTGAAAATGCGAGGAAACCTTGGTTATCACCTAATTGGGATATTGAAACAAGATGGAACTCCACTTATCTTATGTTCATAAGTGGTTTAAAACAAAATGTGACTTTACAATATTTTCATGACAAATTGTCGGAAAAGGGTAAGTGTGCTCCATTTAATGTCGAACATTGGGATACTATTGAAAAACTAACCCGATTACTTGAAGTTTTGTACAACGCCAAAAAATATTGTCGGGAGTTTATTATCCAACGGATCATTTGGTACTCGAGCAATTATACTTGATGTCTTCAAGTACTTCCGCGTTTGAATTTAATGGTGGTGTTTATACAAGCATGGTTTCCGGCATGAAAGATAAGCTTTTGAAATATTTTGAAACTTTGCTACCGTTAATTACTTGTGCGGCCGCATTAAATCCATGTTATAATTTAAGCGGGGTAGAGTTGCTTATCGACTCGATTGTAACTGATTTGGGTTGTTTCGCGGAAAACCCGAACTTTGCTGACGATGCAAAAGAGTTCTTTACCAATTCTTTTAGAGGTTTGTGGGAATATTATTTTGAAAAATATGGTAACCCACCTCCTACTATGAATGAGTCTTCTTCATCATCATCAAGGTTTTATAGAGGGAATCCGATACATGCTTTGCAAAAAAAGTTAAGAGAGAATCCAACGTTAAAGAGTGTGTGAGCATGTTGGAGAAAGACGTGGAGACACTGAAGCAGCGAAGCAGACCTGAGGCAGACTTGATGCAGACAACAACGTACTATCACTTTCATCACAAAGAACAAAGATCAAAGAACAAAGTTAAAGATGACGTCAAAGAATAACTGTTCAAAGTAAACTATCTCTCTACACTGGGGAGATTGTTCGACTCAAGCCATTCCTTCTCACAAGAAAGAAGAATGACAGAAGACGTCAAAGCTACTATTACATCAACGCCTTCACCGTTTTTCATCACCAACACTTGAGGGGGAGATTGTTGGAATCACTCCTAAACCATAATCAAGTGTTAGTAATTAATATGTAATAGGTAGATTAATTATGGCCTTTATGTTTGTTATTAGCCTTAAGCTTATGTAGAAGGCCCATGAGCTTAGGCCCAAGCCCATAGGAGAAAGGAAGGGACTAGGAGTGTTGCCCTAGCTTCCCTCCTATAAATACTATGTAATAATCCTCACTTGAGGGTTGGTTGTTCAAGTTATTCCTTTCACTCATGCCCTACGCGTAACTGTCTTACTATATCGTGTGTGTGTATGTTTGGTTTATTGTTCAATCGCCTTTATCTCTTTCTTGTAAGCTTGTGTGGTAAATCTTGTGACCTAACAAAAGAAAAGGAAACAATGTTCCCGTTCTATCCCGAATGGCTCGTGATGACTAAGTGTACAAGCTACTTTGGTACGCATTTTTTCAACAAGTGGAAGGTTTTATCAAACCTGAGAACAAGGCTCACACCGGCTTCTTTAGAGATGTGTATGTGTTTGAAAGATCACTTGGACGCAATGAAGTGAGTGCAAGATAAAGCTAATCTTGAAAATGTCGTAGACTTCGAAGAGGAGATCTACGAGGAAGAGGTGCAAGCGGACTTTCCGATGAAGAAATAAGACAAGATGCAGCTGCTCAAGAAGCTAGGTCCAATGGATCCGATGAAGACTTTTACGACGCTTAGCTTTACGATGTTCAGGTTTACGTATTATGTTTTAAGTTTACGTATTTCCTTTCATGATGTATTTTCTTTAAGTTTATGAATTTCCGACGTATTAAATAAAAGTTGAAGTTTATTCAGTGTAAGTTTGTATAAACGACGAAAAACGAAAAAAAATACAGTTTTACACCGGTTAACCTAAACATCGAAAATCCGGTTTCACACCAGTTAAAATAAAAGTTGAAATTTCAAATTATGGCATGGGCGGGAAGTATTTTAAAATTTTCAAACCGGTTAACCGGTCATAAACCGGTTAAACCGGTTTTATTTTTTTGAAAATTCAAATTTTTAGGTGGGCGGCAAAAAAAATTTCAAATTTGTACACCGGTTAACCGGTACCAAACCGGTTAAAATCGGTCAAATCGGGGTTTTTTTAATTTTCAAAATTTGAATTTTCTATGAGCGGGAAGGCGGGTAAATTTTTAACATTTGATTTTTTTCATATTTACAAGTTTGCCATTGTAAGATTAGTATAAATAGATAGATTATGTTTTTATATATTTGCAAGTTTTATACAATCTAAAAAATAAAAATCGAAAGCATTTCACTAATGGTTGATCCTGCACCGCCTCCGCCGCCCCCGACACGGTGATTGTTCGTACTTTACCGATAAATCGTGCACCAGATGTTCAGGCTAACTACAACTACGTCCAAATGTCGGATGACAAAAAAATGGCTCAATGTAAGCATTGTTTATGTTTATTGAAACCCGTTTCCAACTCGACGTTGAAGGCTCACACACAGAAGTATTGCCATGCACTTGCACTCCAAGGCCCAGGCTCGAGTCAACGTTGAGTAGCTTATCGAGTTATCGATGTTTTATGTTTATGTTATTATGTGTTATGTTTTAAGTTTATGTATAATGTGTGATGTATTTCCTTTAAGTTGTATTTCCGTTCTATTAAATAAAATTTGAAGTTTATTAATATATGAAACAGAAAACGATGACAAACGACGACAGAACCGGTTAACTCCTCGATGCCGGTTTGTAACCGAACCGGTTAACCTTCCCGACCGGGTGTTTTTCGTTGACTCGAACAGGTTCGAGTTTGACCGGTCGTCAAACTGAAACGGTTAACCATTTTGTGCACCTCTAAGTCAAACTCGTATATGCAGTTGATTTATAATATAAGATAGGCCTAATTTATAATATAAGATAAGCAAAGCTGTCTCGTGGAATATGAAGGCCCTGTGCCAAAACTTCAAAATAGGCCCTTCAACAATGTATATCGAAGTAATTATAAAATTAGCAAACAATAGTTTCACTATACATTAGTAATTGGAAATTGGAATCGACCAAATAACAACGTACTAATCTTATTCTATGTTTAAGTTAATACATTTTTTTCTTTTCTAGATGTAACTATTGACTTTCAAATTCCAAAGTATTACAACATTTTTTAAAGGTACGATGGACTGATGGTTCACATCTTTATTTCTAAAATATAACGTTTTGTCATTTCTGCTGAAGTTTAAATCCTTAAACTTTCTCGTTTGAGTTTTGAACCAAAAACATTACATACAAATATGAGTTAAAATAAAACATATTATAAAAGCAAGGGTGATAATATGAAAAATAATACAAGTAAAATACAAATCAAAACATTGGGCCCCACACACAACCAATATAGGTTGTCTTCTCCAAAAATACGCAACTTTATTTTCCTCAATTAATAAGTAAACTCGAGCTTATTTTTTTCTACTACAAAAATCTTTCATTTCCATCCTAAATCTTATGTGAACAATGTTAAATCCTCTAAAAATGATTTTAAACTAATACATAAATTTTAAAAATTGGAGGCCCCTAAAAAATGGAAGCCATGTGCGATCATCTATCCCCCACATTAACAAATCCAAGCCTGAAGATAAGTAGAACCAAAAGAATAATAAATAAATAAATAAAATCAAGGGTTTGAGGAGAACCAAAGTGAAATTATTAACATACATATTTTAATTTTGTACATAATAAAACCTGATAATGTAAAAATTGGAGATGATTTGCACACTTCTCAAATTGATTGAGACGCTCTAAATTTAAAGTGTCTTATGAGTAAAAATCATGTGAGAGTATAAGTGTCAATACATTTTAAATTAGAGTGTTCTAATCAATCAATGAAGTGTGCAAATCACCACCCTATAAAAATGTATTAAGAAAGAGTTGTTACTCCTTACGTGTAAACAAAAGTCATGGCGTAAGAAATAATCACCTATCACCCCCTTAAATCAGTGTTATGCATTAAGCTTTTAAAGATATGCACGCCATTGCACATTCATTAGACAACGTGTCACGTAATAAGCTTAAAATAGGGTAATTAGTCAAATAATTGAGATATAACTATGATATATTATTGGATTATTAGGTTAGTATTACAATCTCCCAAAAACCTACCATTTATCAATCTCTATAAGAAGAAAGTCAGGAAACAATAACACCTACTCCGCATCTCAAATTCTCCTATTAACATGGCTCTATTTCTACAAAAGCACAAGCTTACAATTCTTAGCATTCTGATATTCTCACTTATTCTTCAAGTACAATGCCATCAGTTTTCAAAAAAATTATCACCAAAATCCCATGCTTTTAAGAAACAAAAACTAACACACCTTCATTTCTACTTCCAAGACATAGCCGGGGGTGACCACCCCACTGCTTTACGTGTGGCTGAGGCTCCCACGACCAATACCTCCAAGACCGGATTTGGAGCAACAATCATAATAGATGACCCATTGACGGAAGGGCCCAATAGGACCTCCAAGATCATTGGAAGAGCACAAGGGATGTACGCATCTGCTGACTTAAATGTATTTGGACTTATGATGGCCGTAAAAAAAAAATTTTTTGGAAGGTATGTATAATGGTAGCACTTTGAGTATATTAGGGAGGAATGACATTACGTCGCCACTGAGAGAGATGCCTATTGTTGGTGGGACGGGGATTTTCCGATTTGCACGTGGTTATGTTCTTCTAAAGACTGCTTCTTTCAATGCTTTTGGCGACGCTAGTGTTGAGTATAATGTTTACGTCCGACATTATTGATATCGTATCTTCAAATAATAATCATGGGATATACAATCTTGATCTTAAAAAGTTTTTTCCTTGAGTGTTGAAATTTAGTTTAACCATTTTAGTTCTTTCATGTCTCAGTACTAATAAAATGTTCGTCTTTCTACTCCTTTTTCTTTAACAACCTAACATAGCCATTAATAAAATATGAACAAACAAAATTTTTAATTTTATTGAATATTTGAATGACCATTTAGAAAAGTGCGACTATCGGATTATGAGTATGCGGCTTTGAAGTGAACTAGCTATTTATTTACTCAAATAGTCAAATCTGCTACTGATTATCCATTTGATAACATGCCATTTCTTGAAGAAAATTAAATTTCAAAGTAAACTCTCTTTATTCCGTTCAGTTGAACACTTCGTTGAAAAATACTTATTTCTTTTTTTAAAGGTGTTTCATGCACCCGGTAAATTTTATTACACCAAAAAACATTTAAGTACATAAAATTTGAGTGAATCTCGCATCTCATTCCGTTATCAAGATGGGAAAACAAACGCACCATTTGTATTTGAAACCAAACCTATCATAAGTATGATCAACCAAAACTTATGAAAAACTACTATCTATATACAACTATGAACGTCTAATACGACCACAAACATGTATATCAAAAGCATCACAAATACCTAACTGCTCATCAGTCAAATCTTCGCAGTCATCATCAATTCATCATCATCATACGGGTTATACTCATAATCATCTTTCCAAAGCTCGTAAGGCTCTTCCTCCCGATTCCACCTCCACTTTTGGATGCCATGAAACCTGTTGTTTCATTGAAAACCTCTTCCACTTCATTCTCACTATCCTCGTCACCCATACTAGCCACATTAGACATTGGCTCCTCATGTGCCAATTGAACTTCATTCACAAGTGTAACATCATTAGGGGGTACTTGGTACAAGATCTTAATATGCTCACTTTAGCCTTTTGCCCCCATTTGCACCTAAAACATCCTCATTTTCAACTGATCTAAGTGCATCAAAGGGGTTCAAACAACTTACCTCTCTACCAGGTGTTTCAGTATTGTTCTTCGTACCACTTGTATTAGCACCATTCTTCTTAGAAACAGGTTTATATGTGTGTTTAGTCGACTTAAACTGAAATTTAAAGCCCATATTAAAACCACTAACATGTTTCTTTCCACCAACCCCAACATTACTTCGATTCAACTTCGCACCTCAAGAATGTACTTCACCACTATTCGTAGGCTTATTAGGATCCGTTTTAGGGCAATGTTCAGATTCATGTCCAAAAATCTTGCAAGTAGCACATTGTGGAGGAGTCTATTCATATTCGATAGAAATGGTTTTCGTACATGTATCCCTCATTCTCCAAAATTGGGATAGCAATAGCCATTGAGTGCTTTAAAGTGTTTTTAACACTAACTTCAATCATAGCACATGCATAGCTATTTCGACCCTATGATTCGTTGAGCATCGTACTAGTAAATGAATAAAACATTAATGACTTACCAGTCTTAGTCGCAATAGCACTAAGTCCATCAGTTGAATATGCCGCTATAGGAACATCATGAAGCTTAACCCAAACCGAAACACGAGTTAACTCCTCTTTTTTCAAACTAGTAGCAGTAGTTTATTATTTTAAAAATTATCGGTATGGTACGGATCATCCAATGACCATTCTAAAGTACATCATTAACCCATTTTTTGGAGCCAAATTTGAAAAAATAAAAACCATTGACGTTCATCATAATATTTTGTATGTAGTATTTTCCCCAAGCTTAAAAAACATAATTCTGCATAAGTGGAAATTCTAAACGTGTACTAATAAAATAACCGTATAATGAGTTCGCCAATCTATGACTTACCACATCTACATATGATCTAGGTATTACTACTTCGCATTTACTAGAAGCAGACGTAGTAAAACCATGAAAGTTACCTTGAATTGTGTTTCTGTCAACATTAAGCACATCAGCAAATGAACTCAAATGTTTACCATTAGTTTTACCCATAATCGTCCAATTGCTAAAGGCTTTAATGGTTATCCATCATCACCCACCAACACGAGCTTTCCTTCAAATATTTGACTTTCAAAATCACGGATCTTTGTGGCTAATGAAGTAGGAGTTGACCACCAAATGCCTTTGACAAGATAGGGAACAATCCAAATACATCATTTTTTTCTCCTTTTGAACCAATCGAATTAGCACTATTCAACATACCCTGAACTTCATTACCACTACTCATAGCATTCGTAAGATCCTCACTCACAATCACATGCTCATCATTAGGTAATAATGACGAACTAGCAGACTTTGTTTCCTTTTTCGTGTCCTTTTTACGACCACCCTCTCTCCCTCCCGAACCCAAAAAGCCCCTTTACATCTACACCTTCAACACCCGAATAGTGTCAGCACAAATGATCAATTCAAAACTAAAAACACCTAGGTACAATACCACTAATCCGAAACCCTACAAGAAACAGTACACGAACAAGATGAAAGAAAAACCCTATGTGACTAGGGTTACCAGTAACACGCTTAACCGTTAGAAGATCACAAATAATGAAGACAACATTAACTTGTTTCAATGCAAACCCTAAACTGATTAAACGAAACCCTAACAATTGAAAACTCGAGCGTGCCCAAGAGTTATAAATATGCATAATTAAAGACAATATCTAACAAAGTTTAAAGAATAAAGTAATCAGTTAGGGTTGAAAAAAGATGATCGTGAATTAGGGTTATGACGGAACCATGACCAAATATGACCGGGTGCACAAAAAGTTTTTAACTGTACTATAATAGAGTTAAAATTGATGGATCAAACATATTTCATTAGACCGGGTGCATTTAACATGCATTTAAAAAAATAGATTTTTTTTTTCAAAAATTAACACTACATTAAAAAAATTCATGGGGTTTTCGAAAACCCCCAGGTTTCATCCTTGGTTATAGGTCTTCTTAGTCGCCACAAGGAGGGAGGGAGTTTTTTTGTATGATGGAATTATTGAAAATCACTCAAGTTTAAACAAAATGCTTACAGTTACCGGATATTTTTTTCATCTGAAAATTAATAACACTTACGTTTTGATATATTATTCATTGTTGTAATCATATCTAATAAGAGTACTAGTCATTTCCAATATTTAAAAAAAAATGAACAAAATGTTGATGATAACGTTTGACACATTTTGACATGTTTTTCTATCCATCCGTATTAGAACATTATATTCTTTCTAGTTGAAAGTTGAAACGACTTAAAGATAAAACTTATAAGATTAAGTAACGTATCATTCCTCCTTTAATTTGGCTAAAAGTAGGTAGGGTAAGGTTCTAATGTATATATAGTGCATTAAGATATAAAGTAAAAAAAATTTGTCTATAAAAGAAGTGTATATGTGTATTAGAATCACTATTTTGTTAAGCTGGCATCTTACACGTGAAATAGACTAGATACGTAATACTGTTGCACCCGTAAGTACTAACAATGTACACGAGGCAAACTTGTAATGTGATGTGCCTATAAATACCTCTCATGACTCTTCATGAGGGATGTGGGTGTGTAAGCATTTAATTAGTAGAAATATTATCTTTCTTTAAACACATCCTCTCTAAACTTAAACATGGATTTCATATACTTTGATCAACCTTGACCTCCCGAACCACATAAATCAACATACTTTCGATCCTACTAGTGATATCAGAATTGTTACTTTTGTTGATTTTTATGTGTCCGTATACCGTTTTGATGATGTTTTGTACCATATTTGTTAACTCGTAAAAAAATTATCTTTAATGTGGTAACAATTTTATTACAAGTTGTTTGTATATAATTTATGGTCAAAAGTTAAAACTTTCATTTCCAGTTTTACAAATCTGTTTCGTAGGTCTTATCGTCATAGATTAGAGCACACGGTATGCATTACATTTAATATGTCATTCGTCCCATTTTCGTGCCATTGGTGAGCCAAATGGTACCGTCACTTTGTGCCACTGGTGAGCCAAACGCATCTGAGCCAGTGAAATGGCTCAAGCCATTCGTTTATTTTGTGTTTTTATTTTTTTATTGTGAGTGAGTGGGTATTTTTAGTGGAGTATTTTGTGGGACCCAATAACATGTTAGTAGTGTGTTATGAGGGAGGGTGTTTTAGTTATTGGTGTGTTATATAGTTAGGATCAAATAAGAAGATTACTTAAAATAAGAAGGAATAAGAAGAACTATAACCGCAAATCCGAGATGCACCGACCTAAATTAGATGCATCCCTATAATCTTAGAAGCATTATAACGCACCATAGTGTGTTTTCTAGCTTTTAATCAGATGCATATATGTATATTAGATGCATTTCATGATTTCTCTTGTTTTTTGTTCCTCTACACGTGCCAAAATCATGAAAATCAATTTGCACCATCTATACATCAAATTAACTTTCGAAACTCAAGATGTTGCATCTATATGAATAGAAATGCATCTAATGCAAGTCGTTGCATCTCAAATGCGTGATTTTGGTCACTTCTCACTACTTCTTATTTTAATTTACTTCTCACTGGATCCGTACTCTAATGCCAAATTTACTAAACAGCCCCTGTCAAATAGAAGTTTTAGTATAACAGCCTTTATAGTTTTTCAATGGAGATCAATGCGTGGCTATAATTTTAGCATTTTACCCATGGAAATTAAAAAAAGTCTGTTGCTACTGAATTTTTACATTAGCTAAACATACTGCAAATAGATGTAAATTTGATAGCAATGGTTTTAGCATCCGATATCCGTTGATATGTTCTATAAAATTGCTTATTGCTGTTTAATTTCCGTTGATAAGTTTGTTGCTAAGATAGAAATCAACAACGGATTTGATTCCGTTGAAAAATTTCCGTTGGCAATTGCATCTTTTCTAGTAGTGTGATGGCACCTAAGGCCCAAGGGTGGGATCATGTTATCAACTTTGTTATGTCAAACTAGAGGTGCATATCCGAACCGGTTAATCGAACCGTAACCGAAATGTAACCGAAAAACCAAGCTGGTTCAAACCGGTTTTGACCAAAACCGGTCCGGTTTTTACCTAAACCGGCGGTTTGTAACCGGATGAGGATTTTGAAAAAACAACCGGTTTGGAGACCGGTTTTTTCGTTTTTTTAATTTTTTTGAATTTCAAAATTTTGAATTTAAATGTTGAGCGGGAAGGTGGGAAGGACCGGGCGGATATTATTTATTTGGGCTGAAAAATTACCATTTTGCCATTGTATGGTTAGTATAAATAGAAAGGTTATGGATTTGTTTACTTACAAGTTTCAAACAATCAAAATACACTATAAAAAATCAAAACCAAAAGTATTTCAATAATGGCAAGTTCAAACACCACCAACAAAGAATTGGTTCAACAAGTGTAGCACGATTGTCCCGAACTTTACCATGCGATCGTGTAAAAGATCCATGGGAAAGCTTCAACCTCGTCCTAATTTCGGATGGCAAGAAAAAGGCTCAATGTAAACGTTGCTTGAGTATAATGTATGCCGGTTCCAACTCGAAGTTGAAGGCTCATATCAAAAACAAGTATTGCAAGGCACTCAAAATGGTTCCGGAAGCCGGTCAATCGTCCATGGGTCGAGAAGGGAGTATTTTTGTATACGATCATAATGTAGTTCGTGAACAATTTCCCGGTTTGGTGATTCAACGTGGTTTGCCGTTCAACCACTTTGACGACGACGGTGTTTCAGAACTATATCCAAGCAATGTATAATCATGTAATTCGTATGACTCTAAAATGCGATGCTATGAAAATGTGGAAAACAGATAAACAAGACTTAAAAAAAGCTTTTTAAAATTTAGATGCTTCTGTTAATTTAACAACCGATGTTTAGTCCGCTCCTCATAATTTGCCATTTTGGTACCTTTGTGTTACTGCACATTGGGTTGATCCCGAAAGTTGGCAAATGATGAAGCGAGTCATAGCATTTGAAGACTTTCCGGTTCCTCACTCCGGAGATGCTTTATACCAATTGTTGAGAAAAGTGTTTCATAAATTTCACTTGACAGAAAAAAAAATCAATAACGTTGGATAGTGCTCGTAACAACACAAATGCAATGCGTAGACTAAAAATGGAATACGAGCCACCTTTAAATGTCGAATTTTTTCATAGTCGATGTATTGCACACATCATTAACTTGGTTGTGCAAGCGGGATTAAAAGATGAAAATTTGAGTCAAATGAAAGAAAGTTTTAAAAGAATGTTTCATGAAATTTTTAAAAGGGTGCTAAAAGATATAATAGCTACATTCTGTTGTGTGAAAATGCGAGGAAACCTTGGTTATCACCTAATTGGGATATTGAAACAAGATGGAACTCCACTTATCTTATGTTCATAAGTGGTTTAAAACAAAATGTGACTTTACAATATTTTCATGACAAATTGTCGGAAAAGGGTAAGTGTGCTCCATTTAATGTCGAACATTGGGATACTATTGAAAAACTAACCCGATTACTTGAAGTTTTTTACAACGCCAAAAAATATTGTCGGGAGTTTATTATCCAACGGATCATTTGGTACTCAAGCAACTATACTTGATGTCTTCAAGTACTTCCGCATTTGAATTTAATGGTGGTGTTTATACAAGCATGGTTTCCGGCATGAAAGATAAGCTTTTGAAATATTTTGAAACTTTTGCGACCGTTAAGTACTTGTCAGCGGCCGCATTAAATCCATGTTATAATTTAAGCGGGGTAGAGTTGCTTATCGACTCGATTGTAACTGATTTGGGTTGTTTCGTGGAAAACCCGAACTTTGCTGACGATGCAAAAGAGTTCTTTACCAATTCTTTTAGAGGTTTGTGGGAATATTATTTTGAAAAATATGGTAACCCACCTCCTACTATGAATGAGTCTTCTTCATCATCAACAAGGTTTTATAGAGGGAATCCGATACATGCTTTGCAAAAAAAGTTAAGAGAGAATCCCAACAAACGGTCAAAGAGTGATCGTTTCGAGAACAATGAATATGAAAGATATACCACAACCGATTTTATCTCACATATTCCGCCTGAACAAGTTGAAAACTTTGATGTTTTGGCGTTTTGGAAAGATGATGGAATCACTCCTAAACCATAATCAAGTGTTAGTAATTAATATGTAATAGGTAGATTAATTATGGCCTTTATGTTTGTTATTAGCCTTAAGCTTATGTAGAAGGCCCATGAGCTTAGGCCCAAGCCCATAGGAGAAAGGAAGGGACTAGGAGTGTTGCCCTAGCTTCCCTCCTATAAATACTATGTAATAACCCTCACTTGAGGGTTGGTTGTTCAAGTTATTCCTTTCACTCATGCCCTACGCGTAACTGTCTTACTATATCGTGTGTGTGTATGTTTGGTTTATTGTTCAATCGCCTTTATCTCTTTCTTGTAAGCTTGTGTGGTAAATCTTGTGACCTAACAGTGGTATCAATCGCCTACTAGTTGGGTGAAACGTTTTGTTTTTTAAGTTTGTTCTTGGTCTTACGCATAAACGTGATTGATACTTTGGTTCGCTTAAAAACGTCTTTTTTACACTTTTGAATCCAAGATTCTTGTACTTTCAACGTTTTAAGGTGTTAAAATACGTGTTTTTGGCAAAAAGTTTCAAACTTTATGCGTGGATCGTGGTTTTAAACTAGTTTTTTATACGAGGGTTTCAACCTACGCATAACTGTTTTAAGAGCTTTGGATCATCAAGTTTCACACTTTTGTGTCTTTTGGTGTTATTGAAGCTATTTCATCACACAAAAACTGGTTTAGAAACATATTTGGGCATTATCATTTTTACGAGTAATCCTACGCGTAGCAAAACCCTAAAAAAAGTCTGGTGAATCATCTTCCTTGCCACCACCTCCCCAACGGCCTCCTGCTCAACAAAGGTCTCCTCCTCGTTCTTCTACAGATAAACCTCATGATTCTGAGACACCACCCCCGACTCAAAAAACCGATGATTCCTTTGAGTATACGGGTGGTGGCGATGAAGAACACCATGAGCCCCTACAACAATCCACCTCTCCCAAACAAGTACAGAAACCAGAATCATCATTTAGGCTTTCAAAAAAGAAGAAGAAGACACCTCAGACTGACGTCGTATCATGGCTAGATGACGATAAAACAGAGGAATTTGAATGGTTCTCTACACTAGTTAACTCAACTCCCTACCTTGAAGAAGGTCAAGATCTGGTAGACAGTAATACTTTGGAGCATGCAAAAATTCTGCAAGAAAAGTTCCACGTAAAGAAGATGACGAAATCTGAGTTGCGGCGAATCAAGAATGAAGCTTTTCAACTGTGGAAAGATAGCTCAGAAAGTGCCATCGAGGTCGAATATCACCTTGATAACATTTCTCGAGCTATGTCTAATAACATGGATTGGCTCAACCCAGAAGCAAACATCGACTTTACGAGCGAGACAACCCTCCTTATTACACCGACCGGTCTAAACTACTACCAACGATCGCCAACCGTGATGAGCCTAGAATTCCTTTTCGACATTTCTTCAACAAAGACCTGGAATTTCTTCTTCATGGTGGCGATGGTTCAAGGAAGTATGCTACATCTCTGACACTTCCATTCCCGCAGTTTGAATACTCAAAATGTATAGCTATCGAGGAAAGAGCTAATCACTTGTTCTCTAACAAAGTGGAAGCTTATACTACCGAGATGCACTGTACGGGATTCATCATTGGCGAACACGAAGAATCTACTACAGTGCCAGTTGAAGTCTCAACATGCGCATATTTAGTTCTAAAAGTATCGTTACCATCAAACACGTCGATCTTTCATCTAAGTGGGACTACACCTTCCTAAAGAATATATTGGTCAAACGACAAGATGAAAGGGATTATGCATTTTCTGAAGCTGACTTTGAGAATTTGTCTATCAACGACATCGAAGACATGTACCTTGCCAAAGTACAGTGTCGTATGAGACAATTCTCCACCGAAGTACAACCCGAATTCATCAAGTCGTGCTCATCTTCATCGAGACGCATAGTTATCAAAGAACGGTAGAAGATCTCCGGATTGAATCTTATCAGACACGTGTCAACTTCACTCCACCGCAGCTTGATCTACCCGACATCAACCAGCTTCCACAATATACGCTCATCAGCAAACCTTTCGACGTCGTTTACCGCAGTGAACTTCAAATAAATTGCTTGATGGCGTGCAGAGATCTTCATAAGTTTGGAGATCACACTTTGAAGATGGTTAGGGACGGATTGGCTTACCGGTTGAAGGATATACACCAAAAGATCGGGTCTCCTAGCGATGGAATTCTCGGAGATCGAAGGCGTGAAGAGGATCATCACCATGATTGATGAACGGTTGTATAGAATGGATCATTCGAAGACTGAAAGCTATGTTGGTGGTCGACCAGGAGAAACATCATCGGCTTTCAACGCCCGATTCACACTCCTGGCGACATCTCAGGACTACCTGGTACCCCTTGAACTGCTTCTTTCATTATAAATTTGGATGTATGATCTATTTATGTCTATGGCTTGTGCACATAACATGTACAACTGTACTTGTAAATAAAGGCGCTTCAGTGCCACAATCCTTATAAAAGGAGCGAAAGCTTCTTACTTTTGAGTAAAACCTATCAAACCTTTCATTTTTCAAGGTTTTGCTCAAAAGAACAAGTACTTTCCCTTATGATTTTCAAAACCTCAACCGTTTATATCACTTATTGAGGGGGAGTACTTGAATTAAAACTTTGTTCAAAAATTGTTCACAGTGGTCATTCTTCCCGCAACACTCGAAATGGTCATATTTATTCTCAACTTTTCAAAAATAACATCATATATGGCATTTTTGAGGGGGAGAAAAATAAGTGATAAGAAATATGTTGCGTCAATGCAAATGAATCTTTGTGCTATAGACTTAACCCATGAATTGATGAGATCTTAACTGTTAATAACTCGAAAGACTTGTCGGGACCGGGTAATAATTTCAAGCTAGTTAAGCTAGTGATGTAAAGCGTGTCTCGCATGAAAGGACTTGTCTGAGTAGAATGTACCATTCGAGAAACTCTTGGTAGACATGAACTCTGAAGGGTTTGACGACCTTTCGAGGATTGTCTACACCTTCAAAGTAGTTATTAGAGCTAGTTGTCACCTAAAAGCTGACAATGCAACTCTTTAACTATGCCACGTAACCGTGTCTCATGGGGGAATGTCTATCTTGAGTTGATCAATTCAAAATGTGCGCGCTCTCTCCTCACTATGCATTTTAACCGTTAAAACTCTTAAGCACATGTGGAGGGGGAGTATTTATGCAAAATCTTATCTCAACAGTGGTACTAAAATTTTTTTTGTTGGAATCACTCCTAAACCTTATTCAAGTGTTAGTTACTCATATGTAATAGTTAGCTTATTATGGCCTTTATGTTTGTTATTAGCCTTAGGCTTACGTAGAAGGCCCATAAGCCTAGGCCCTAGCCCTATAAGGAAAGGAAGGGAACTAGGAGTGTTGCCCTAGCTTCCCTCCTATAAATACCCCTTGTAAACCTTCATTTGAAGGTTGGTTGTTCAAGTTTTCTTTTCACTCACTCTCTAAGCATAACCGTATTCTCTATATCGTGTGTGTGTTTGGATACTTGTTCAATCGCCTCTCTATCTCTTATATAAGCTTGTGTCGTAAAACTAGTGACCTAACAGTGGTATCAATCGCCAAATAGTTGGGTGTACTCGTTTGTTTTTGAAATTTTTTTTTGGTTTTGGGTCTTACGCGTAAAGATAACGCATTCTTTAGCTCTCTTAAAACTTGTTTTTTACACTTTTTAATCCAAGATTCTTGTACTTTCAACGTTTTAAGGTGTTAAAATACTTGTTTTTGGCAAAAAGTTTCAAACTTTATGCGGGGATCATTGTTTTTGAACTAGTTTTTATTCGTGGGTGTCATTCTAATGCTTGTTTTGAGTGCTTTTGATCATCAAGTTTCACACTTTTGTGTTATTTTGGTGTTATTGAAGCTATTTCATCACACAAAAACTGGTTTAGAAACATCTTTGGGCAAAATCAAATTACGAGTAATCCTAACGCGTATTGAAACCCTAAAATTACGCGTAAGATTATCCTTGGTTTGATCTTCATTTTCGTGGTTTATTCCGTGTTTTCTTACTTGGATAAGTCAGAAAATACGTCGACTTTGGATATCTTTTGCACTGTGATAGTGTAAAAGATCATTTGGGAAAAACCCTAAAATTACGCATAAGCATAAGCTTACGCGTAGAAATCCTACGCCTAAGATTTTCTTACGCCTAAGCCTTGTCTTACGCATAAGATAATCCTACGCCTAACTTTCTACGTCTAACTTTTGTCTACGCCTAACTTTAGTGTCTTTTCCTACTTACGCGTAAGCTAAATCCTACGCGTAACTCCTCATTGTTACGCGTAACTTTGGTGTTTTTACACATAAGTGCTACTTGGTTCTTGTCTTTTCTACGCTTAAGGATACTTCATCAACAAAGGTTCATTCGACTACAAAGATCCATTTTACCAACACAAGTTTATCAACATGTCACAACCACCATACTCTAACTATTTCCCTTACACTTATCCTCATCCTCAACGTCCAAAACAACTAACTCCACAACATCAACAATGGAATCAACAACAAGCAATTTATCAACAACAATTTAATCAACAACATACTCCACAACTTGTGCAGAAATCCACAACCTCAAATGGTTCAACCACCACCAAGTCTTCAAGTTCAACCATACACAAATGACTTTAATCAACATCCATCAAGGATCACTATGAAGGAACCCACTTGGTTTGCAAAGATGTTTGAAACTTTAAGCACCCAACAATCAATTCATGAGGCTGGATCACTTGATAGACCTCCAATGCTCACTCCAGGAAACTACGATCAATGGGTGATAAGGTTCTTTAGGTTTTGTGATCTAAAGAAGCCACATGGAAAGTTCTTAAAGAAGGTTATCTTGGAAGGTCCATTTGAGATGCCTACTGTCATTGTACCCGGAGATCCAAATGCCATTCCACCAAGAGATGAACAAACGAACATTGCTACTCATGCGACTTGAATCCTCAAAAAATTCTACACTATGAAGCAGATGAGCTTGCAATGGAATATATCCTCTTAGGATTACCAAACCTAATTCTTCGTAGTGTTGATGCTCAAAAGACTGCAAAGAAAATGTGGGATCATATTCGTCTTCTTATGGAAGGATCAGTACTCAATCGGGAAGATTTGGAATCCAAAATTTACTTGGCTTATGAACACTTCATGATTGAACCTCGAGAGACACTCGAGTCCTATCATCACCGATTTTCAGACATCATCAATGATTTGGATAAACACAACATCATCATGCCAAGAATTGCAGTGAATACTAAGTTCCTAAGTAGTCTTGGTCCTGAATGGGAGAAGTATGTCATTTTTCTCCGTCAAGCTAAAAACATGCATCATTCTACCTACGGATTGTTGTACGATTACTTGAAGCCTCATGAAAAGGAAGTTGATAGGGAAAGGATTCTCCGTGCTCAAATTGCTCCACCCACACATCCGGAAAATCAACAACTTGCCTTATATGCTCAACAAAATTATTCTCCTCAACCAGCAACTCAACCAACGGCTTCAAACCCACCAAACGATCAATCACATCAACCTCAACAAAATCAGTTGGTTCCTTACAACAACAATGCTCAAGCACTTCATAATGAGGAATCCGATCCGTTCGAAGCATTGCAACAAGGATTTGCTATGATTGCTAATGCCTTTAGCCGTTATACCAACAAATCCAACAACCGTATTCGTTCCTCATCTAATACAAGGAATCAAGCTGTTGTAAACAATGGACGAGTTGAAGTTCGGAATCGTGGTTATGGTCGTCGGATGGGCGGTGGTCAAGGGTTTAATGATGTGGGTAGGAATAACAACAGAGCTCAAGTGGTGGAACAGGGAAATGCTCAATATGGGTTGAATGGTCTTCGATGCTACAAGCCGCAATGAGAAGGGACACCTGGCTAATGCATGCCCAAAGCCAAGGACTAAGGGCAGCGCTTATTTCAAAGAGGCTCTTCTTTTGGCTCTTAAGGATGAAGTGGTGGAACTCTCACGACAAAGAACGAGCTTTATGGCAAATCGACTCGGATGATGATATGGAGGACTTGCGGCCAATGCACGCTGTTATGTTGATGGCTAATATGCATGAGTTATACATGAGTGACACAGGCCCAGTGTATGACACTGATGGCTTGTCTCAGGTACCCGAACAAACCATATTTATCTCTCATCTCATATCTCCGCCAACATCTGCATCCGGCAAGGCTCGGAATGTTCAAAATGAGTCATCCACATCTCATTCCGACGATTTTCAACTAGACCCGTAGTTATATTTGACGATCAAGATGACCAACCGGTTTCCCTTGATAATCAAATTGACTCCGTGGTTATACTTGAGGATCTCAGTAATGATCATGTTGAGACTCACGTTGAACACCCCGAACTTTTGCCTCATCCAGATTTTGCTCGTTTAATACAAGACCAACAAACCATAGTGGAAAAATGTCATGCCATTAATCGGGACTTGAAATGCAAAAATGCACTGTTAACCAAGGATTTTGAATGTTTACAAAAGCAACTCAACTTTTTCAAAACTCAAGAAAACGTGAAAACGGTTTTGAAGCAGCCTTTGCCAAATCTTATCAAAATGCAAAATATTTAGAAAGACAGATCGTGATCTAGCCGCCGAAGAATGCTTTGTTGTCAGAAATAGAACAACTGAAACATGAACATAAAAAGCAAATTAACGCTCTCACCTTGGAAAATCAAAAAGCTAAGGTTGAGTTGTTAACTTGTCAAAAACAGTTCTCTGCATACAAAAAGCATTCAACGAAACGAATAGATGATCATCTTGAAGAAATCATCGGCTTGCAAAACAAACTTAAAGAGTTTAAAACGGTTGTTTACAAACATGGCGAGTCGGTCACAACCATTGAAAAGTTTACTTTAAAACCCAATCCAAATGGATATGGACCGAATCTTGCGGATTACAAACCTAAGCTTTCAACAAAAGCATTCAAACCAAATCCGAAGTTTCCAAAGGTCGAAATATAAAGTTGATAATTCTCATTATGAATGTTGTTGAATATCATCGCCAAGAGGAATTAGATGCAGAAGACGAGAGTCGATCAAAATTAGAAAAAGTTGTTTACAACAAACCTTTTAACTATTCAAAAGCGGTCACTTTCGTCACACCAACGGATTCTTCTAACACACCAAGGGTTATCATCAAAACACTTGAGTCTTCTAATGTTAATCCCCAACCAGATTATGCACAAATTTATGGTCCTTTACCTTCCATCGGTGAAGTAAATTCAAAACCTGAAAATCGAAAAATTCTTAGATATTTTGACATTTTCATGGTTGACCTCAAAATTTTACAACATGAGATAGAATATCGTTCTGAAATCAAAATTGAACATTTTCAATCGCCTCTGGCGCGAGAACAAAGAGACATTTTTCAGAAAAATCTTTTACCTAATGTTAAAAATTTGAAAAATTGTGCATTAGCTTGGGAAAAGGATTTTCATAAGGAACTTGGAGTGATGAAGGTCGTTTTGGAGAAAACAGAAACATCTATTTCTAATACTAAACGTAAAAGAAAATGTTGAGAAAAGATGTTGATCGACTCTTGGAAGATGTCATCGTGCCGATGTCCATAATGCTGTGTTATTGAATTCTTTGTCATATGCATTTGATCATACCTCTGCTGATATTGTTGATTCTGTGGTAAATGTTGAGAACACCGATAATGTGCTTCAGATCGAGTCCTTAAAAGTTGAAAACAAACGATTGTCAAACGAACTTTCAAATGCAATTGCCGCCTTAATTGGTGTCAAAAGATATTCACGATCAACAAATTGCTTTTCAACACAAAATCGCCCGATTGCAAAAATCTTCGATCCTAAATTGAGCAACTGGATGATCAAAACGTGTCTTTTAAGTGTCAAATCTCAAAATATGAACAAGAACTTGTAAAAGTTAAAAAGGAATATGGTGTCATATTTGATTTACTCAAAAAGACTCGTGATGAAGCATCAAATGAACTTGATCATTATCTTGCACACACTAAAGAAGTTATGCATTTTGGTGGAAATGTTCGGTCTGAAAATCAAGATCTGATTCACACTATCATCAAGTTAAGAGAAATGTTAGGAAAGTATGAACAACTTCCGCCAACCATCATTAAGAGATTAGCCCCAGTAACACTTAGTACTCATGAACCTAGAATTTCTACTCCCAAATCACAAGTCGCACTTCACAGCCTAGGAGCACTCAATCGAAGAATAGGAAGTTGCGACCTAAGAAAAGATCAATCAAGAATGCTAAAGTAGAAGAACACCCTAGGACTATGAATAAGACTCACGTTGCCTCCACTATAGATATTGCGTCTGGCAAATGTAATAGAAATAGTGATGTAACGAATGCTAAACCGTTAAGTACTTTTGATATTCAGTCTGATGCACCTTGTCTTATTTGTCGTAAAAGTATGAATTCTGATTGTCATGATAAATGTGTTGCTAAAGCTATCGTCTCTCGTTTAAGGAATCCTAAGAACCGGAATACCTCTAGGCCCACTAATCTTTCTAAGTATGTGCTTGGTAGACCGCCATCTTTAGATTCTAAGAAACGCATTGCTGTCCCTCTAGCTCCATTTTCACCTCCTAGGAATGTAGTACCACCTAGTGCATTCACTAAGACTAAAGCAAAGAGTAGTTATAGATGGCGGAAATGGATATATAACACACTAGGATTTAAGTGGATACCTAAAGCTATTGATGTGTGTATATCTACTATAATCGCTACTGGAACCCTCTAACATTTCGGGTTCCACATCTACTTCTATTCCATCTATGTCGTATGTGTGTAATGCAGGTGATACAGATCATTCTCTGGATTGTTGATAGCGGATGTTCCCGACACATGACAGGCAATCTTAAAGTGTTATCAAACTTTATTGCAAAGTTCATTGGCACTGTCAGGTTCGGGAATGATCACTTCGCAGCTATCATGGGCTACGGAGACTATGTCAATGGGAACATCGAAATTAGCAGGGTTTACTATGTGGAAGGCCTCGGTCATAATCTGTTTTGGTGGAGGTCAGCTTTTGTGATGGAGATTTGGAAGTTGCTTTACGGGAGAAAACTTGTTTCATTCGTGATCTACAAGGAAATGACCTTATGTCCGGATCGCGTAATTCTAGTCTCTACACTATCTCTATGAAAGACATGGTTGCTTCATCTCCCATATTTTTACTTTCAAAGGCAACATCAACAAAATCCTGGCTATGGCACCGTCGTCTCTCACATCTAAACTTTCAAACCATCACCAACCTTGCTCGACACAAACTAGTTGAAGGACTCCACGGTTTCGGTATTCTAAAGATCACCTTTGCTCAGCTTGTGAACAAGGCAAAAGCACTCGTGCTCATTTTCCTTCAAAGGTGGAACACAGCTCTCAACATGTGCTTCATCTTCTTCACATGGATTTGTGTGGCCCGATGCGTGCAAACGATCAATGGCAAACGCTACATCTTAGTAATTGTTGATGACTATTCACGCTTGACTTGGGTCTACTTTCTTCGAAGCAAAGATCAAGCTCCACAAATGATCATCACCTTTCTCACGAAAATACAAGTTCACCTACGAAACACCGTTCGACTAATCGAAACAGATAAAGGCGAATTTGTTAATCAAACTCTTCGTGAATTCTATGAGAAAGTGGGAATTCAAAGACATCGACATCTATTGCACGTACACCAGAACAAAACGGAGTTGTCGAAAGACGAAACCGAACGTTAGTGGAAGCCGCAAGAACAATGTTAATCAATGCTAAACTTCAGATTACTTATGGGCGTGTCGTGTATCTACTGCATGTTATACTCAAAACCGTTCTATGATTACAAAACGCCACAACAAAACACCTTTCGAGCTTGTCCATAACAAAAAACCGAATCTAAAACACTTTCATGTATTTGGATCTCTTTGCTATCCGAATAATGATCGTGATGACTTTGGAAAGCTCAAAGCCAAAGTTGACATTGGAGTCTTTATCGGATACTTTGATAATTCCAAAGGTTTCCGAATCTGGAATCGTCGTACAAAGCAGGTGATGGAAACGATTCATGCTCATTTCGATGAACTTACGGAAATGGCTTCGAGTATAACAGACTTAGAACCCGGTCACAACCGCTTAAACTTCCCCAAACCCCATCATCACCTGAACAAAGCCCCCAGCTTACTCGTCAACAAATGGAAAGGTTATTTGCTCCACTCGCTCGTGACGATATTGATGAACGTGCTCGTGTGTATCCATTTGCCGCTTTCCGCTCAACCGATAATACTCTTATACCGATACACCGCTACAACAACTCTGTGAAGATGCACCTACACATGTTGACTCCACCACAACAGTTGAACAAACCGCTTCCAACAATGATGATGAAACCGCTGATGATGTTCTGAATGAAGTACCCCACCGCGATTTTGATCCAAATGCGTTCTTCAACCCGCTTGCTAATGAGACTGCTGCACCAGATGTCGCGGAATCTTCAACAAACCATTTGAATCCTCAGAATCCGCACAATGTATACCAACATCAACCCTCCACACATAGATGGACAAAAGACCATCCTCTCGAAAACATTATTGGCAACCCGAATCAACCAGTCGTTACGAGACAACGTCTTCACACGACGGTGAACATTGCATTTATGCACTCACTGTCTGCCAATTCAACCTAAAACATCAAAGACGCAATGACAAAAGACGATTGAATCCATGCAAGAAGAACTCAACCAATTCAAACGTCTTGAAGTATGGGAACTGGTTGAAAGACCAACAGGGTCTACGTCATTGGTCTCAAATGGATTTGGAAAAACAAATTGGATGCTGAAGGAAATGTTATCGAAATAAGTCACGCCTAGTGGCTAAGGGTTATCGTCAGGAAGAGGGTATTGACTTTGAAGAATCTTTTGCTCCGGTTGCTCGTCTTGAGGTTGTTCGGATATTTCTAGCGTTCGCGGCTCATATGAATATGACGGTCTATCGGATGGATGTCAAAACTGCGTTTCTCAATGGACAACTTAAAGAAACGGTTTATGTCACCAACCGGATGGATTCGTTGATCCCGAAGTTTCCGAATCACGTCTACAAACCAACAAAGCTCGTATGGTCTCAAACAATCTCCTCGGGCATGGTACGATAAGCTATCATCCTTCCTCATTGCTAATAATTTCACCAAAGGTTCGGTTGACCCAACTCTTTTTATACAATATCACGGGAACATATCTTAATTGTTCAAATTTACGTGGATGACATCATTTTGGGTCTACACATAAAAAGTTTTCAATCGCTTTTGCAAAACTAATGAAGAAAAATTTTGAAATGTCCATGATGGGTGAACTTACATTCTTTCTAGGACTGCAAGTTCATCAATCACCCCGTGGTATTTTCTTGAGTCACTCCAAATATGCCCTTGAATTGTTAAACAAATTTGGAATGAAAACCTCAGGACACCTATGCCACACCAATGGCTCATACCAAGAAGCTAGACGCCGATTTACATGGGAAATTGGTGGACCCTACAAAATACCGTAGTATTATTGGGTCTCTCATGTATCTAACAGTACTAGCGGGACCTGATATTGTCTTTGCCGTTTATCTATGCTCCCGTTATCGGTCGCGACCAACTGAAACCCACCTCTCTGAGGCTAAAAGAATCCTCCGATACATAAAGGGAACCATTAACTTGGGGATCCGGTATCCGAAGGATTCTGGTTTTGAACTAATCGCTTTTTCAGACGCTGACCACGGAGGATGCTTAGACTCACGGAAAAGCACTTCAGGAGCTTTACAATTTCTTGGTGATAAACTAGTGTCATGGCAATCGAAGAAGCAGGATTGTACATCGCCGTCCTCAACCGAAGCAGAATATGTAGCCATGTCCGCATGTTGTGCTCAAGTCATCTGGATGAGAACACAACTCAAAGACTATGGTTACGTATTTGACAGAATCCCAATGTACTGCGACAATCGGAGTGCCATTGCAATCTCGTGCAACTCAGTTCAGCACTCGAAATCAAAGCACATCGATCTTAGATATCATTGATCTGTGCTGAACAGTCAAGTCAAATCACACAAGCTAGCCACTTGTGAATGGCTAACCGTAATAGACTTAAAACTGCTTAAAACACAAATGCAATTAAGATCAGGAGAATACAGTGGATTCCCGGGTCGTTAAGTCCCACGGAGGATGACTGGTGTTTAACACAATCAGAATGTCGAATAACCACTAAGGATAGTGGTCAGTAAGGATTTTGATTTGTTTATAAACTACAGAAGATTAAAGGAGATTAAAAAGTTAAACTATCTTAAATAAACGCTATCACTAATTTTAAACTGATGTTTTTGTTTTTATGTTTTTATAAACTTAATTTAAAACTACGTTACGCATACAATAAAAACGTGAAACTTACACAATATTAATCCTAAAAATATGAAAATGATATTTTTACAAACCTAATGATATAAGAAACTTTTTAGATAAATAAAATTATTTTTATAACTAATTATCTAATTTTTATTAATTAAAAACTATTTTAACTAATTAATAATAACCTAAATTACAAGAAATTATGAAATAAAGCTAGAAAAATAAAATTATGACTTAGAAAAATCTAAAATATCAAAATAGAATTTTCAAAACTATTTTTATATTTTTTCGATTTTTTTCTATTTTTTATGATTTTTAAACTATTAAAAACTAATTAAATTACTAAAAATTACAAAATAAACTATGAAAAATCTGAAAATTACTTTTTATACTTTTTATATTTATCTAGACTTAATAAAAATGAAAAATTGTTTTTTTGGACTTTTTCTGAATTTTTTGTATTAAAAGCTATTTAAATAATCCTAGAAACTGTTTTTAATTAAGAAAAATAGCAAACTGTTATGGAAAAATGTGAAAATTTCAGGAAAACTCTAAAATTATACTAGGAATCTAGGAAAAATAGAAAAACATGATGTTGTGTGGAAGAAATTGAAACTGCTATAGTAAGTACTTATTAATAAGCACCTTGAATAAGCAAGTGAGAACCCAAGGACCACCAAACCTTCACAGAAGCTATTTTATGTTAAAATGACCCAAATGCAACTTATTTCAACAACCTTTAACCTCTGATAAGCTAATTACCAAGATTTGGCTTTGGTGAGATTTTTACTAAAACCAGTGGTAAAGGTACGCTTTTAAGCAAGCAAAGCTTATTAATAAGTCAGAAATGAAAAGCAAAAGTTGAAACCGCACTAGGCCGGCTAACTTCCTTCAAACCAAAAATCAGCCCTGGAGCAGCTCTGTAGAGCTTGGAACAAGCTCTGCAAAAGCTTGAGAAAAGCTCAGCCGACTGAGCTTGTGAGCAGGGCGCTTAAGGCCAAATTCACAAGCTAGTTTGAAGCTTTTAAGAAAATTGTAAAATTATGCTAAAATGGTTATAAGAAAGAGTACCAACTGAACTTTTTGAAATGCCAACTCTCACTGAGATTGGCTCATAAATAAGCTCATGAAAAATCCTCCTATTTGAGCTCAAAACCACTTTTCACACTTTTGACTTTTGAAGATAATGATAAACTTTGACTAAGTTGAACTTTGGATCCAATTTTAAGATTGATGTTGATGTAATATGTTAAGCTAAACCTACTGAAAGCAATGTTTAATGAATTTGAACCCAAAACAAGGGTCTGCTTATCCAATTATCACAACAAGGAGCAAAGAGAGAGATTTAGAGTGATGTTTGACTTTTGAAGTTACAAGTGCAGTTTTTAAGACAGGTAAGGGTCAAAAGAAGCTAAACAAGCATGAACCAATAAACTTTATCCACTGAGCTAACCTCAATTGCAGTTTAAGCATTCAATCCAAACACACCTTTTAGCACTGTTTTAGAAGTTTTTCAAAGAAAATCATAGATTAAAACCATCAGGCTTATTGCAGACCTTATAACATCATTTATTAACTCTAAATAAACATTAAACAACATGCATAACAACATACAACTCAATTATGATCTATATCCTATTTAAACTGTTAACATGAAATTTTTATAAACCATAAATTAAAAGTAACAAGTAACTAATTTTAATACTTAAATTAACTTAACTATGACTAATGATCATTTAGGAACAGAGTTTCAAGCTATTGAACATCTACAACAGTAAAATGCCATAGTGGTCAAAATGGCTTACAAGAATGATTTGAGCACAGACTGAGATTTGAATACTGAGAACAGAACCTATAGCTTTCCCTAAAGCTTTATACCCAAAAGCATTCCAAATACCATCTCTGCAACACCCTTAAACCATTTCCAACCAGCATGAACCCAATTTGCTCTTTAAGTTGACTTTTGTTGACTATGGTTGAAAACTGCTTGTACCTGCCTGATAAGCTCACCTAAAGCTATAATAAGCTTCAATGAGCTTATTTAAACTTGAAAATAAGCTTGTTGAAGCTTGAATGTGACAGTTGAAGATTGCAAATTTAAACAGTAAACTTGAAATTGGAATTCTCAACATAAGCTTGCATTAACACTTAAAAACTTGATAAAATGATTTCTTAACTTAATATTGATGTAGTAAAACTGAGAATTACAACTTTGAAGCTAAATTAAGACATTGGTATTAAAAACGAAATACATGAAAATTAAAATTTTTAACTACTTGCTTCTCTTGGTCCCTCTGCTCTTTTATGCATCAGTTGAGCTCACACGTGTCCTTAGAGTAGATCCCACCTCTCATTTTGGCCAATGAGAGAGTAATGAGTGTTTTAGCCAATTTTTCCATTTTGGCGGGAAGTGGTTATTTCAACCTCGTGGGGTTCTCAAAGCTAGCACTAGGTGGCATTAATTGTAGTGGGTTAGTGATGATGAGGGGATGGTGGAAAGGAGATAATGGAGGCTGAGGTGATAGGTTGCAGGCAAACAAGTGGGGAAGCAGGAGGTGGAAGAAAGGTGAACAGTGGGGGCGCCTTTTTCTGTTATTTGACTTGGGCAGTCCAAAAAGAAAGTGACAGGGGGTCACAATGGGTTAAGTGGCAGGGTAAAATGGGTTTTGACAAGTTTAGCTTAGTTATTAAGACAAGGACTAGATTTGCACTTTCAAATCGAAGGACCAATCTGTAATTTTCCAAACTTTTTCACAAGGACTGAAATTGACAAACTCCATTAGTACAAGGACTAGACTTGACAATTTCAATTTCTCAAAGGACCAAACTTGACAATTTTCAAAGTTCAGGGACCAAAGTTGTAATTTTGTAATTTTAAGTCTCAAGGACCAATTTTGACAACTTAGGAATCCCTAGGGACTTAAAATGATATTTTTCTTTATTTAGTTTTACCAGGGACTGTTTTTGACAACTTTTGAAACTTGGGGGACTAAAACTGCCAATTATGCAAACTTGATATGTTTTTCACCAGATTTTGATATTTTTGCATTTAAAACACATAAAACACTTATTTGTGATATTTTTATCATTTTGATGCATTTCTGAGTGTTTTCAGATGTTTTTGCAGTTTAATTTGTACAAAAATGATGAGTATTTACACACTCATCAATCCCCCACACTAAGATATTGCTAGTCCCTAGCAATGTTTTGAGAAAAATTAATGGATTTTCATCTCTTTACCAAAAGCCATTACTTCTGGAGTAGCCAAATGTTTCAGTTCAAGTAAGAACCATGGTACACCGATAACCATGTGATTTATTGGCAAATCATAAACCATATAACGGATTTGATGTGTCTTTACCAGAAGCCGTACCCTTCTGGACTAGCCAACTCTTAGATAAATTATCAATATTATCTTTGGTGAGTCGATTACCAATTATGGTTTTTCCACTGCCTTTACCACAAGCCATAAACTTGCGGGCTAGCCAACTCTTCACTTTTTAGGATATGGTGAGCTGAATACCATACAATTTTGGGCAAATTGCAAGCCGTCAACGGATTTGAGATATCTTTACCAAGAGCCGTTTGCTCCTGGATTAGCCAATCCTTTTGTTTATTAGACAAGGCGGACTGATAACCAATTGAGTAAGTGTAAAACACTTACTCCAAAAAATTTTGGCCAAAAATGGGGGAATTGGGTGGTATAATTATATGATAAATTCGTGAGAATTCCCCCCCACACTTAGAAATGAATATTGCCCTCAATATTCAAAGTACCGGGCGGTTATGCCGAAACATAGAACGTAAAAGGGAAATACTACGGCCATTATTTAGCAAAGATTTTTTTGAAACTCTTTTATATATACAACATGTGGGGCAACTCCCCCACACTAGGGTGGTAGAAAGTAGAAAGAAGTCAGAAATATGGGTGAAACCCATATGGCGTGCTATGTTTTTTGATTCCGAAGTCGCTAGCTTGACTCGATCCCCGCATTCATTTGTCCATGGGGAAAGTAACGTGAAAAACCAATCTCAATCGGACTTTCGTTCACAGTGTTAACAAACATATGAATATCGAAAAGTTCCACACCGACGAGATGCGACCGGTATTTTTAATAGTAGAAACTATAAAGGATAATACCGGGATCAAAGATGGTGTCCTCATTCCCGAAAGAGAAAAGGGAAAGAGCAACCACACCATCTGTGAAGAATGGAATAAAGATGTGCATGAGAATGCATGTCCATTCCTCATTAGTAAGAAGCAAATCACCATTTTTGACATTTTTAAGCTTAAACTTGAAGCTTGTATGGTGATTGTCAACAGATTTTCCGGTAGGGAGGGTTGGAAACGGTTCTTCAATCAACAGATTTTCCAAAAAAAGAATGTCCCCCTCCGGATCAAAGTAAGTATTATCAATTCCTGTTGGAATCGACTCATCACTAAGAAAGGCTTCGACTTCATTCCAAAAGTTGTCATCTTCCTCATCAGGAGTGAGAGAAGGGATGGAAGAGTCGGAATAATAAGACTAGAAGATGATGGATCATTTTTGAGCAATTCATCAATGGGAAGAATGTCTCCCATTGATCACAACATCATCATCCAACCGATGAAACTGAAGAGAGATTGGTTTCATCCACAAAGTTAACAAACTCGATGCGACAAACTGATTCCGGAGGTGGGACAAGTGGTGTGCTCTTAGAGCTAGAAATTTCCACCACTTTCGATGAAGTCTCCGATTCTAGATCATCATCATCATCAAGAATACTCTTGACTTCCCTGGTACAGCTTTCAAACCATTTGTTTGAACCAGGGTTGATTTTCAAAGCTTTAACTCAGACGTTTTTGGTGACTCTTCTTAACCGTGAAATTTGAGAGTGTTGCATTGAATCTTTCAGATCTTTGATCAATTGTGGCAACACTCTGCTTGTACAGAGGTTTGGAGTTCTGGTTGATATTTAACGTGAGCTCTTCGTTGTCAACCCGAATGGTCAACTCTTCAGCAAACACATCAATCAAAGCACGACTCGTTTTCAAGAAAGCTCTCCCTAAGATGAGGGGAACTCTAGGATCTGCATCGAAGTCTACTACAACAAAGTCGTAGGAAAATGAAACTTCCCTACTTTTACCACGACATCCTCGGCTATCCCAAGTGGACGAGTTATGGTACAGTCCGCTAGCTCGAGTGTCATACAAGTAGATGTAAGTTTAGGAAGAGACAGTTTCTTCCATACTGAAAGTGGCATGAGGTTAATGCTGGCGCCAAGATCGGCCAAGGCGGAGCATTGAACCATCCCTAAGAAATCACAAGGATTAAAAACTGCCAGGTCTTCAAGCTTTTTAGAAAGCTTCTTAAGAAGGACCGCTGAGCATTGCTCATTGAGAGGGGTTTTAGCCATTTCAGATAACTTATCTTTGTTGGTCAGTAGGCCTTTAAGTGTGGATGCAAATTTGGGCATTAGAACAAGAGCATCAACGAAGCTTATATCAAAGTGTAGCTCATTGAAGATTTGGAAAAATTTTTCCATTTGCTCTTTGTTTTTGTCTTTGAGCTTCTCATCATTCATTCTTGATGGGTAAGGAAGCTGACTAGACTTTTGAGCCGGGATGGAAGTATTTTCTGGCTCAGAATTTTCTCTCGGAACTTCGGTTCCGACTTAAAGCTTGACTACCGGGTGGGACGTGGCGGTACTTCGTGGGCTTGAATAATGCACCTTGTCCGTTGTCTCCTTGGTAACTTGACTCAATGCCACAGGAGGAGGAGGCATTGGAGTCGAAGGTCCATTGTGCGCTTACCACTTCTGGGTTGTGATCGCCTTTGCATCGCCTCGGTTAGCGATCGTGTTGCTCGGTAAAGTACCTGAGCCCGAGGGTTGATCATTTAAAGACTTCTTGAGATCGCAATCGATGACCAACAACCTGTTCATTTCATCTTGGGATTTCATGAACTGTTTTGTAACTCATCGAGATGATGGTACCGAGGATGGAGGGAAATTCTGAGGTCGAATGTTTTGATTATGACCTTGTTGTTGAAAATTCCCTTGGTTAGGATTCACATTCCCTTGAAGTTGATTCCCTCGATTGAAATTGTTTTGATTAAGATTTCCTTGATGTTGGAAACCTTGATTGGGTCCGAAATAGAAATTACCTTGGTTTTGATAACCTTGGTTCATTCTAGGTTGATTCTGATTCCGGTTAGGATTCTGGTTAAAACCGGGTGGTGCTTGATAAGTGTTAGCACGGTAGTTTGGTTCATTTTGAGGACGGTATTGATTACCTCCTTGATTTGAAGTACCGACTATAGCATTAGCTTCAAACGGACTACCATCGGTGGCAGTACAGTTGTAGTATGCATGAGGACCACCACAAGTAACACAAACTTCAACTTTCTTCACTTCACCATATGATGGTGCTTGTGTGAAAGTGACTTTCTTTTGGTTAGCAAGAACCAAAGCTTGAACAATATCCGTGAGTTTGTCAATCTTAGCATCGGTGCTAGATGTACTCACGGAAGATGAAGTAGAAGGTCCACATTAGACTGAGATTGATATGTCTTTGTGCGGAAAGGGCGGAGCTGGGACTTGTTTTCAATGATTTGCAAGGCTTCTTTTGTGGTCTTGCTCAAGAAATTACCCGCGAGGCATTTAGAGAGTCTTGATTGGTCCTGGTTCGACCATTGTAGAAAGTCTCCATTTGCATTAACTCGGTAAAACCATGATGCGGACACTTGCGGAGCAAGTCTTTGTAACGATCCCATGCCTCCCAGAATGATTCATCAAATCTTTGAGAGAATTTCATTATCTCATTCTTAAGACTTGTAGTTCGGGATGGAGGATAGAATTCGTTCACAAACTTTGTGACTAGATCTTCCCATGTCTCAATGGAACGAGGGGTTGTTTCTCAAGCCAATTCCGGGCTTGTCCCTCTAGAGAAAATGGAAACAGAAGAAGCTTGATAGCTTCATGTGGGACATTCTTGTACTTGATGGTAGATGCAATCTTGTTAAACCATCGAATGTGCGCATGAGGATCATCCCGCTCAAAACCATAGAATTGGCTTTGGGTTACCAGATTAAGTAACCCGGTTTTGAGCTCAAAAGTATCACACGATGCATTTGCTGGACAACAATGGCATTTCCGTAACCCTCGATGGGTGCTTGGAGAAGCTCATTCATCGGCTTGTCTTCTGCCATTACGGCAGGTGGTGGTGGTGGTAGACGCTCGTCACGGCTGAAGGAGCGTAACGCCTCTACGCTCACGAGGAATCTTGCCAAGCTCGAAAGTGGACTTGTAGAGTGGAAGAACGAGCGCATGCACTAAGTACAAAAATCAATTTTCAAAACAAATGAGGCAAAACACAAGTGAACTTAACCAATAATCACAAATGAAATGGCTTCTTTGAAAAGGTACACCAAATCACAAGGACACAAAGGCAAGTTTTAAATCTGATGTTCGGAAACTTATTATGGTCGCACCCCCAGTTAGGTAGTGCACTGCCTTGATTTGCGGTGGTTGATTTTATGTATATATTAAGTACCACTGAAAAGACGTAGGTATAGATTTGTGCTGATGGGTTTAAAAGACTTTTGGACAATATTTTTGGTATCGTCTCGTTTAACCAAATCGTATTTCCTTAAGAATCACCTTAAAAGAAACACAAGCTAGAAAACGTTACGATTGTTTTGTTGTTTTATATTTTGTTTGGTGTTTTTAACACTTTAGGAAAAGTGTTAATGAACTTTTTGATTTATATTAACTTTACAGAAAACTTTTTACAACCTGTGGTATATGTGCAAGCAATGGTCTGAAAATGCTTAGAACACGCTTACAAACCCCTCCCCGCCAAAATTTGATCTCGGTCAAAACCAAGTTATCTCACGCAAGCTAGCCACTTGTGAATGACCAACCGTAAGGAGACTTAAAACCTTAAAACACAAATGCAATCAAGATCGATAATGATGTGGATTCTCGTTAAGTCCACGGAGGATGATGGTGTTTAACACAATCAATGTCGAATAACCACTAAGGATAGTTGTCAGTAAGGATTTTGATTTGTTTATAAACTACAGAAGATTAAAGGAGATTAAAAAGTTAAACTATCTTAAATAAACGCTATCACTAATTTTAAACTGATGTTTTTGGTTTTTTATGTTTTTATAAACTTATTTAAAAATACACGCCACATAATAAAAACGAAACTTACACAATATTAATCCTAAAAATATGAAAATGATATTTTTACAAACCTAATGATATAAGAAACTTTTTAGAAAAAGAAAATTATTTTTATAACTAATTATCTAATTTTTATTAATTAAAAACTATTTTTAACTAATTAATAATAACCTAAATTACAAGAAATTATGAAATAAAGCTAGAAAAATAAAATTATGACTTAGAAAAATCTAAAATATCAAAATAGAATTTTCAAAACTATTTTATATTTTTCTGATTATTTTTCTATTTTTTATGGATTTTAAACTATTTAAAACTAATTAAATTACTAAAAATAAAACTAAAAAAAAATCTGGAAAATTACCTTTTTTACTTTTTATATTTATCTAGACTTAATAAAAATGAAAAATTATTTTTTTGGACTTTTTCTGAATTTTTTTGTATTAAAAGCTATTTAAATAATCCGAAAACCGTTTAATTAAGAAAAATAGCAAACTGTTATGGAAAATTATGAAAATTTCAGGAAAACTCTAAAATTATACTAGGAATCTAGGAAAAATAGAAAAACATGATGTTGTGTGGAAGAAATGAAACCCTATAGTAAGTACTTATTAATGAGCACCTTGAATAAGCAAGTGAGAACCCAAGGACCACCAAACCTTCACAGAAGCTATTTTATGTTAAAATGACCCAAATGCAACTTATTTCAACAACCTTTAACCTCTGATAAGCTAATTACCAAGATTTGGCTTTGGTGAGATTTTTACTAAAACAGTGGTAAGGGTACTGCTTTTAAGCTTAAGCACAAGCTTATTAATAAGCTGTAAATGAAAAGCAAAAGTTGGAAACGCACTAGGCTGGCTAACTTCCTTCAAAACCAAAATCAGCCCCGAGCTCTGTGGAGCTTGGAACAAGCTCTGCAAAAGCTTGAGAAAAGCTCTCTCTGACCGAGCTTGTGAGCAGGCAGTTAGGCCAAATTACAAGCTAGTTTGAAGCTTTAAGAAAATTGTAAAATTATGCTAAATGGTTATAAGAAAGAGTACCAACTGAACTTTTGAATGCCAACTCACTGAGATTGGCTCATAAATAAGCTCATGAAAAATCCTCCTATTTGAGCTCAAAACCACTTTTCACACTTTTGACTTTTGAAGATAATGATAAACTTTGACTAAGTTGAACTTTGGATCCAATTTTAAGATTGATGTTGATGTAATATGTTAAGCTAAACCTACTGAAAGCAATGTTTAATGAATTTGAACCCAAACAAGGGTCTGCTATCCAATTATCACAACAAAGGAGCAGTGAGAGAGATTTTAGAGTGATGTTTGACTTTGAAGCAAGTGCAGTTTTAAGACAGGTAAGGGTGGTCAAAAGAAGCTAAACAAGCATGAACCAATAAACTTTATCCATGAGCAACCTCAATTGCAGCTTTAAGCATTCAACCAAACACACCTTTAGCAATGCTTTAGAAGTTTTTCAAAGAAAATCATAGATTAAAACCATCGGCTTATTGCGAACCTTATAACATCATTTATTAACTCTAAATAAACATTAAACAACATGCATAACAACATACAACTCAATTATGATCTATATCCTATTTAAACTGTTAACATGAAATTTTTATAAACCATAAATTAAAGCACAAGTAACTAATTTTAATACTTAAATTAACTTAACTATGACTAATGATCATTTAGGAACAGAGTTTCAAGCTATTGAACATCTACAACAGTAAAATGCCATAGTGGTCAAAATGGCTTACAAGAATGATTTGAGCACAGACTGAGATTTGAATACTGAGAACAGAACCTATAGCTTTCCCTAAAGCTTTATACCCAAAAGCATTCCAAATACCATCTCTGCAACACCCTTAAACCATTTCCAACCAGCATGAACCCAATTTGCTCTTTAAGTTGACTTTTGTTGACTATGGTTGAAAACTGCTTGTACCTGCCTGATAAGCTCACCTAAAGCTATAATAAGCTTCAATGAGCTTATTTAAACTTGAAAATAAGCTTGTTGAAGCTTGAATGTGACAGTTGAAGATGCAAAATTTAAACAGAAACTTGAAATTGGATTCTCAAACATAAGCTTGCATTAATACTTAAAAACTTGATAAAATGATTTCTTAACTTAATATTGATGTAGTAAAACTGAGAATTACAACTTTGAAGCTAAATTAAGACATTGGTATTAAAAACGAAATACATGAAAATTAAAATTTTTAACTACTTGCTTCTCTCTTGTTCCTCTGCTTCTTTTTATCAGTTGAGCTCACACGTCCTTAGAGCAGATCCCACCTCTCATTTCAAATGAGAGAGTAATGAGTGTTTTAGCCAATTTTTCCATTTTGGCGGGAAGTGGTTATTTCAACCTGTGTGGGTCTGAAAGCAGCACTAGGGGGTGGCATTAATTGTAGGGGGTTAGTGATGATGAGGGATGGTGGAAAGGAGGAGGCGGAGGCCGAGGATGGGTTGCGTGCAAACAAGTGGGGAAGCAGGAGGTGGAAGAAAGGTGAACAAAGGGGCGCCTTTTTTCTGTATTTGACTTGGGTGTCAAAAAGAAAGTGACAGGGGTCACAATTTAAGTGGCAGGTAAAATGGGTTTGACAAGTTTAGCTTAGGATTAGACAAGGACTAGATTTGCACTTTTTGAAATCTGAAGGACCAATCCTGTAATTTTCCAAACTTTGTCACAAGGACTGAAATTGACAAACTCCATTAGTACAAGGACTAGACGCATTTCATTTTCAAAGGACTATACTTGCCAAATTTCAAAGTTCAGGGACCAAAGTTGTAATTTTGTAATTTTAAGTCTCAAGGACCAATTTTGACAACTTAGGAATCCCTAGGGACTTAAAATGATATTTTTCTTTATTTAGTTTCACCAGGGACTGTTTTTGACAACTTTTGAAACTTGGGGACTAAAACCCCAATTATGCAAACTTGATATGTTTTTCACCAGATTTTGATATTTTTGCATTTAAAAACACATAAAACACTTATTTGTGATATTTTTATCATTTTGATGCATTTCTGAGTGTTTTCAGATGTTTTTGCGTTTAATTTGTATAAAAATGATGAGTATTTACACACTCATCAATCATTTCATCAAGGATCACGCGGAATGTGGTACCGTTGAATTATATTTTAGGGTACAGTAATACCACTAAGTATCTTCTCTACCAAAGCCTTGCCTCCGCTAGGTTTAATGAGTTGGTCCACCGATTGGTATATGCGCTTGGACCAGCAGTGAATTGATGACCTCCAAAACAGCCTTAAAACCTGCCAACACCAAAATATCTTTTTTGTAAATAATTTTTCAAAACAAAATACAAAAAATATAAAACCTTATAAAATCAACAAAATATTCTTCTAATCTACAATCTTTCAACATGGAAAGTAAGAATTTTTCCTTCAACACTATAATCTTTCAAAATTAAGCATTTTAACATCAAGTGTTGAGGGGGAGAAAATTATAACTTTAACTTGCTTCCAAAACATTCGTGGTAATGTGTTATCATATATCTCGTTGTTTCCTTTTTAACAAATGGTGGTAAATTTTCTGGCATAATGACATTCGGACTAAATTTATAACCTTTCATTATTTAAGTCGTTAGGGAAGTGTCGTCAAAGTCTTTCTTAAAATCTGTTTGGTAACCAAAATGGAAGTTAAATGTATGCTTGTTTGAAAAGGAAAAGGTGGAGGGACCAAAATCACAAAAATATTAAAGTTATTTCAATAAAATACCTCCCTACCTAACAATTCACTTCCCATTTATTACTCATAACCTAAAAGATCCTAATGCATCATAATCGCTTGAAAAATGCGGCTTAAGATCTTCAATTTGTAAGTTTATATGTATTCCCAACAAGATTACAAACTATGGTTTCAAATCGCTTCAATTACTAACGGCTAGATTTTTTCACTATGGTGCTGATTTTGTGTTCTTACCGCCAGTATGCGCATGAACACATAATCGTTTCTGGGCTTTTTGGTCATAAAAAGAGTGTCAAAATGTTTTACTAACATGAATGATATGTTTTCCATACCAAACGCACTCCGAAACACAAATTGATGACTTTTTGAAAACTAGGGTTTATAAGTCAATTGTATTTTCGAATGCAGCGTTTTGTATAAAAAAGATTGTTGCTATGGTCTTAAGTTGTTGAATTAATGATTTCCATTGTCATTAACCACCCGTAAAAACACCTAATTGATGAACAATTTGTAATTAGGGTTTAAAGTTCATAATAATTGGCACTTTTGATTCACAACGAAGTTAGGTGTTAGTAACTTGGTACAAAGACTCCCACAACACTTTTAAACTAATTTAAAAAGCCTTGTGCAAATCCTTGTTAAATTTCATACGCCAGTAAATCATAACCCTTAGGGGTTTTGACCCACGCCATGACTCCCACGCTTGAATCATAAAACAAGTGTTCTTACCATGTTCTTGTTGATATAATGAATGTTTGTGTCAATTTTGACATTTGATGAATTTATTTCGTGTTTGCTACGCTTAAATATTCAATC
>OU343217.1:250382401-250409986 GCA_910596185.1 Chrysanthemum makinoi | reverse complement strand
ACAACTTTAATGCAATGTTTTTCCCACCCCAAGCTCGGTGGTAAGAAATGTCTACTTTTCAATCAACATTAAAATCTTTTTTTATGTCCGCACCCGTATAGACCCTTTTGCAATTCCTCAATTTATCAACAAGTATGTGACCCAATAATTTTCGGGTAGCATTTCGATGATTAGGATGAATTTTTGTTCTGGAACATGTATGACAGTCGTTAATGGAAGTAACATAGAAGTATCGGTTAACAACACTTTTTCTTACATGAGTTAGTAACTTTATACTCAAACATATCAACCAACGCTTTTATTCCTATTGCATAAATGCATCCTTGCTTATCATCAAACCGACTACCCACCTTTAATTTAGATACTACAGGGTGTTTATGGTTACTTAACTTTTTAATTATGGGATCGTGAACTGGTGGATCGTGATATTTAGAAATGTGGTTTTCTCGCCAACTAGGTCGCACATCTACATTAACGTTTGCGCCTGCACCCTCAAGTATTATGATCTTCAACTTTTGGTGTTTGAAAATCAGATTCTAGAGGCAACAAAGGAACATTAAGATCAATATCAAGAGGCTTAGAAGAAGTAGACGGCTTTACCTCGGAAGATTTCTCGATAAGTTTGATGTATAGTGTCTGGATCACGTTCTGCTTACATCATATTTCATGAACGAAGAAAGAAATATCATCATCGTCACTTACATCAATTTTAGTTGAAGCGGACATGTAGTATAAACTGATGATCTTATCTTTAATCTGATATTTGTTAGTAAGATAGGTAATCAGATGTAGGTAGGTGATGTCAACTGGAAGTAAAACTCCACAAATTGATCTCTCAAAATCCAAATAAACCTTGAATTTTGGGGACTTAGCAGAGGTCATTTTTATGGGATTTGTGTTCTGGGATTTGTTTTCTGGGATTGTACAAACCAATAAACCCAAAAAAAATTCGCTGAAAAGAGGATCTTTTAGTCGCTCAATATAAAATTCGCTTAAATTTTCCCTCCACAATATTCATTACCCGCTCATTCACAAAGTATATTTCCCGCCAAATTTGATGTCACTCTACTAGAAATGCGTCAAGTTTACTCATTGGGTGAAATAAAACAATGGCTCCCTCCTCTACCTCTACTTCCAGATCCAATCGAAAGCCCTTGGAATACTACATCAATGCTACACACAGCGAATGTCCAAAACCATTACCGGTGGAAGTACAAACCTTGGACCCGACTCATCCCCGTAGAAGATTCAAGGACTGTCCAATTTATGTAATATTATTATGCATTATACTTATTTTACTTGTTAGGTTGAATATGTGAACTTAACAAATCTTCTTTTTAGGACAAAGAGACCAAATGTAACTTCTATGGGTTCCTAGACCCGAACTACCAAGTCAGATACAAAGATTTGTTTTACAAGGAACATGAGGAAAAGAAATATTTAATGAAGACGGAAAAGCGCTTCATCCTGGATGAAGTTATTGAGGTGTCAAACAATGATATCATGAAAATGTTGGATGAGTTGACTTTTATCAAGTCAAGAGTGCAAGTTCATGACAAAGTTGTGTTGGTTTTCGCTTGATTGTTCTCCGCCGCTGTCTGTAGTTTGCTTATGGTAATCTGTTTAGCAATAAGTGTTATGTAATATGTATGGTATAGTGTTTTAGCAATAAGATTGTATGTAGTGGTTTTTTCAAATCAAATGGATGTTTGTAAAAAACAAACATTTTAGCAATTTACACAAAAGGTTTGTTGCAAATCAACAAGATCACAACACGTATATACGAAACAAGGCTTAAAGAAAGCCTACATGGTTGTTAGAAATATAAAGTTGCACTACTACATGCATAAGAAGTTGTCTTTTGATGTCCTACACGGGCATACAGTTTGTGGTTACATTTGGTTGAACAACAAAAGTCTAAACCCACATACAAGCCATACCCAAAGAGATGAAATGCATCTTTATTCATCACTTGTATGAACAACCACCTTATACTTCCAAAAGTACTCCACCATATGCTCTCGATACGCCAAAGCAACTTGAAGAGGGTCATCAACCTTCATACTTAAGTTGTTACCCAAATTGCAAAAAAAATACATACCCAAACTCCACAATCACCGTATGCATTGGCTTGTATAGGGACATCATCTGCAACTCGAAATGTGATCTTATAATCAAAATGATATTGATTTGGCTTGAAGAACTTTACACAAGTTTAGATATCGGGTAGCATTCTCCAAAAGTGACCTCATTTTTAAATTGTTTTCTCGTCTCAGTTCGGCGCACCTAGTGAGTCATAAATTGTTATAACCCGTACGAAATTTGTAACTCGGCGAAACCAAGGGCAGCCGTACGCTCACAGAAAGTATACCTAAATGTGAACAAATAAACTTTGTCGTAATTCATCACATTTTGAGCATGTATATATTTACCCAAGTATCTAGAAGAAAGTATGGTCTTTATATACAAACCTTTCTACACTAGACCATGGCAATGTATAGCGTTGACCAGGGCGTAGTAGGCACGCGATAGACCTATCAAGGATAGAAGACGAGAAAATGGTCCAACCATAGCACAATCGGCATTGCCCGGCCTGAACTGCCACATTAGATCAACCCAAAGATCCAGATGCTTCAAATTTTTTTTATAAGATACATACCGTTAAACTAATTCAAATAAAAATTAATTTTTTTATGGAAATTAAATATCTGTTAAGTACCTCATCTCCAAGCCATCCTTTTTTATTGCCCCTTCCATACCCCAACAAAGCCAACCAAAATTTTCGATGAACAACGATGTCGCCAAGACCCCAAGGAAAGTTATGCGATGACTTAAAATTTTTTTTATAAAGATATCCATACACGCTAGTTTAGTAATCTTGTTGATATCGCAACCTTCAGGACGTGACAGATCCTGAAAATTTTTAAAAACCAGATTAATGTATATGTCTTTAAGATGTCTGTTTGTAAAAGTAGTTCTGCTATACCTCTACCCATGTTTCCAACTGATTATCTTCACCACGTCGGGGATTAATATCTTTTCTCAGTCCTTTGGAACGCCGCTGCAACCGTGGAGTCGTGGGAGGGAGGTTCACGTATGGGTCCTGCAAACACTTGCCTACCTGCTTTGTCCTTTTTGAGTCAACATCTTCTTTCAAAACATGAGTACTCTCTTGGGTAACTTTGGCATTACTCTCTTTGGTAACTTTGGCCTTTCTAGTTTTATTTATTGTTGTGCCATTATAAGGTGACTCCGTCAACTTACTTGCATTTCTCTTCCTTTTAGCACGCATGAAAACATCCTATACAAAAAAATTCATCATTGAAATAACATCAAACTTTTGAACTACATGTGGTAACTTTAATAAATAATGTAGCTGTACTCCAGAAGCTGTAGTCAAAGGCTTATTGGCTTGTCCGTCGTAATTATGAAACATGGCTTGTCTTGCTTTCACAAAGATCATTATCAATTTTGTCTAATACCGCCTTTGGTTGACAACTCATTTGCAACCAAGAACTCAACCCCGCTTACTTTCTCATTAACGTGGCCATCAACATTGTATGCTTCATTATGAATAACCATCTGTCCAAGATGATTCATATGCTCATCCCCATCCCCGCCATTTGTATTGACCTCAAGCTTTCACTTACTTTCTCAAAGAACATTTAACACCGCCTCACGATCATGAGAGTGTTCATCAGCAGCGTTGCAATCAACAATGTCATTTTCATTAACTTGAACGCCCTCTATAGATTTATCATCCACATTTAAAACTACTTCACCTACTTTCTCACGATCATGAGAGTGTTGATCACAAGCAGAAGATTGCAATCAACAATGTCATTTTCATTACCTTGAACGCCCTTTACAGATTTATCATCAACATTAAACACACCTTCATGAGCATGTATCTCAGTAGCTTGAACCGCCTCCTGTTTATCATCACCGATTTATCATCAACATTAGACACACCTTCACTTACTTTCACAAGAATAACGAATCATGAGCATGTATCTCAAGTAGCTTGAACCGCCTCTCCGTTTATCATCACCGATTTATCATCAACGTTAGACGACCTTCACTTACTTTCACAGAACATCGGAATCATGAGCATGTATCTCACTAGCTTGAACCGCTCTCCCGTTTATCAGCATTCAGATTTATCATCAACGTTAGACACACATTCACTTACTTTCTCCGTAACATTGGAATCATGAGCATTTATCTCAGAGCTTGAACCGCTCCGGGTTTATCATCAACACTTACCACTACCTCACTTGGTGTTTCGCCATCTTCCTTGTTTTCGCAGTGCTTTTGTTCATCTAGCTCCAGCCGCTTATCCCGAATTCAAGGTCCATAAATAGAGAAATCATCATCTAGCTCCAACTGCTCATCTAGCTCCATGTCTTGCCCTGTAATTATACAAGAAAAACACAACTATATAGATGACAAAATCTAGCAAACATCTATAGATAGTGCAGGTGGAATTAATATATACGTACTTCAATTGCCGATTGAGAAATTTTTTCATTCAAATTAGGTAAATTCAAATGACCGATCATGATCCGAATGTGATCAACTAACGCAATGGTTCGTCTTGAAGACAAAAATACGCAAGTGCGACATAGCCGATGGAAAAGCGGCAGGGTCTATATAATTAAGCCCACCTTGTTTGTTTTCAGCATTAACACAACTCGATTTGTCGCAAGATTGATCAGGTTCTGGGCTTAAGGTCTGTAGTTAAGAAAACTGATTTAGGTATGTAACAAAATAACGATAAATAAAAAAGTACTATTAAAAGGAACATAACCTTTTATAATCAATGAACATCATGAGAATGAAGATCAAACAAACTAGGACTACCATTCCGTGTTTCATTATGAATTGGACTTGAAGTTTGAATTTCCATGGCATTTTGGCCAAAACAATCCTCATCCGATTTGTCGTGCATATGAGTTGAAGTCCTAAATTTAAATATACAATCAATTATACTACTAAAGAAATGAGACCTTAATGATTAACAAATATTAAAGGAAATTACCATGGCATCTTTGGAAGCAAAATTTTCATCAACACATTGCCTTATTTGCAATTGATCCTGAATAATGTATGTATATAATCCCTTAGTTGGTGAAAAACCAATAAATATTGGTATCTAAATGATGTAGATTAAAAATGAATGTAAAGAGCATGTTCACCTTTGGACGCTGTATCGTGAGCTTCCTCAACAACAACAAGTATATTTTTAATATCATTAAGGACCTCCACATTGGCTCCGAGTTGTATCTTTAGAGCTTTCTACAACGCAAGTCTATTTTAATATCGCCAACCTCTACAGGTATGTCTAGATGATTGGAACTTTGATCTTTATCACATGGCACATCATTATCACTAAGGCCACCTCTTTATCAGCTAAGGCCACATCTGTATCAGTTATCAAACGATCTTCATGTACCTACAAAGCAAGATCGAAACAGAATGTGCATTGGTCAACGTAAATAGTCGCACGAACGACGTAGTTGATACGGATGAAAAATAAATGATACAAAATGGGCAACTTACCTCATTAGTGGGATCATCGGCAGGTAATTGATCTTCTATACTATCCAACTCGCTAAAATAAGCATTACTAGGTGTAAACCATGGTTGTAACATTTCCGCATTTTTTGGAACAAGATCCAATACTGGAATAGAACCCTAGTAAACAAACAATTATAGAGTAAAAAACAAATATAACAAAGTCGTAACTTATTTGACAAATACAAACGAATGGAAATGCTTACAGGACCAAAAAGTTTGCCATAATGGCGTTTGGCAAATGTTTTATCCTTTGACCAACAAAGACAACGTGGTATCTTTGACGGGTCTTTGTTCCACCATGAACTGCTTGTGGGATAACTCTCAAGAATCCATATCTAAAGTGAAGGAAAACAATAAAAGCATTGTACAATGAAAATAAGTATAACAAATTTGTATCCAAAAATAGTAAACAAAAATGAGATGTTCAAATGTCTCACACATCTAACCTAAAAAGCCAAGATAAAGCCAGAAATATTATATGTTGCAATTTTAGAAGGGTTTTCTTGCAATTTGTCTTTGTAGTGAGCATTGTAATGCCGGGGTACCACATTGGCTAAATTTTTGTAAAAACGGCTCCACAAGAACTCTCCCCATGGATATGCATTCCATGCCCCAAAATCCTCAACTAACTGCAACAAATGATTGTCAACGATGTACCAAGGTCCACGACCTATGAACACGACCTCAGCGACTAGCAACAGACATACCCTTACCGCATCCTCATCTGATAACTTTGAAAATTATGTGTCATTCCCAAATAAATCTAAAAGCTCATTACCTTTTACAGTTACCTTTCTTATAAATTGTTTTTCAGGAAAGACACGCAAACCAAAAGGACTGCGATCAATTTCTACAGGGGGAGGCAAACGACCGAAACGAAATCCAGTCATCAATAGAAACTCTCCACGACCGAATTTCAATAAATTATTCCCAATTTTGTATAAAATGGGGGGACAAGAATCAAGCAGTTTGTCGATATATACCTGGTGTTGTAAAACGAAATTCACCATATGATTGCCTTTACCTACCTGAGGAATATCTAACCATGGCCCAAAAACTGTTGCCCTAAACAACCTCATTCGATCTTGATTGCTTAACAATTTAGACTTAATATCCGAAAGCAACTTAACCTGGGAACGAACCGTTACCTTAGCATCAAAATATTGGGGAATGTAAGCCATTTGGGAGTTTAATTGACTGAATAATTAGGGGTTGATTTAGGGTTTCACGTGATTGAATTGTGTTTTTCTGGTAGTAGAGTGTTAGTGTGTGTGGGTAAAAATTTAAAAACAGGGTAAAATTTTAAAAAAGTGTAACAGTACTGTTAAAAGGTACAAAAAGGTACAAAAAGTGTATAAAGATAAAAGTCGCTAAATTATTTCGCTTAAGTCGCCAAGATTGGGAAGGAACTAAAAGTATAAAAATATTTTAGTAACTTGACTTTTTTACTAAAGGACAAAAAAAATCGCAAGATTCTTAAAAAAGTCACGATTCGTCGCTGTATATCATAGCTGTAAAAGTCAGAAACAATAATTGGGTACACAAATTACGAAGGACACTTGTCAAGCTTAGATGAAAAGTAGAAAAGTCGCAAGTCTCAAAGTCTATTTTGGAAATACCCCAACTTGTTTCCTAGAAAGTGTTGACACCTTGAGCAAAATGTGTATTTGGATTATTACCCCTTTTGACAATAGACGAATATTCACGCATAGCAACTGAATTTTATAACGTCATATCGTTTTGTGTTTATAAAAAATTGATAGGTTATAAATGAAAAATAATAAAAGTTTGAAGATTTGGGGATTAAACATAATGTTTTGAACTGTTCGACCCGGTGGTTCAACCGTTGAATCGTTCTACGAAAAAATGGGTCGATGAACAGAGTCAACCCGATGGGTTTGAGTAAAAAACGGGTCAAATTAAACCGTCAACCCAACCGTAGTTTGAAGCTACCCAGTCAAACCGATTTTCGACATATGTATTAATAGTTTTCTTTTGAAATATATGTTTTCAACATTGCATTTTTTAGTTTCAACTTTTCAATTTCTACTTTTTGTTTTTTCCTTTATATATAGTATAGCAGGTACCCGCTGTAGCGACGATACTGTGACGATAACCTGAGAAATAGATCTCGATGAGATTCACCAGCTTGTATCTGCTTTAAGGGGTCACATCCGTTCGCTTTTTGATGGCTTTTATTGGTTAGCGGACCTTGGGCGCATAACAGAGCTTGTGTGTTTTATTAATTTGTAATTTTGTATAATGTGTATAATAACATGTACTTTTTACTTTAGAGTGTTTTAAAAATAATATTAATTAGTGTGTTTATTTTGGATTATGTTGTAGCTTGTTTAAATTGTACATTATGAAAGCTTTATTGTACTTTTTAGTAAGAGGTATTTTATTTGGTTGTTTTTTAATTTGGTAGATATGATTTTAATTGGTTGTATAATGTGAATAAATTATTGTACTTTTTAGTAATGAAGTATTTTAATAAGAATATTAAGTACACTATACATTTCTCTTACCTTTAACTTCTAACATTTCACTTTTTAAAGTTTGATCATTTTCCTTTTATATGTAATATAGATTATCATACTTGAGAGTTTCAGTTACTTTCTTCATTTTATGGGAAATAGGGTAAGAACTATCTTTTACGTCTTAAATTATATGTTCATCTTCTAATTTGATTTGTCTTAAAATAAGTGTCAACTTTCATATTTCAACTATTTTCAACAGTCAACACGAAATTTTATCAATACACGGGTGATGGTCTCTTTTTTCTTGAAACTATATGTAGTTAAAGAGTAGAAATATAATTTGAGACGTAGAGAGTAATACAACAATCATATACAACAAGAACTCATAAATTTGTATTAGAGGTGGCCATTTCTTGGTTTTTTCAAAAACCGATTCCGATTCTTGGTCAAAGTCAACGAACTGGTTTGGTTTTTATCGGATTGGGGATAAAAAACGGGGACCGGTAGAACTGGTTCCGGATCGGTTTTAAAACCGGTTCTCACAAAAAGCCGGTCGAACCGGTTCAAAAAAACCGGTTCTAAATGTTAACAGTATGCTGAGGCTCCTCTATTTCGTTTTTTTCGCTCAATGCTTACTTCTAATAAACTTCAACTTTTATTCAATAAACTTAATAAAGTTCAACTTCTCTACAAAAGAAGTTCGGTTTCTAGGCATCAAGAGTGTTTTTGAACAAGTTTGTGAGTGGTTTTTGCGTGTTTTTAGAGTATTTGAATGTTGTGACTAAACCAAAATCAACCTTGGTATTTATAAGGATGTTTAGGAGAGCAAAATGGGGGATTTCATGCATTTGACCATTTGAAAACGGTAATAATCGACCTCCAATGGATTTATTTTAGCCACTGTATAGAAAATTGCATATTACCGTAAGAACCGGTTTGTAACCGACTGGTTTGGAAAAACCGGTTACAAACCGGTTCTAACGGGAAAAATGGAAACCGGGTAGGAACCTCCGGTTTATGTAAGAACAGAACATGAAAGAAATACTACTCCCATGTATTCTATAGCTAAATGCACGATACTATAATTTGCAAGAACTTAAATCTTTAACAAAGAGAAACACCAAAAACGTTTTATATGGAAAATAAGGATGGGTAGAAAAATAGTAAATATTCACGGTTACCCATGACTTAAAAAATCTACTTTTACTTAATATATTTTATGTTTTACTTTTTTCTTTACTTATATAACACCCATCATATTCTTCATGTATTTTCTTTATACAAGCAGTACTATTTTAAAACAACTTTCAGAAACTAGAACTGAATATAGATTATGTCCCTTTTGCGTTTCACTTGGCCGGTTCCCAGAGAGCCAAGGTGGTTCCCAACAGATTTTCAAAGTAGGTCCCTGAAAAACACCAAACATGGCTCCTTATTGACCTTTGTGTCTAAGGTGGTTCCGGGCACCGCCTACTAACAAGATAAGTCCGCCTCTGACTGTATTCTGTATCTAAATTCTAGGGTTGCAAAATTGGTTTTCAAAAAAACATGCTAACGAAATACTAACTTTATGCTCTAAATATTGTTTACAATTAAAGTTAGATAGTTAGAATACTACTTGTTTGTTTCAATAATTGACATGATATATTTTTCATTGTTATTCAAAGTTATTATATAAAATTTTGCACATCGCCTCCGTTAACTCATCTATAAAGCCATGATTCAGTGATTCTATCAAAGACGTTGTATAAAGAAAATTCTAGAAAGGTGTATTAATCAACAAAAATGGTAGACAAAAAATTATCTCTGATTCTGTAATTATCAGTTTACCAACCCTGAAGTTTTAAATATCTAGTTATACATTAAAAACAAAGGTAGTTACTGTAATATAATGTGAACAAACTTTCCAATGTAATCATAATAATTTATTTTATTATTAACATATCGCATATACTTTTAAATACTTTACCAATGTATGCATATATTACAATTACCACTTATAAAAGTTACAGTTTTAATCCTTGTTTGCGTTGACTTCCACCGTTAGTCCGTTGAATTTTTTTCGCTTAGAAAAGTTACAGTAATGGTACATTGAATTTTACCGTTAGTCCCTTAACATTTTTTCACCTAATATATGTATATTTTATCAATTTTTATCTATTTTTGTCAATTTTTACGCTTCATCCGCTTTTATACGCCGCTATTTTTTTACGCTCTCATGAGGGTATAATCGCATTACTCAAACCAAAAGGACGAACGCGGTCGCTTACTCTTTTTATTATTTATTTAACTATTAGTAACGCTAGTAAGGTCCGCTTTTATACGCTATTACCGCTTATAATGTCCGCTTTTATATGTTTATTATGTTTTATCCGCTTTAATATGCAGTCCACTTTTTCACATTCTTACGTTTAACCGCTTTATACGCTATCATTCGGGTTTTGTTACGCTTTTATGTGTCTTCACACGCTCTTGTCCGCTTTTATGCAGTTTTCATCCGCTTTATATTTCGTCCGCTTTTCTTACGCTTCCTATGTTTTTATTCAGTCTTTATCCGCTTTAGTCCGTTTTAATACGCTTTGTCCTTCTTTGTTTTACGCCGTCCTGCTTTTCTACGATTTTATCCGTTTTAAGTAGTTTTCATCCGTTTTTTATGTTTTCATTCATTTTTTTACGTTTTTTGTCCGTTTTTATACGTTTTCCTCCATTTTGATGCGTTTACGTCTGTTTTTTTACGTTTCTATCTGGTTTTATTCGTTTTTGTCCGTTTAAAAATGGACGAAAAAGTATAAAAATAGACAAAAACGTTTAAAAACGGACAAAAACGTATAAAAAAGACAAAAACACATAAAAACGGACGAAAACGTATTAAAATGGGTGAAAACGGATAAAAACGGATGAAAATGTAAGAAAAACGGACGAAAGAGTATAAAAACGGACAAAAACGTATAAAAACGGACAAAAACATATAAAACGGACAAAACGCATAAAAATGGATAAAACGGATTAAAACGTATAAAACCGAATAAAAATGGATGCGGATCAAAACGTATAAAAACGGACAAAAACTCATAAAACCAAATAAAAACGGATGAAAACGGATAAAACATATAAAAACGTATAAAAACGAACGAAAATGTATAAAAATGGACGAAAACGTACAAGGACGGATAAAAACGTATGAAAAAGTAATAAAAACCGAGGAAATCGTATAAAAACGGATGAAGACGTATAAAAATTAACAAAAACATTTAAAAACGAACAAAATATACATATATTAGGTGAAAAATGTCAAGGGACTAACGGTAAAAGTCCGCTCGGACCATCTGTAACTTTTCTAGCTTAAAAATGTTAAAGAACTAACGATGAAAGTCAACGCAAACCACAAGGATCAAATCAGAACTTTTTATATGGTAATGACAATATTACGTACATTTGTATGTATTTAAAAGTGTATTACGTATGTTTACAATAAAGTAAGTATGTTACGTATATCGATAAATTTAAAAAGCTTTACATATATCCAGCCTTCACCCTAAAAACAATGTCGGATTATGCATTGAATGATAGTTTTTTGCATCCTTTGGAACGAGCTGAGCTATCTTTTAAAAAGGAGAACATGATTTGCATCCCACGCAATAAAAGTAAAATTTGGCTTATTGATGGACCACTTAGTGAAATATTTGGCAGTGGATAGTTTAGAAGCTCCAAATGAACCAAAAAAAAAGGAAATAGGCCTAACAAAGTCATAAAATCTTACAATCATTACTTCCAAAAGGAAACATTAAATTGTCGTTGTTAACGTCCGTTACAATATTCAATAATGTAGGACATAAACATTGTATTCAACGACAGCATCACCAGTGCTAAAGTTTAGAAAATGTGTCTTTCCAAGCGCATAACCACGTGCAAATCGAAAAAGCCCACTGCCACCAACAATTGGCATCTCCCTCACCTTTGATCATGGACGGAACTTCTTTAAGGCTAGGGAAGGCCATGGCCCCTACAAAAAATTTTGTCCTTAATGTATTTTGTTTAACAAGTTTAGTGCTAAGCTTTTGTTTTAGTAGTTTGGGCCTCCTAAAAACTAATCATGAATGTTTTGGCCCCTTCAACAAAATGATTCAAGTTCCGTCTATGCCTTTGATGTCACCAAGTTTCTCCCTAATATACTCAAAGTGTTACCATTATACTTTCCCTCGACAAAAACGTAATTTAGCACCATTATAATAGAAAGTTCATTTAAGTCATCCGCAGCCTATAACCCCTGAGCTCTTCCCACAATCTTGGAGTTTCGCTTCCGACCAACGGTCAATGGATCGCAATCATGACCGTGAAACCAAATCCGTACTAGAGATGTTGGTCGAAAGGAACAATAGGGACCGCGTCGTGGTGTTTACCACTAACTATGTCATGGAAGTAGAAGTGGAGGTGACTCAACTTTTCTTTCATTAAACCAAGTGATTTGTGTGGCAATTTTCTTGAAAATTGATGAGGTTGTGCATGAACTATTAATGTATGTGTTTGGCGTATGGCGTTAAACCGACTCCCCACTAGATCTAATTTGATTCATCATGGGGTGACAATTCCCTCGTCTGTATGTTTATTTTGTAGCATAGGTGAAGAATCCCAACATCATTGTTTCCTCTCTTGTCCCATAATTAAAATTATATGGCGTAAGTTATGGAGTTGGTGGGGGTCTCCTCAATCATACAATCCGTCTTTAGTGGATATTCTTATAGGAAAGCCGGGGTTTATTCTGAACAAGTCGGTTGCAAAACTTTTTCACGCGGTTTGTATGACATTTATTAGGCATGTTTGGAATTGGAGAAATAAAATTCTTCATGCATCTTCGCGCCGAGGCAAATGCCATTCGGTCATGAGGATATTTTTCCTTCGTGCAAGATTTGTCTCTTTATGGGCCTATAATCGCTCTTCCAAGAAACACTTCTCATGGGTAAATTGATCCAAAATCCCGTGAATTGGCTTCATCTTCCCCTAATTTTTGGTTCTTGGTGCATTTTGTTTTGATGTTTCTCTACTGCACTTCTATCTTGGAGCCCGTAGTTTGTTGTTGTTTAGCGTTGCCTATATGGCTTAATAAAATCCTTGCTTCTTCAAAAAAAAAAAAAAAAAAAAAAAGGTGTTTTTGGGAGAGTTTGTGTCATGCTTTAGACTTTAGAGTGAAAGAGAAAATAGTGGAAATGTGGAATGAGGAATGAGGAATGTGGACAATATTTGGTGTCTTAGTTATAAAGGGAAAAAAAGCTAGGCGTGTGAAAAATGGCATGACAAATCATGCACTTTATAAGGAGAAAAGAAAAGTATATCAAGAAATTGAGGAAGATTTTCTAACGGGACGTTTGGTTCGCTGAAATTCGTCGTAATCTGTTATAATTGTAATCTGAATTACATTACAATTTTGTTTGGTCAAGGATGAATGCGATTGTAATTGAGATTATATTACAGTGCTTGTTTGGTTTGTAAAGAAATGTAATTTGATTACAATCAATTATGTCAAGTGATGTAATTCAGATTACATAGCAACCTTGATGGAATGTGTTAAATTACGTTGGAATTCAGATTTTTATAAGTTAAATATCAATATTTATCTTTTATCGTTATTATAATTATTATAACATAATTTTTAAAAAATAAATACTACCTCCTTCTCAAAATTATAGTCATTTATTAAATTTTTTGGTATTTCATTTTCAACTTTGACCTTAAATATTTTTATTTGTTTCAATAATTAATGAAAGATATACCAATGAGAATAGATTTAAAACCCAATCTATTCATATATTTTCATCAAATATTATATAATACAAACAAAAATAATTGAGGTCAAAGTTTTAGAACAAAGACCGAAAAAGTCAATAGGGGACTATAATTTTAGGACGGAGGGAGTAATAATTATAAGAATTATTATTTATAATCATTATTAATTAATAACTTTATTATTATTATTATTATTATTATTATTATTCTAATTATTATTATTATTATTATTATTATTATTATTATTATTATTATTATTATTATTATTATTATTATTATTATTATTATTATTATTATTTTTTATTATTATTATATTATTATTATTATTAAAATAATAATAATAATTATATATATTATTATTATTAAAAATAATATAAACAATAATAATATATATATTTATTAATTATTATTTTTATTTATTATTATTATTATTATTATTATTATTATTATTATTATTATTTATTTATTTATTATTATTATTATTATTATTATTATTATTATTATTTTTATTATTATTATTATTTTTATCAATTGTTATTAATTTTTATTCTTATTATTATTATTATTATTATTATTATTATTATTATTATTATTATTATTATTATTATTATTATTATTTATTAATTTTATTATTATTATTTCTTTTATTTATTATTATATTATTTGAATTATTATTATATTATTTTTAAGTTTTATAAAAAAAAATTAAATTACATTACATTACGAGTCAACCAAACAAATCAACAGATTTTATCAATTACAATTACAACACATTCTAATTTTTTGAATTACAATTACATCAAATTACAAATCCTTCCAAAAATTATAATTTCTTCAAAAACATTCTGTGAACAAATATCCCTTAAGTGTCAATGGAAACATTTCATTTAAATAGCATTTCCTATTGATACAGATCTTTCTTTTTTAGTGCGTATAACCTTTTCCTTTTGTATCTATGTGCTAATCATTACTTAGATATAAATTTAAGGGTTGCTGAATATGTCTATATTATGACCGAAATAAAGTAATAACCCATAGACGGAAATTCTTTACTTGATGATTTAACGCACGTTATGTATTAACCTTTGTTGGTTGGTATCTCCCGGAACAGGGTTAAGACAATCAGTAGCAACTGCAAATACCACTAAGTGGTTACCGGATATCACTTGTAATTGTGTAATCACTTTTCAAAGTAAACTATTCGACCCTAATGCCTAGGTATCACGAATATCTACTTGGGATAAGACCAAATGTATGTTATTGAATTAGGCACAAATCAATAACCCTTGCGCAAATAAGTGTTTAAGCTTTTGTTTGTTTCTCTCCAGATGTTTCGGTGTTCATGCTGATGAAAACCATATCTATTTATAGTAGAGAATACTCACTCCTAGTTAATGGACATTATGGATTATTAACGGTCAATTAATCATTCATAATAAGCTCCATTATCATGGAATAGTGGTTACATGACCAATTCAACGTGGTCATAGCGTCATAATGTACCAATTGAATGAATCAAAGTCTGTACAAATTAATAACCGCAACACTACCAAAAGAGGAACCATTAGTTACTACACTAGCAAATAGTAACCAATACACTAGCAAAGACAAACCACTACATGAGTCGAAAGTTAGGGTGTTCAGACCTCATGGATGTACACCGTACCTCCTAACCCAAAACCAAGTGTGAACTAATCCCACAAGTGCACTAAATTTACCAACAATCCTCCCCAAATTTAGTTCACTACCTTTTCAAGAAAAACAAACATCAAACAAAACATGTGCGTAAACTAAAATATCCCGAGATTGAATTTCCATCTTAGTACATTACACGCTCAAATATTCGAGAATCGGTGTTCTAAAAAGTTGAACCCTTCAACCCATTTGAATATCCTAAGATAAAATACACACAAGTTTTCAAACACTTAACAGCTCCTGACACTATACAAGCCATGTGTCCATATATAAATTCATAAATGTTGTAAGAGCCAAAAGTCCAAAGCTCCCTGAAGCGGCAAAACTTCAACATTTACATAGGTGGTTCCTCTTTATTCATGCTCATGCCAAGCACTTTTTCAAAGAAAATTAACCATTAAGAAGTAAAGACTTCTTAATCCTCCTTTCAACAGTTCTGAGCACAACCTTGGGATGAAATAAAACATGTGCTCCGCCTACCAATGTTCAGCTTTCCATATTGAACTCAGCTCCCAAGTTTCCTTAGGAGGGAGTTGGGTGTCCTAGCATTCAGGACTAAATTGACTTAAACCCATCCCTTTAGCGCGAATTTTATAACCAAGTCTCTAGCCAAACCCTTCACAAGATCGCTAAATTTTGTTGAGATTTAACAAACTCTATAGATACCACCCCATTCATGATAAGCTCACGAATCATGCTATGTCCGACACCTAAGTGTCTAGATTTACCATTATACATCCGCTATAAGCCTTAGCCAATGTAGCTGCACTATCACAACGGATAGAAATAGGTGCTATATGTTTAGGCCACAATGGAATCTCAAGAAGCAAGTTTTTCAACCATTCAACACCAAAGAGTGCTAAAGCCACAAATTCAGATTCCATTGTTGAACCGTAATGCAAGTTCTTTGGATGCCCAAGAAATTGCACTCACCAAGTAGGAATACCCAGCCACTGGTAGACGAATTGTCTTCAGAGTTACTGATCCAACTTGCATCAGTGTATCCTTCCAACACTGGGGATAACCAAGATATGAAAGACTATAGTCCATAGTTCCCTTCAGATACTTCATGTTCCCTGAATTGCTTGCCGTGATGAGCACTAGGATTACTAGTATATCTGCCAATTTACCCATCGCAAATGCAATATCAGCCTTGTACAAGTCATGACATACATCGTGCAGCCAATTACCCTAGAATACTCAAGTTGAGATACGCCTTGCCATTATTAGGCATCACTCACAAGTAGCCATAGGTGTACCTTGCTTGAGTACAATCAAGTAATTGAATTTTCTCAACACCTTCTCAATATAATGAAACTGAGAGATAGAAATTCTTTTACTTCATGTTTAACTTATACCAAGAATAACATCAGCCTCCCCCATGTCCTTCATGGAGAACCTTGATGACAAAAATTCCTTTGTCGTCAACTGATTTTGGTCGTGCCAAAGATCAACATGTCTCAACATATAGACAAATGATGAATCCTTTTACCGTATTCATCGATTTGCTATATACACATCTGTCAGCCTGGTTAAGAACATAACCACTAGACAAAACCATTTCATCAAATTTTTGATGCCATTGCTTAGGTGCCTGCTTTCAAATCAGAAGAGACTTAATCAGTTTGACACCTTGTTTCATTGCCAGGCAAGATGAAGCCCTGAGGTTGGTTCATATAAACCTCCTCATCCAATTCACCATTTAAGAAAGCTGTTTTCACATCTATCCGATGAATAATCGATTGTGAATGATGCCAAAGCAATCGCAGCCTTATGGTATGATACGAGCCACAGGGGCATAAGTATCAAAATAGTCTATTCCTAACTTTTGTTTAAAGCCTTGAATGACTAGTCTAGCCTTGAACTTTTCAATAGTTCCATCTACCTTCATTTTCTTTTAAAATCCATTTGTAACCCGTGGTTTGCAACAGGTGATAGATCAACCAACACCCAATTGTTGTTGCCCATGATGGAATCCATCTCATCATTTATTGCTTCTTCTTCCGTAAAGCAATATCCTCGACTTATTGCTTCTTCAAATGTCCCGATCCACAACAATGAAGCAATAGGAGTATTGGTCGAACCTCATCCTTGTTCCTTCAACTAAGTATAGTTGAAACTCATCCAAATGACTTGGAGTCCCACCCTTTTGCTCATTCTAGCATAGGTTCAAGTTGTTGAACCACAACCTCATCGGGACCTCGATGGTTCTTCATTACGGATCTCTATACATCTGTCATGAATTCCATTAGGAATCCTTCCGACTTGGTCTAGGGACTGATGAGAATCTATTCTCATCAAAGTTTGCATCCCTTGATTCAATTATGGAGTTAATTGAAACATATTAATTAGGTTCAATAACATAGAACCTAAAAGCCTTGGAATGCTCAGCAGATCCAACAAAGATGCAATCAATGCCTCTTTCACCCCAAGTTTTCTCTTTGGATAGGAGTCTTACAAAATTCTACAACCCCGCACCCTGAGATAGTTTAGGTTGGTTTTAGTCCAGAGTTCATAAGGGTAACTTGTTCCTTTGTTGGGGAACCTATTTAATAAATAGCAAGTCGTTAACATAGCTTCACCCCAGTAACCTTCGACCTCATAGGACAACATGGAATTAACCATCTCCTTCAAGACCCTGTTTTCCTTCAGAAATACCATTTTGCTGAGGAGTATAGGGAGCATCGCTTCATGGACTATACCAACAGACTGAAAATACAGAGTATCCATGTACTCACCTCCCTATCAGTCCTTAATCTTTTGATCAAAGACCCAAGTTGTAATTCAACTTCGTTTTAAACACTTTAATTTATCTAATGCTTCATCCTTAGTATGTAAAGTGTATAGACATAACAAACCTAGAAGCATCATCAATAAATGTCAGTACCTCTTGTTCCCAAAGAGTAGTGGCATGCAAATCACACAGGTCATGTGTATTAGCTCAAAGAGCTTAGTCTCACGCTTAACACCTTTAAAAGGTTTCTGGTTATCTTGGTCAACATGCAAGTTTTACACTTTTCAGGTCCATGTCAAATGCTAGATTAACCCATCTTTAGACATATCTTGCATCCTTTATAGTGTACATAGCATGCCATAGGGTAGAGTCACAGTCGAGGTGGTCACAAAGGCTGAATTAACACTCATCGTGGACAATATTAAGCCTCTAACATTTGGTTACACAAATAGCCAAAACCAATAAAAACACCACTTTTAGACAAGAAAAATTTATCAGACTCAATAACTTGTTTATATCCATGATTATTCAAAACACTACTTGAAACCAAGTTTTTCCTTATATTAGGAACATGAATAACATTAAACAAAGTTACAATCTTTCCAGAACTAAATCTAAGATCTACACAATCACGACCATGCACCAAGGCTGTTGACTCATTTCCCATGTGAAGAATAGAACCATCATTCAAAGACTCATAAGTCTTGAACCAAATTTCTATCTTACACACATGAACTGTTAATCGTGAGTCAACCCACCACTAAATATCATCATCCTGCACATAATAAGATTCGATACATATGTACATAATAACCAAAAGACTTATTAAAATATATTCTGACTTTTAGTGAGTTAGTAGAACCACCACTCCTGAACCATTAGTGCCTGATCCATGGCTTTTACCACCAACCTTAACACCTTTGCAATCCCCTTTAATGTGACCAGATTTGCCACATTTCCAACAAGTAGGTGTTGCCTTCTTGTTAGGATTTGCCCTTGTGTTGTCATGATATTCGCTATTTTGTGTCATTGTACCTAGTAGAGTTGTTATGCTCCACCATATTGACAACGGATGCACCAGAGCATTGTTACTCTTGGTTTGTCATTATCATGCACCTTGAGAGATTCCTCAATGCAAGATGACTGCCTAACTCAACCGTGAGTTAACTCCTCTTCTTATGTTTCAAGGTATGCTTGAAATCTTTCCAAGAAGGGGGAAGTTTATCAATAACACAAGAGACTGAAATAGCCTCATCCATGTGCATATTGTGTTGTGTAAACCTCCAAGTATTTCGGAAGTTCATTGTATTGTTCCATGACTGGTCTTGAATCAGCCTTTTGTAATTTGTGAAATTACTAAGAAACTTCTTACTTGATGCATCCTCCCATATATATTTGCATCTAAGGAATCCCTACGCTCTTTGGAAGATTCAGTGTTCTGATAAATGTCAAATAGAGAATCAGACATACCATTGAGAATTAGACCTCTGAAAATGTAGTCATCATTCTCCCATTTGCTCCTCCTCCTGACCGCTCCACAAGAGCATCATCTCCATCATCGTGAATAGGAGTGGTTAGCACATACACCACGCCATGCCGACAACAGAAGTGCATCTTCTTCTGCCATCTCCAAAAGTCCACCCCTTCAAACTTGTCCAGCTTGGCAAAGTTTGAAGCCAAGTGTTTCATTGCAGCAACAACCATTGATTATCACAAAGAGTTTACTTTGATTGTTAGTTGGTATCTCCTAGAACAGGGTTAAGATAATCAGTAGCAACTGCAAATACCACTAGGTGGTTACCGGATATCACTTGGAATCGTGTAATCACTTTCCAAAGTAAAGTATTTGACCTAATGCCTGGGTATCACGAATATCTACTTGGGATAAGACCAAATGTATGTTATTGAATTAGGCACAAATCAACTTGGCAAATAAGTGTTTAAGCTGCTTTGTTTCTCCTGATTTCAGTGTGTTTCTCAGTGTGTTCATGCTGATGAAAACCATCTCTATTTATAGTAGAGAATACTCACTCCTAGTTAATAGACATTATGGATGATTAACGGCCAATTAATCACTCATAATAGTTTCCATTATCATAGGAATAGTGGTTACATGACCAATTAAACGTGGTCATAGCGCCATAAATGTTCAATTGAATGAGTCAAAGCTGTTACAAATTAATCAATGAACACTACCAAGAGAACTATTGGGTTAGTACACTAGCGGTAGTAAACCAATACACTAGCAAAGACAAACCACTCACTGAAAGTCGAGTCGTGGTGTTCAAGGACCTCATGGGTGTACACTCCGTACCTCCTAACCCAAAACCAGGTATGAACTAATCCCACAAGTGTACTAAATTTACCAACAACCTTATGCTACCAATACTTTAATCCAAATTAAAGGAGGAATGATACCTTACTTAATCTTTATAAATTTAATCTACCAGTTGTTTCAACTTTTTAACAAGAAAGAACCTGCCTAAGCTGTTGTTACGTGTAATAATTTTCTATTGAAGTTGCATACGTGCTAAAACGGTTGATAAAAAAAAAACAAGTCAAAATGTGTCAAACGTTCTCGTCAACATTTTGTTAATGTTTCTTAAAAATTGGAAATGACTAGTACTCTTATAGTCTTATTAGATATGATTACTTTGAAGAATATATCAAAATAGAAGTGTCAATTTTCGAATGAAAAAATATCAAGTAACTGTAAGCATTTGTTTAAACTTGAGTAATTTTCAACGAGATCTTCAACTGAAGGAAATAAAGAGAGTCGTGAATGGCCATTACATTACCTTTTTTACTTTAAGAAATGCCTTGTTACCAAACCAATAATCAGTAGCAGATTTGACTATTTGAGTAAATAAATAGTTATCCCACTTCAAAGCCGCATACGAATCATAATCCGATAGTCGCATGCACTTTCTAAATGGTCATTCAATAACATTAAGCTTTTTATTTGTTCATATTTATTAATGGCTATGTTAGGTTGTTAAAGAAACAAGAGTAGCTAGAAACACGTACATTTTAGTAGTAGTAAGACATGAAAGAACAAAAAAAGGATGCTTCAACTCAATTTCATGTGACACTCAAGGAAAAAACTTATTACACCTATGATTATTATTTGAAGACACGATATTAATAATGTAGGACGTAAATATTATACTCAACACCAGCGTCACCATTGCTTGCAATTAAAGAAGCAGTGCTTACAAGAGCATAACCACATGCAAATCGGAATTCGGAAAAGCCCAGTCCCACCAACAATAGGCATCTCTCTCAGTGGCAACATAACGTCATTCCTCTCCTTTCCTTCCAGAAAAACAAAATTTACGGCCATCATAAACTAAATACATAGAAGTGTTGGTTTAATGGACAAAATATTAATAGATGTGTGTTAGGATCGAACTCGAGACCTATGGGATTGCACGCGTTGCGTATGAGATTTAATTATATCACGAAATATTTATATGGTCGAACTAAGAAAAACGAGGGGGTTAAGTGTCGAAGTTTGAAACTGGGTTATTGCATAGTGACTTGTTGTAGTTAAGCTATATATATACACACCCTTTGATCTTTTGATTCATCTGTATGGATAAGAAAAAATACGATTGACACAAACCTTTTTCACAAGATATCTTATGTATTGAATCATGATGATATCTTAGTGAATCTCATATACATGCTAACGCATGAATTTTTCATACGCATGTCATACTGTCATGTGCATGACATTCATCTTTTATTGCATATATGTATTTGACAGGTGCAATTAAACGGGTTTGATATATTTATTATATTAAAGCTAAACCTTATTTGTTGTATGCTTTAATTGTGACTTGAACTAGCATTCTAATTAAATCGCTAACAATACGCTACAAGACATGATCGAGAGAAATCCTACTTTTGATTTTGGTGATTTACACTATTCGACTTTATTAAGTCGACTAGCACTCCAACCCTAATTAGGGTTTATCTCAATTGCTAGTTTGTGGATTTGATTCTTGTTCGGCTAGAATCAAGTAAGGTACGAATACTTTATTCTTTAGTTAATTAATTATTCATTATATGTTCCTATACGCCTCCGCACTTACTTTGATGTTTATTGTTTATATTTATGATTAGTCATGTTATATAATTCCAACAAAGGGTATCACGAGTCATTGGTTTTAATGAGTAATTAATTACTAAACGCGTAAATAACAAATATTGTATGTTGTTAGATATGATTATTCTAGGGTTTTGGTTATGATTATATAAACCCTAATTTTAGGGTTAGGCTTTTGCCCTAATTTGGTTTTAAAATCTTTATGGATCGAAATTTTTTTTATGGGTGGAAACCCTAAATTTTTTTTAATCGATTTTCTTAAATTTTTTAGGGTTTATATTAATTGTTATGTTATCTATATCAAAACCTAGATTTAATATATTTGTTACGTGATATATTCATGAATAAAGTGTTATGTGACATGGAATTGTATGCGATCTTGTGACTATTTGTATAATTGTTATGATGTATCCATGATTATACATGCATGTTAGTCATGGATAAGTTGCTTTGAATATTTAATTGTTAAGATTGGTTATGCGATATTAATTGTTAAGTTTTATACACATGTATATTTATGATAAATCTTGAATTGGGGAAAACTCCAATTATATACATTAATGAATCAATTATGTGCAATTTGGTATATCATTAATTATGGGTTTACGCATCGATCTGTCGATGTATGTGGCTAACTCTCAATTGAGAGAGTGAAAGCCCTAATTAATATATACATTAATTTAACCTAGATATTGATTATTAATAGGTTTTTATCGAATAAGTTGCATGTGGCTACTTGTTTACACGTATAAATTGTTTATTATGTGCGCATTGTTTTTAGTAGTTTATTTTTTATTTATTACTTGTTTGTTTATTATGTTAGACAGTTTTAAGCAAAGGGTAATTTTGAATAGAAAAATAATACGGACTAAACAATGGCGAAATTTGATTTGTTTGGAAGAGTTGAGTTTTCAATAGTTTAATTGATTGGTGACTTTGGTACAATGACTGAACGGCTCACCCATTCAACTGAACTATAAAGGGGTTATTTAAGAAGTGCGACAATCACACTGAAGGATGTCTAAGGTTATGCTTTTGCGCTTACTCCGTCCTCTGCCCTCTGTAAGTTCGAATGGAGCTACTTAGTAAGCCATAAATGTACAAACTCATCTTAAGGGCGAATTAGTTTTAATTCCATGCGCCACTTCGTGGTAATTACCAAACACTAAGTGTTTAAACTTATGCAAAAGTACGGTATAATGGATGATAATTAACACTAAATTCCTTGATTGGTGAACCCAATACCTCAATCAAAACTTTGATAATTTGATCTTTATGAATTGGTAATAAAAGTTTTTTATTAAATTTATGCTACAAGATGAATGCATGACATCTTTGTACATATTTGATTTGACCACATAAAATCAAAACTAGTACCTTTTTAAATTAAGTTATATGCCATCTAATTAAAAGGAACACTTGAAGTTGCAATTTATGTCATGAGAGTACTTGGCTAGATTGTAATGGAGAGGTAAATCTCTATGTAAAGTGAGACCTTACATGGACATATTTGCAGTTCTTAAAGTTAGACACTTAAGTTGAGTAGGAAGTGAGACTTGGACTCAATGGCATAAGATGGGATGAAACATGTTTATATTTGCAATAGCGTTGGAAAATATAAATCCCATAATGATCTAGGAATTGGAAATTGTTTGCCAATTATTGTTCGACAGACACCCTATTATGTGCTCTCGTTACTAGCAGATCAACTGATGTAATGGAACTACGATAATTTGGATCCTAGTTTTCGAAAAAATTCTATGGTTATATGAATATTACCTTGGGTATTTTATTTTCTTGAAAAGTTTAATTATCGAAAATACTAAAATTGAATTTTGCTAATTCTTTAAATGTATTAATGCAACATTAAACCGTAAACTAAGGTTATTCCTGTATTGGTAAATTGATCTACACCTGTAAGGGGTTTTTTTTTGGTAGAGTCAACTTTGCTAAAAGGATAAACCTAGTCCTTTTTATATAAGAAAGAGTGAGATTCAATCCTATTCCTTTTCATGAATGAAGAAAGGTATGATAGGACAATTAGAATTGTCTAAATTCTAAATACATAACTCGTAAGCAAATTTTAATAGTTAAGAAAATTGCATATTTTCTGAGTTATTAAATTAGAAGCTAGACTAATTACTGTATAATTGGTAAAAGACGAACTAGCATATTTTATCTAGTTGTTTTGTTTTGACCATTTAAAAGTACTACTTACAATTGTTGGAATAGTAGAACTATTAAGAAAGAAATTTCATGCCCAATTTTTCAAGTTAATAGCATTGATGGATAATTCATCATCTACATAGTAGAATACATTCTTTTAAGTACATAAGTAATTGTTATGTATGGACTTTCTCAAAAGTGTAGGAAGTAAATAGTACACTATTTTCTTTCACTGGTTAATGAAACACTTACAATGTTGTCAAATCCAATGGGAGTATTGTGTTCTTATTACTGAATAAGGAATTAATGTAATGATCTATATTCTGGGAGTTACAAGCTTTGTCATTTTGGTAGTAACCTAGATTATCTCTAGAATGTCTTAAGATAATTACTTTCCACTTGTAGACACTTATGTTTTCAAGGATAGTCATGTACGCTTCCTTATTAGACAATGAAGTGGTTCTACATCTACTAGTTATGCTAATATCAATGACACAATCATATTAGTCACATAAACAAACATATGTCGTGTTGTTTATCTGCTACATGATGTTGTTCCATGCACAAGTGGGAGAAATCTATTGTGTGCAAGGTACAACATATAGGTATATGATTTAAAGGATTCTCTTGACTGCAAGGTAAGAGACTAACGTTCTAATATAACTTGAACATATCTAATTCAAGAAACACTTGGTGATGCAATTTACGCCATGTGAGAACTTGGCTAGATTGCAACAACAAAGTAAATCTCTATGTGAAGTCAGACCTTGCATGGACATATTTGCAGTTTCTAAATTAGACAAGTATTTAGAACATGTGTCAAAATGATATATAAGACTACTTCAAATTAAATATTTATGTATTATTAGAATGACATAAATAAATGAAGTAATCTAATACTACTTCAATTTGTTTATTTATGTATTTTGGAATGACATAAATGAAAAATAATGTAGTCCTACATTATTGTGAAGTAAATAAATTAACTTGAAATTACTATTGAAACCAAGAGTTGTGTTCATAATTACTTTAGTTAAACATGTTTATGATTCATTGTAAAGACATAAACATAAAGTCTTTTAAGACTTATAATAAAGTAAGACGTTAACTTGTTATGTTTTTTAATTAAGACATATACAAGAAGTCATTGAGTTGATCAATGATTTATAACGTATAATGGGATTATAACAGTTTATGTTTCTTGATGAGACATGGATATGAAGTGACTTGGTTAAAAGGTACTTGTGTTATAAAGCATGCAATTGGCTTGGAAAGTCTATTATACCATTAAGTTGACTTAGTTGGTAAATAGGTAAGCCAAAAGGAATATGTTTATCTTATATATTGTTAGATTGTCTTACAATATTAATTCTAATGAATACCACAAGTTGATGGTATGTTCAGCTAGGAGAATCAAATTCTATTTGATTTGTTTGATTCAAGATAACCATAACTTCTTTCTTAAAAGTAATCAAGGTTAGAAATTGAGTATGGATTGAATATACTCAATATGACTCCAACCTAGAAGATTAATAAAACACCATTTTATTATGGAATGTGATGAATCACATTAAGTTTTAAAATTGAAGATTCTGAATTTGTTAAACTATTTATGAATAGGTTATTAACAAAGTAAAGTCAAGAATTATCAATGTGTATTTGTAATGTCCCAAAAAGAGAACAATGTAGTTTTGCTCTAATTGCTAAGTATATATAGATAGTCTATATATTACAAAAGGCAAGTGGGAGTTTTTTTTATCTTGAAAGATAAAATTACAAGATACATAATCTTCTAAAACACACTAGTAAATATCATGATGAGGTTAGACATGTAAATGATAAACCTCATAATGATGGAATTTTCATTCATAGATCTGCAAGGATATCTCAGATATTTGACATATATGCTGAGAAATATGAGTTACAGGATTATAGTAAACCTGATAATCATTATGATGGATTACCAAATATTGAATTGGGTAAATTACTCATACTATGAATGTTAAAGATGCTGTCCATAAAGATAATCAATTTTGGAAATTTGGTTTATCTTAATAGTTAGACTAGAGAATGGAAATGAGTTTCTTCAAAGAGATGAAAACCCTAGTAGTTTGAATTTCTATGTAGAAATCATATGGACAATATTGTACACATATTTAATGCATGTTTTATGACAAGATTATTAATCATACTTAAGCAATTAATTATGATTGAATATTCTTTCAAGACATTAAATATATATATAGATGATAATTGTCATACTTGTTTTCATTAATATGAAATATGACAATGGAATATCAAAACTCTTTCTTGAGAAATTACTTGAGCGAAGACGGTAAGTAATTGAAAGGTTTTTTGAGTTCATATAATCTTTGGAAGTGTACAAAGTGCAATAATTCATGAATGGATAAATGCATGCATCTATGAAATTATTCTTATGTTTAATTATTAAATCCTATTTTCGATTTATAATTGAAATAAGATAAATTTTAAGTATTCCTGAAAGCTAGTGGAGTATTATGTTAAGGTTTTAAATCTTATATGTTGTATAACATATAGGAAGTAGCATTCCTTATAAGCTAAATGTTAAGTCTTAGATTGGAATGAAACTTCACTTGTAAGATTTAAGAATTAAAACATACAACCTTGGAATATATGTTTATTGTTAATAAACATGTGCAGTAAAATAAATGATTCTAATAAAACATGATATATCATTTGGAAATGGATAAATATCTTTTGACAAGATAGAACATGAATGAATTCTAAGTTTGACATGTAGATTCATCATGTACATCATGTTATGTATTAAAATTGTTGTATCATTCTTAAATAATAGATGATTTGACAACATTGATATCTAACTAAAAGTTATTAGATAACTTGTGTAATGAATATTCTAAAAGAATTACATCCTCAGCCTAGAATTGCTCCTAGATTCTATGGATGAACAATATGTCAAAAGTTGTAAAATTGTCATCGCCTCAAACTTGAAGGTTTGGAAGACATCAAACATTACACAAGATATTAAAGTTTAC
>OU343217.1:250283513-250382301 GCA_910596185.1 Chrysanthemum makinoi | reverse complement strand
GCCTAGCTTATTGCTAAGCTTTTAATCTTATTCTCCGCTGTTCAAAAAAAAACGTTTGGGATATTAAGATTCCTTGAGTTGAAAAAAGTTGTTGATTGTGTTTTAAGTCATTTGAGTAAAATATAATCTAATTATGGAAGTTACTTCACTCATAGAAGTAGTGTTGCTTGTTATATTAGCCTTTCCACCTTTATAACGAGTTGAGATGTGGAACTCTTATCCATATCCATTGTACTTAAACGTTTTTTTTTTTTTTTGAATAATACATTTACCGTGAAAACTCTTTACCCAAAAAGTAGAAATTATTACACGTAACAGCTTAGGCAGGTTCGTTCTAGTTGAGAGTGGGGAAAAAAAGTAAAAAGTAAGGTATCGTGCCTTCTTTTATATGTGGTTAAGGGCCCGTTTGATTCGTAAGTGGTATTGGAATTGGATTTGAATTTGGAAAAGGTTTGAAAGAAAAAAGATGAGAGAAAAAATGTGTGGTATATATAATTTATAAAGTAATATTATATTTTAATTTATTATTTGTTAATAATAAAAGAGATAAAAAATATTAAAAAGAGATTTGTTGGTTGATATTAATACAGAGGTGGGATCCTTCAAAAAACTTTGTATCATTTCACGAATCCTTACTATTTGATATGGTATGAGATCTATGATTGAAGATTGAGACCATACTACTTGTCAAGGAATGAAATATGAACCAAACACATGTTATGAAATTTCTTTCATTCAAAACCCTCCAATACTCTCTGTCAAACGGGTCCTAAAAGTATTGGTGCATTAAAGCATGAAATAAAGAATTTCCGTCTAGAAAAGAATTGGACATATTTGATACATAAAAGTATAGAAACAAAATGGAAAAGTTAGGGGCACTAATAAAGCAAGATCTGTATTTATACAAAATGCTAGTATTTAAATGAAACGTTTCCACTAAAACTTAGAAAATCTTCCCTTAATTTCTTCTTATGCTTTTCTTTTCTCTTTATAAGTGCATGGTTTATCAATTGTCATGTCATTTTCCACACACCTAGCCTTTTTTTCCCTTTATAACTGAGACCAAAATACCACTAATTATCCACATTCCACATTTCCACTGCTTTCCTTTTCACTCTAAAGTCTAAACCATGACACAAATTCTCCCAAAACACATGCTTACCATTCTTACCCTATTGCTATTCTCTTTAATAGTTCATGCACAACCTCATCAATTTTCAAGAAAATTGCCACACAAATCACTTGGTTTAATGAAAGAAAAGTTGAGCCACCTCCACTTCTACTTCCATGACATAGTTACTGGTAAACACCCGACCGCGGTCCCTATTGTTCAAGCTGCTCCGACAAACATCTCTAGTACAGGATTTGGTTTTACGGTCATGATTGATGATCCACTAACCGTTGGTCCAGAACGAAACTCCAAGATTGTGGGAAGAGCTCAGGGGTTATATGCAGCTGATGACTTAAATGAACTTTCTATTATAATGGTGTTAAATTATGTTTTTGTCGAGGGAAAGTATAATGGTAGCACTTTGAGTATATTAGGGAGAAACTTGGTGACATCAAAGGTGAGGGAGATGCCAATTGTTGGTGGCAGTGGGCTTTTTCGATTTGCACGTGGTTATGCACTTGCAAAGACACATTTTCTAAACGTTAGCACTGGTGATGCTGTCGTTGAATACAATGTTTATGTCCTACATTATTGAATATTGTTACGGGCGTTAACAACGACAGTATAATGTTTACTTTTCGAAGTAATGTTTGTAAGATTATAAGAGCTTGTGATCGGCCTATTTCCTTTTTTTTGTTCATTTGAAACTTCTATACTATCCACCTGCCAAAAATTTCACTAAATCATCCATCAATAAGCCAATTATACGTGTATGGCGTGGGATGCAAACCATTTTCTACTATATAAAAGATAGCTCGTTCCAAAGGATGCAGTAAACTATCATCTAATGCATAACCCGACGTTTTTTTAATGTATAACAACTAGATATCTAAAATGTCAAAAGGTAGATAAACTGATAATCCCAGAACCAAGGATAGTTTAATTTGCATACCATTTTAGCTGATTCATACACCATCTTAACATTGTTTTTCTTTTCAACGTCTTTGATAAGATCAGAATAGCTTAGCTAACGGAGGTGAAGTGCAAAAGTTTATGTGATAACTAAAAATAAAGATAAAAATACATCATATCAATAACTGAAACAAATAATTAGTATTCTAACAATCTAACTTCAATTGTAAAAATATTTAGAGCACAAAATAATATTTCGTATCATGGTTCGTTGAAGTGAATTTAGTGACCCAAGATATAGAATAGAGTACGTTTTGAGGCTCCTAAACTTTAAGATCTTTTGCAGTTGCACACTTTGCATACGCTCTTATACAGCTAGATCGAATTAGTGAAATCTTTTATATACGGCTTCATGACAAAGGACCACTTCAACTTGTACAATTTTGTGTTATCCACCATTCCAACAACTCCACTTAAACATACTTTTTTGTTTTATAACCCTGTTTTTCCTCCCGGTCTACCACACTATCCAGTTATTATTTAAATTAGATAAATAATTTTAACACAGCTAAGTTTGAATTGAAGTTGTTTTTGCTTGGCACTCCAGATAAATATAACTATTATAAGCCCGCGACAACAAATAAAGGAACGAGTGTCAGGAAACCAATGCCCAGCAAGGGGATTGGAGCATCTAAGAATATGGAGTAAAGCAATATGTAATCCCTACATGATTAGTATTGATTATATAAAACAAAGTAACACCATAAGTCCAAAACCTAACACAAACAGCGCAACTAAAAAGAAAGGCTCGATGACGTACGAGTCCGGACAACACGTGGGCGGACAACAGCTGAAGCACATGTGTCCGGAGGACTCAGATCTGATGGACAACTAGGATGACTAGCTTCTAACAGAAATATGTCACTGCCTTAGCCATGTGTTATAGGTAAGCGCCATTTTACCCAGAGGACATCTTTTATCAAGTGGTCTGTGTCAAGGATCAGGCGTGAACCGCCACACCCGGATATCATGGGATCTTGTTCCCCACGTGAACATACTGCCTAGTGCTGCTAGGCATAGCTCGGCTCGTCACTTCCAATGTTGTCACGTACAATATTTGAGGTGATATAAGTACCTGACCTCATTCAATGCTCAACTAACACATTTACTACGTCTTTACTCTCACATTTATTATTTTGCCTTCCGGCTCACTCCCATACTTAATTACGTACTCTCACGTCGAATCTTGCTCTTTGGGTCAAAACCATGGTGAGGCTAACGCTTTTCTTCTTTCTAGGCTAGGCACAGCTCGGCTTGCCACTTTCCAATATTGTCGAGTACAGTAATTAAGGTAGTATAAATACCCCGACGTCATTCAATGCTCAACTAACACATATACTATTCATTTACTCTCACATTCATTACTTTGCCTTACTTTGCCTTCAGCCTCACACCTATATTTACTCTCACACCAAGCTTGGTCTTGAGGTCAAACTCAGGGTGAGGCTAATACGTTTCTTCCATCTGTGCTAGGTGCTCAAAAGACACGAAACCTTATTCATTTTCCTGACAGCCTCACAAGAGGTCGTAAATGTTGTTCTAGTAACCGATAAGAAATGAAAGCAGTACCCGGTATAGCCAGACATTACATGATGCCAAGCGTAATTATGCTCCCATGGAGAAACTGGCATTGTCCTTGCTCCATGTATCACATAGGCTAAGGATGTATTTTTAGGCACACCCGATCAAGGTTATCACATACCAACCAATCAAGCAAATCCTAAACAAGCTGGAAGCTTCGAGAAAACTTGAAAAGTGGGCAATTGAAATAGGAACATATGACATCACCTACGAGCCTCGAAATGCGATCAAAGGTCAAGTATTAGCACATTTGTTAACCAAAACCCAGGAAAAGATGTTGCAAAGCATAACCATTCACTGTCTAGAGGAGGGGGCACGGGAGACGTGTGACCTCTCTAAACAAAAGGATGGTTATAAGGAATGGTCGTTGTATACAGATGGAGCATCCAACTATTGGTATAACACTACAAGAATCAGAAGAAGTGGCTACGAGCTAATTCCCGACGACACGTTGTCGTCAGCAATTAACACTAAACGAAAAAAAACGCTTGACCAAGACAAACGAGCGTTGAATTTTTATGTTAATAAAATCCCGACGACTTGTCATCGGTACCAAGATGGTCAAATTTGACTTTTCCCCCGCCTCTCAATAATTGCGAATAGTTGGTCGGGAATTACCCCCGCCATCTTGGTACCGACGACATGTCTTCTGGATCATATATAATACAAATATTAACCCTCTTAGCGTTTCATTAGCGTTAATCATATCATTGTAATTAGTGTTTAGATCCCGACGGTCGTCGGGATGTATTTATGTCAAATTTGGCCTTCTCCCACTTGTAAATACTAGAGAATAATTTGGCGGGATTTTTTCCCGCCAGTTTGTTACCGACGACATGTCGTGGGGATTTTTTCCCGCCTCATTGCAACTTTATCCCGCCAATTTGTTACTTATATATAACCAATCATCCTCAATTCAGCAAAACGCACACATAACCCAATCATCAATTCTCACTAAACACATATAACAATAGCTGGTTACACCCAAAGAGGAGTGGTCAAAGGTTTTATCGAACATAACACTCTTTGATGAAGTTCTTAATACATATGGCGATGAAATTATTGAGGAATATGGTTCTTATAAGAACATTAGCCCATGGAATAGAGATGTCATTCTGCAATGGTTGAGAAAAAAAGCCATACTACAGACAGATGTTGGCCGATGTTGATAGTGAAGAAACGTTTGGAAAAGTCGATGAACTGGGAATGAGGATAACAAACCTTGAAGCTTTGTTTGAACATTACATCAAGCAAAAGAATGCAAGGGAGGGAAAAGATGGTACAGGTTCTAGCAAAGTGAGAAGTAGCAGCAAAAAACATGAATGGGCGATGTTTGTTATGGTCTATGTCGTGTATTTCATTTTCGTGTCGAGTTGTTTTGTTTGAGTTATTTCATTTTCTTATCGAGTTGTTTCCTTTGATTGTTTTGTTTGCTTATCTAGTAGTTTCGTTTGAGTCTGTATGAAATGTATGTGGTTGAGAACTCTTGCGTGTTGAATAAAAGGTTTGCCTTCATGTTTTTTAATTGTGATATTGTTCCTTAAATTCCAGTCTTTATCCATATGTAATTTAGTGTTGGAAAATTGCATATTTGAAATACCCTGTTGTTTAAAGGGGTGTTTGGATATGGATTTAACAAGCAGATGATTAATGTCAAATATCTAGTGTAAAATATATACGAATTGCATTACAAAGTGGATTACATTACAAATCGAATTAAATTACAAGCAGATGATTGAGTCTACTTAAAGGGGTGTTTGGATATGTAAAATACATACGAATTACATTACAAATCGATAAACATTCAATCATTAAATCGTATGAATTATGTCGTTACAAGTTAATCGATACAAGTTTAGACATTAATTAAAGCATATGAATTACATTACAAATCAATAAACGTTCAACATTAAAGCGTAAGAATTACATTACATATCGATAAAAGTTCAAACATTAAAGCGTAAGAATTACATTACAGATCATAAAAGTTTAAACATAAAAGTATACGAATTACTCCAAACTAAGATTAGCCATGTCATTATAAAGGTCATGAAATAGCGCATCTGAATCAACTGTGTGCTTGTTGGGATGCATATACACTTCTAGCATTTTCTTAAGTACCTTTATCTTGTGATTCAATTTGATGCAGTTTGAGCACTCTGCATTTCCAGGACTCGATGTTGAAGGTCCTGCAATGTATGTTGGAGTTCGTGAAGGTCTTGTGGAATGAGTTAGAGGTGTTGAAGGAGCAGGAGAACCGGTCATTAAACGGAGTCGTTCCTCCTTCCATAAAAAAACCACATCCAAAATCCTTTTCCCAGGCTGTTAAATAGTAAAAAAATATTTTTAACAACCAACCAAATTATTTATATATTACACAAAAAAATATGTAACTGTTCACCTTTGATCGGGGACACGCATAGTATGGATTACCACAGGTGTCGCTTTTATTCGATTTTCGCATAACTACATCTCCATGTCCACAACGACAAGCAAAAGCTTCAAATTGCGCCATCCTAGGCATGATAATCGTGTGTATGTTGGTGGTTGTGATTAACAGATTGAGTAATGTGTTGGTGGTTGTGAGAATAAGATATTAATGAGTTCGTGTGGATAAGAGGAGATGTGTGTCATATATATCGTAAAAAATAGAGCTTTTGGTGGGAAGTGTTAGCCAAAATTTTGGCGGGAAATAGATATCATCTCGACTCATTCGTTTAACATCTCATGTATAAAGATATCATCTCGACTCATTCGTTTAACATCTCATGGATAATGATATCATCTCGACTCATTCGTTTAACATGTCATGTATATCCATAACATCTCGACTCATCCGTTTAACATATCATGCATATATATAAAATCTCGACTCATTCGTTTAACATCTCATGGATAATGATATCATCTTCGGCTCATCCGTGTAACATGTCATGTATATCCATAACATCTCGACTCATCCGTTTAACATGTCAAGTATATTCATAACATCTCGACTCATCCGTTTAACATGTCATGCATATCCATAATATGAGTACTTTTTAAGGAAGCGGATGAGTCATGCTAATGAGACGGTTAATATGTTTAACAAGTTTGAAGCTATGGTAAAAAGTGACCAGAGTGGAAATGCAATTTATCTTACCATGTTTTACATTTTGATGCACATCAATTGAAATAAATAAAAGTTGACACAAAAATTCCTTTAGGTAATAAATAAGAACACACACATATAAGTAGCAAAATTATTAGCCCCAAACACCCCTTTATCACTTTTAGCTAAAAAAAATTAGGACACATCTACAAGATTAATTAGAGACAATATCTTTCATGGTAATAGTCTGATGTTCTTGAATTTGCTTGAAACAAACAACGAATATGTTTATTGGTTTTTTACTGCTTACGTTTTTAGTAGTCTGTGTCACTGTGTATTGAACATGATGACAGTTGAATTATGTTTTATGCATATCTAATTCTAATAGATATCACAATGATGATGATGATGAAAGTGACATGGAAGCTGGTCATGCGGGAGGAAAAACGCAGGTAATTAAAGTTAGTTAAATATAACTTAAATTGTACAACTTTTCACAAGTCGCAACACATTCTGATTTGTACCAAAGTGATTGTATCCTGGCCACGGATACCGCAACTGGACCAATTTGAAGGGCATGCTATAACGCATCATATAATTATTGACTTAAATTAATTTTGGGTCAATTTATCACTTTAGTTCGCTACGGTTTGACTTTCAAGTAAAAAACATTTTTTTTTTTCTAAATTTTCAACGAATACACAATCTAAAACTCATTAACATCTTGAACTATAACCTTAAGCACCCTTCGTCACATCATACGGCTTAACTTAAGAACTTATGTAGGATGCATATAGGTTTTGGTTATTTTGGGATATCTAGGAAATAGTGATGTGTGTTTTCGCAACTTGAAGTTGTAATAATTACTATGGATAAGTAGAGGTTTGATAAACTTATTATTTTAGGAATTAATATAGAAGTCAAACTAAACAATAGGGTAATATATTTAGCATTGAATAATTTGTTTTGTTGGCCTCCTGAAAGTATCATATAAATACTCAGATAGTCAAAATCATTTAGTTCAAACACTGAAAGTTGCACGTTTGTTTGTTCTAGGTTGGCACAGTTGGAAGAGGGACACAACTAGCGTCACTATCACCATTCTTGAACCTACATGGAATCAAGGTTGCATGCATAGAATCGCCAGACTCAAACGGTCAGTTACTAGCAAGGTTAGTTGCTGGTTCGCCGTTGGTTGGTGAACTGACGTTGATGTTTGCCATATCAGCCGGGCAGTTGGTTAAAAGCCAGATGAAATACAACAGATCAAGCAGACATATCATTAATTGCATCGAACGTGTAAAAGCTTTTGCAATTTTCTTATTTATTGTGCTAGAAACTACGGTACACGTGAGTCTGATCTTTAGATTATAGCCAAGTAGTTAGATGATGATAATAAACAAATTAGTATATGTTTAGCTTGAGTTAATTTTTGAATTTTTTTTAGCCGAAATTTCGGCAACCAAATGCAAACAGGTATATTTGAGATGGCAAATATATTTTCACATATAAGAGTCTGATTAATTTTAATGTATAGCTACTTACTGAGAGAAGCTATTGGAAACAAGTATATTGTAATCATATATATTATCCACTCGAATCTACAGCTATTTCCGTATCTAAACGACCCGCAGTGAAGCGTGGGTTTAACACCACATTTAACACCTCATTTAACAATCGGTGTCAAAAATAAGGAACTCATATTACTAGAAGTGGTTGTAAATAGGGGTGCTCATCGATTCGGTTATCGGGTTGTTCTATTTATTTTGTTCGATTAGTTCGGCTATTTTTTTCTCAAACCGAAAACCGAACCGAACCGAATTCAAATTTGATTGAACCGAACAGAATAACTGAAAACTGAACCCTTATAACCGAAAACCGAGCCGAATAACCCTAATTACATAATTTTAATTATGTTTTCACTTAATTATATATATTTTTAGTATAATTTTATTTTCAAGCTTAAATAATGTTATATTTATACCAAAAAAGAGTTTTAGTATTTTTTTTTTCATATAAATACATAGAAAAATATATATTTACATGAATTTGGTTTTTGGTTCGGTTTTTGGTTTTCATTGCTCAAACCATATCCAAACCGATAACAAAATATTTAGTTCGGTTGGTTCGGTCTTGACCAATTCGGTTCGGTTATGAATTCGGTTCAGTTTTTTTCGGTTTTGATTTTCAATTACTGTGGATATTACCCGATCCGTGAACACCCTTGATGTAAACATTAACCTATATGGTATGAGTTATTTTCGTACAACTAAACGCACATTCAATAACTTTGGTACTAACATGGCCATTCGAATATAGGATTGAGATCTCTTCACGTTCATTTTAAACATGAGATGTAATTTTGAGTTTTGTGTTAGTGAAAAAAAAATGTGAGCAATATATATTAGCTAAATGGGTTATGAGGCCCAAGTGTTATTGGTTTAGGGTTAGCCCATTATGTTAGCTTTCTCATCATGGGCCACTAACATAATGGGCTAAACCTAAACCAATAAACTTGGGCCTCATAAATATCATGGGACCTTAATTTATTAAAAATTTAAATTTCTCTCTAAACATTATCTCTCATGTTCAAATTAAACATGAGAGGATCACAATCCTTGAATATGTACTTCGTAAAATATATGTAAAGAGAAGGTTAGATATATATACGGCGTGTTTGGCGCAATGAGCTGGGGTTGGGGCTGAAGCTTATATTATAAGCCGAAGGCTGAAGCTTATATTTTTGTAGAGCTGTTTGGTGAATTAGTTGGAGCTGAAGCTTACTAATGTAAAATCTTATAAAAATACAGTAAATTAAGTTCATAGATATTTTTGGATTTTGCATGATAATACATTATATTTTGAAGGGTATTTAAGTAATTTGACTAGCTATAAACCCTTATAAGCTTCTTTTAATCTGTTTGAGCATATGGAGACTTATGACTTATAAAAGCCTCTATAAACATGTGTGACAAACAAAGCTTAAGCTCAAGCCCTTATAAGCGCTTAAAAGCCCGTCGCCAAACACATGCATAGCATCTTTACAATTACTACTTCCGTCTCAAAATTATTATCCACAAATAAAAAACACATAGTTTGATAAAAACATCATCATTACAACTTCTTTTTCTTACTTTTTGCCCAAAAATAGTTTTTTCTCTAACCAATTAATTTTCAACTTCATTTAAAGTTTGTAATAATAACTTCAAATGAAGATAATATTGTAAACTTGCTTTATATTAGTAAAAGTAAATAATTAATGAGGAGAGTTATTTTACATACCAAACTTTTCTTACATACCAAGGGACTCATCTCAACCATTCATTTAAAAAGAAATCAATGGCTGATATTAAAAGCATTTTATTATTTCACCAATTTTTTAAAATTTAAATATCTCTTAAACCGTTAATCGGCACAAAATAATTACCACCGACGAGCATTTAATTATCTTTCTATAGACGGGCACTTTGATATACTTTCGAACAAAGAAAAAAAATCGTTTTTTTCAGCTTTTGCGTCTTTTTTTTTCGTTTTTCTTCGAAACTGTAATTTGCATGAAATATCATATATGATTTAACACTAATTTGAATATCACATGTGATATTAGTGTTAAATCACATATGATATGTAATATCATATGTGATACTATTGTTAAATCATATATAATATAACACTAATATCATATATGATATAACACTAATAGTGTTATATCATATATGATTTTAATAATGTAAATATCTCAGAACGTAAAAAATGAAAAAACTTAAAAAATACGTGAAAAAATAATAAAAAAAATTTTTGTTGAAAGTATATCAAAGTGCCTATCTATAGAAAGATAATTAAATGCTCGCCGCAATGATATTTTTTTTTCGCTTAACGATTAACGGTTTGAAAGTTATTAATATTTGAAAAAAGATGATGAAAATGAGTTTTTTAAATTGTTGGGATTAATCTCATCCATTAGATCAAATAAAAATGGATGATGGAGATTGATCCCTTAGTATGTAAATAATCTTTTGTCCTCAAATGATCTTAAATCATAATTAATTTGAGGCAACTGTAAAAAAAAATATAAACAATAAATAAGACGTATCTAATATGACAATAAAGTGTAGACGTTTGTCTTATTATTATTGCCATTACAAAAGTTAAAGACACATACGCTTTCATTTATGTCACCATTTCTTTGGGAAAAGAAACATAATAGGAAGGGTCCTTCTATGCAGGCACCTCATGGGTAGGGGGTGGTTGATTTTTTGCCTCGGTTTCCGTGCCAATCATTGGTATCCAATCATTGGTTTCTCGATTTCTGTGCCAAGTCTTTTTACAACTTATTATTTACCACTTATAACACTTATTTTACAAGTTTTTTTTTTGACTTTTTGTACATGTGTTTTTTTTTTACAAGTTTTGTTTTGGTTTTATAGTTCTACAAGTTGGTTTTACAACTTATTTTTTGTTTTGGTTTTACAGTTCTACGGTTTTTCAAGTTTTTTCGCTTTTAAAAGTTTTCAAAAAATCGTAGTTGAAAAATATTTGAGGCTCAGTCCGAAGGTTGCAAAAGTGAGATTTTATCCCACTTTGCCGTACATTCGGTCCATTCGGTTTTCATCATCGCCTCGGAAAGTTTTTAGGCTCAAACCCGAAGGTTGCAAAGTGAGATTTGATCTCACTTTACCGTCCATTCGGTTTTTATCATCATGCCGAAAGTTTTTAAAGTTTTTAGGCTCAAACCCGAAAGTTGCAAAGTGAGATTAGATCTCACTTTACCGCCCATTCGGTTTTATCATCATCGCCTCGGAAAGTTTTAAAGTTTTAGGCTCAAAAACATCATCGCCGCAAAAGTTTTAGTCACAACCACAAAGTCACAGTTCACAACTGCACAAAGTCACCAGTCTAACAACACTGCACAAGTCTCAAACTGCTCAAGTCTCAAACTGCTCACAAGTTACCAGTTCACATGAACTTCACATGTTTCACAAGGTTATACACGTTTTGAACAAGATTCTCAAAAGTTACCAAGTACTGCAAAAGTTCACAAGATTCTCAAAGGCAATGTACTAAGTTCACATGAAATCCTAGGCAGGCACCCAATATAATCCCATGTGAAGCAACAACACAAACAACAATCAACCAACAACACAAACAACCACCCCATATAATCCCTGGTGAAAGCAACACCAACAACAACAATCAACCAACAACAAGTGGTCCAGAACAACAAACAAGTGGTCCAGAACTGCAACAAGTGGTCCAGAACAACAACAAACAAGAATAAGCAACAACTGCACTAGCAAAAGATACCAAATCCACCATGTCTAGTTCACCATTTAACACACAAGAGGTAAACAACTTATCAAAGGCTCAGATTAATAGTTTATAGTTCATGTTGGCTGCAAATTAAGTATTGCCTCGCCAAAACTCTTTTTAAGTTTTATTTTAAAAAAAAAAATCATCATTGCCTTTTTAATTTCATTAAAGTTGCAAAATGACCTTGAATGGCCACTTTACCATCCAAGAATGAAATTTTTTATACAACAACACTAAGTTTTTTTATACATTACAGTTGCAAAGTGAATTAAACTCACTTTACCATCCAGTAATGAGGTGTCTGCCAAGGATTTCATGGGGTGCCTACGTAGGCTTGCCCACAAACAAAACAAAAGGGTCCTCCTATGCAAACCTGCAAAAAAAGAAACAAAAGTTTTAGATCTAAAAAATTTAAGAACGAAACATTATTGTTTTTAAGAAAATCACCATATTCAAAGTTTTTAGATCTTAAAATGTTTTAAAAAAATCAAAAAAGTATAACTTTTTTTACAAACCTCATAATATTTTCAACATCAGATAACTTAGAAGCATCTAAAAAAGTTTTAGATCATAACCCACGGTATCAACAAGTGTAAACACTTATTAGATCAAAGTTTGTAGATCTAAAAACTTTAGATCTTCAATTTTTAGAGAGAGAGAGAGAGAGATAATACCACTAGGAGAGATAGAGACAAAGGCTAAGTCGAGAATATCAACTGGGCTAAGCAGAGAAAACCATATGTGCGCACATGGTTTCAACACATGGTATACACGGTCAACAAAAGAAACGCGTAAACCATTCGAGAACCACACACGTAGCACCAAATATACACACACACGTTTTTTAAAAAAAAACGCGTTTATTATACATAAAAAAAAAAGTTTATTAAAACGCGTTTTTTAAAGTATTTTTTACTTTAAAAGTATTTTTTACTTTTACTCTTTTATTAATAAAAAAAACGTTTATTATACATAAAAAAACTTTTTTAAAAAAACGTTTACTTTTAGAGTTATTATACATAAAGAAACTTTTTTATAGTTATTATACATAAATACAAAAAAACGCTATTAAAAAAAAAACGCTACTTTTAAGTATTTTTACTTTACTCTTTTATTAAAAAACTTTTATTTATACATAAAAAACTTTTTTTAAAAAAACGTTTACTTTACAAACCCACCAGAACATCTCAAGCAAACCCACGGTAACAACATATACAAACCCACGGTAACAACATACCACAAAAAACGAACCCACGGTAACAACATCTACAAACCCACCGTAACAACATACCACAAAAAACGAACCCACGGTAACAACATCTACAAACCCACCAAACATACCACAAAACACCAACCCACGGTAACAACATCTACAAACCCACGGTAACAACATCTACAAACCCACCGTAACAACATCTACAAACCCACGATAACAACATCTACAAACCCACGGTAACAACATACCACAAAAAACGAACCCACGGTAACAACATCTACAAACCCACGGTAACAACATCTACAAACCCACGGTAACAACATACCACAAAAACGAACCCACGTAACAACATCTACAAACCCACGTAACAACATCTACAAACCCACGGTAACAACATATACAAACCCACGGTAACAACATACCACAAAAAACGAACCCACGGTAACAACATCTACAAACCCAAGGTAACAACATCTACAAACCCACGGTAACAACATACCACAAAAAACGAACCATCACGAATCTAAAACTTTAGATGTAGGGCACGTCGGTGAGAAATACTGCGCGTGGCCTATCTTAAAATGATCACCTTTTCCGATCTATCGCTTGGGTATAGGAGGTGAAAATTACCGGTGGTGCGTGGCCAGAATATTGGCCGGAATATATTAAGTCACCGGTAAAAGAGATGAGAGAGTTTTTGTGTGAGAGAGAGAAAGTGATTTGAGTGAGAGAGAGGTTAGTGTGTGAGTGAGAGAGAGCGAGGGTTAATAACCCGTTTTATTAAGTCATTTTTTTTTTAAAGTTAAGTTAAGTTTGTAAAAAAAGTTAACTTTCTTTAAAAAAAAAGTAAACTTGTTAAAAAAAAGTAAACTTTGTTTAAAAAAAAAGTAAACTTTGTTAAAAAAAAAAAGTAAGGTTTATTAAAAAAGTTTGTTGTGTTTTTATATTGTATAGGTGTTCGGTACTGAAGTTGATTTAATTAATTGGGTTCGATCTACTGCTGAATCGATTGGGTTTGTTATTGTTATTGGAAAAAGTAAAACAGATAGGGGCTATAAGTACTCTATCGAATTTTTGTGTTCTAGACATGGGACGTCTTCACGTGAAGGTTTAGAAGATGAACTTCAACGGCAGACTAGTACCGACAAATGTAATTGCCCATTCAGATTACTAGCGAAATATATATAACGTTTTAATGGTTGGATATTGAGGGTTAAGCGTCCGGAGCATAATCATAATTTTCCAGACTCGTTGCATGGTTTTTCACAGGCCATGCGATTAAAAGAAACCGAAGTTAGTTTTTGTGAGGCAGATGACAAAACAACGTGTAGCACCACGAATTATACTTTCTTCAATAAAAGAGATGGATCCTAATAACGTGTCTACGATTAAAACGGTGTATAATGCACAAGAAAAGATACGTCGCGACAGTCGTGGTGATTTGACTCCGATACAACCGCTTTTAGTACATTTGCGACGTAAAGGTTATACGTATTACCCTAGGATAAATGACCACACAAATGAGCTGGATGAACTATTTTTTGTTCACCCGACGTCATATGCCCTGTGGATAACATATCCGGAAATCATGCTGATGGACTCCACATACAACACCAACATGTTTAAACCGCCATTCTTACAGTTGTTGGGGTTACTCCAACAAACACAACATTCTCAATGGCGTTTAGCTTTTGGACAAGGAAAAAAAAGCCAAATTTCAAATGGGTGTTGGAATGTGTTAAGTTGGTGATACATGAACAATACTACCCGCGGGTTATCGTCACCGACAGAGATTTAGCGTTGGTTGGGGCATGCGCAGAAGAATTCCCAAACGCTAACAGATTACTCTGCCGATGGCATATCAATCAAAATGTGCTAAAGCATTGCGAAAACAAATTTGATACGTTAAAGGAGTATGAGTCCGTTAGATTGACATGGGATTCGATGATTACAGCTCCGATCGAAGAAGTGTTCAGGCATTATTATCAGCACCTACGTGGTTTATTGGTCCAAAAAGATGGTACTCGAATTGTTATTTAATAATACATTTTTTATTATTATTTAATAAATAACTCCTCGGATTGTTTTCTCACTTTAGTAATTCTTTGTTTTCTCAGATGTTTTCGAAGTATTTTCGAAATGGCTGCGAGATTACGATCGCATGTTTGTGTCGTACATTACCGATCAATATCGCAGCTTCGGCTAGACAACAACATGTAGAGTTGAGGGTCAACACGCGTTGTTGAAGTTATACTTGGGCTCCACACAGTCCAACTTAGATACGTTGTTTTGTTCGGTCGACAAGATTATAGCTGCGCAAGAAACTGCGATACGAGCCTCTTTGAATATAAGCAAAATCAAGAAACTGCATGCTTGTAAGAGCACTCTGTTTAACGAATTGCGGTATAATGTTTCAATGGATGCTTTAAGGCTCATACTCGGAGAAAGTAAACGGGATGTTGACCCACATGCATGTGGTCATCAGATGCGGTTAGTGTATGGCTTACCATGCTATCACCAACTGTATTGGCTTCAAGCAAACGGTATGTATTTAAAAATTTATGCCTAACAAGTTATTCTTTCCGTCAATCCCGATAATTAAAACAAGTTCTTTTTTTCGAATACAGGATTGCCAATTCCGCTTGATTATGTTGATAATTTTTGGAGAACACTAAGCGTTCCCGGCCTCGTCCGGAAATACTCAAGAGAGATGATGAGCCTGATGAGCCTGAATATCCTCAAGAGCAACAAGGTCCTGAAGATCTGAATATTTTCGTAAAGATGACGTACAGAAATTCCAAAGTGTTTATACCAGAGCATCGTCGTTTGTCAAAAAAATATGTTAAACATGCTCGAGAGGTATATACGCCTCAATCTGTGTCGCCCCAACAACTGCTGTCAAAGAAAATAATTGTGGACGTCCAAGCGCAAAGGACAACAAATCCAAGTCTAAACCAAATCTCCCGGATTTGAACGATGACCCCCACAAGCCACCGCAGGCTACACAAAACCTAAAAAAGTCTCAGAAGTAAATAAAGAATCTGCGAGACACAGTTCTTATGTGGGAGAGCCTTCTAACATCCCAGACTTAAACGAAGGACCTAGCGAGGGCGACTTAAGACACCACTTGTACGTTCCAGATCACTTTAGCGAATATTGTATGACTGAAATTCCACCTATTTTCCGACGCTGGATCCTAGGGATCTTTAACGTGGAGGGTGATGGAAATTGTGGCTATCGAGCTGTTGCCATAGGTCTTGGCCATCAGCAAGAAATGTGGCCTGAATTGAGCTCTTGCCAGGAAGAGGTAGACAATCACGAAGCAGTTTACAAGGAAATGTGGGGTCAAACTTTTACATCTACACGTAACTCGATGAATTGGTTTAACGGTGCAGCAAAGACCGACGTTATTGGATGAGTATGCCAGAAATGGGAGTGGTTATTGCTACAGCTATTAACCGTCCTATTGTATGTATAACCAATAGACAATCTCTTTTGTTACTTACGCTTAGAGGTTCTCCGATTCACCCAGTACTTGACTCCGGTTGTTATTCTTCGTGTGGGGAACGAGGAATGTGCTCACTTCGTTCTTGCGGTTCTTGACGAAGACTCACCACTCCCGTATAATCACCCACAATGGAGTTATTTTAGAGATGCCGGGGCCGCGAATGGGAACATGTGTTTACTCAACGACAGAGGATGTTTAGATATACGTAGAAAACGATTATTTATTTATATTGCAAATAACAAAACATGTATAGACGATTACTGATCTATATTGTAAATGACACAACATGTATAGACGACATGATTTATAGCAAACAACTCGTCATCTTTTGTTACAGATTTCTGCTCCTGCTCCGGTTCTTCCTCATGTTTTGTTACAGGAATCGGATGACATTCAGTGGAGGGACATTCATTGTGTCAACCACACACCCGCTCGTGTTGAGAGTCCATATTATGTGCTTTCTTCACAATCTTATGTGCCTCCCTCTCCAGCTATATCTCCAGCTGCATATGAGGACAATTTTATACACCGTCCTCCGGTTCTTCCTCATCTACTGATACAGCCGCCTCGGCTTGATGTGTCTGAAAGCGAGAGATTGACGGATTAAGGAGACGCATTTCAGAGTTAGAGTCTCGTGGGGACAGATGGCAGATCATTGGAGCGACTACGCATCGGGCGTGATTGATCTTAGTTTCTAGTTATATTGTAATTTTGTCAACCATGTATCAACTATTAATCTATAACAAGATTGCTTATTTATGTATTCGAAGCTTCTAATTTTGTGAACCATCATATTAATAATTTATGTTGTGAATAATTATACAAATTCTTTTGGCCAGATGCAACAACAAAATCCTTACTTGTGTCGTTGTCAACGTGGATTAATAATTGAAAGAACATCCCACCGAGCCTATACTTGTGGTCCAAGTATTATGCATGTTCTTTCTCAAAGGTAAATAATTAAACGTTTGCTTATTTGCGTAAATATATCAATAACTTGTTTGTTTAGAATACATTTCTTATAATTGTTTCGTCATGTAAATGCCCAGGGGACTAAAGACTATAGGTGTCGATACTTAATGTGGAAGGAAATATTTCAACAAAAGTACTTTGGTGAAGCCTCTTCTTCAACGCAGTGCTCAAATTGCGAAACTAAAGATACAACGATCAACATGCTATTGGCTGAAAAGACTTTGTTGCATGCAAAAATAAAGGCGTTGGAAGCATCACTGGAACTGGCAAGTAATCCAGTTGATCACGTATGTCGAAGTGGAATTTGGCTCTATGAGCTTATAGATGACATTAATAATCTTCATGTGGAGTAGACGTTGTAAAATTGAAAACATTTGTTGTTTTAATTGTTTAATGTTTACATTTGTTGTTATACACTATTTAAAAACATAACGTAAAATAAATACCATATAAAAACACTACATAATTAAATACACTATATTTTAAAAAAAACACTACACTAATTAAATACATTATACACTACACTAATTAAATACACTATACACTACACTAATTAAATACACTAAAAAACACTACACGCAATTATTAACCAAAAAAAAAAAAAAAAAAAGTCAAATCGCCGACAAAAGGGGGGGGTCCACACTAGCATGAGGTGCCTGCCAAGGATTTCATGGGGTGCCCAGCTCTCCCAATAGGAAAGTAGGGTTATTGATGTAATTCCCCCACACCAAAAACCTTTTTGTTTCTTTATAAGACCAAAACACCACCACTAGTCCACATTCCACAAATTTTCGAAACACCACCAATAGTCGACATTCCACAAATCTATTTCTCCATCTCATCAACATGGCACAAACTCTCCCAAAACACAAGCTTACCATTCTTACCATATTGTTATTTCATTTCTCGATTCAAGCACAATCTCATGAATTTTCAAGAAGATTGCCACAAAAATCACTTGGTTTCAAGAAAGAAAAGTTGAGCCACCTCCACTTCCACTTCCATGACATAGTCGGTGGGGACCACCCCACTGCGGTCGTGGTTGCTCAGCAACTGTGACTAACACATCACGTACGGGATTTGGTGGTGTGGTCATGATTGACGACCCATTGACCGTAGGGCCTGAACGAACTTCCAAGATTGTGGGAAGAGCTCAAGGGATATATGCATCCGCTTGTTTGGATGAAACTCGGTTACTTATGGCTTTAAATTATATTTTCTTGGAGGGAAAGTACAATGGTAGCACCTTGAGTATACTAGGCACAAATCGTGTTTTCTCAACGGTACGTGAGATGCCCATCGTTGGTGGAAGCGGGCTTTTTCGATTTGCACGTGGTTATGCCCTAGCAAAAACTCATTTTTTCAACTTGAGCAACGGTGATGCGGTCGTTGAATACAATGTTTATGTCCTACATTATTGATTATCGTACGGAATAGTATGGACAATAGAAGGTTTTAGAGTGCTAGGTATCATAACAAGCATTTACTTCATCGCGTACCACCGGTCATAGCGGCCACATCAAGATCTCATTTTCCCACAACTAACCACAACAAAACCCCTCCTCACTCATAACAAACCTCAACCTCTTCATTTGGGCCCCACCACTACCACTTTATTTTTTTATTCAATTTTCACTTCCAAATAAAAACTAAATAAATTCATTTCATTCAAATTAAAAATACAATACATAACACAATAATAAAAAGAACACGATAACCGAAAAAAAAAAAAACCAAGTTAAGTATGGGTAATTCAAATTCAAATTTTAAATTTTAAATTTTAAATTCAAATTCAAATGGTTAAGTTTTCTATATATATATACTAGCATACCAAAGATTAGTTTGACACACAAATAACACAATTCACACAAAAAAGAATGTCTCAAAGACTTTTCTCAGAATTTCCAGCCCTAGAGAGTTGCCGAAACCAGCCTTTCCGGCACCGTGATCACTTGCCGGAAACCAACTTTCCAACTCTGCCAGAGTTTGAAGTTTACTCAACACCACCGGAAAATGTCTTTCCGATGGGGTTTGAAAACATCCCGCACTCCCAATTGTTCCAAGTCCACCTGTGAACAGATCCCACGGTGGATTTTCAAAACCACCCAAGCGGGTTAAGTGAGGCTTCCTCCGCAGTTTGAACAAGATGAAGAAAACATCGGGAGATATCAAGCAAGAGCAGGCACGTGAAGAGGCCGCTTCGCCGTGAGCAAGAAGCACGGAGGCTCAAGACCTCCAAGACAACTTTTTCGACATAATGGAGAGTCGATACATTAATGGGGAGTTTTATTCTCCGCCAACAAGTGATGATGGTTTGGACTCGGATGACTCGTTTTTTAAGTGTTTAGTAGTTTTATTATGTATTTCATGTTTTTATGTTGTTTTTAGGGATCCATCTGTAGTTTTAATGTTTAAGGTTATTATGTATTTCATGTTTTCGCTAATCTTAAAGTTTCAGCTTTGTTTAACCACGAGAAGCTTCAGTACCTCTAATGTAAACTTTCGCATCAACTTCACCTTCACCTTATTCCATAAAACTTAAACAAGTTTAAAAAACTCTTGTCGGAGTTAACCTTCGCCGTCCCCACCGTTTCACCTTCGACTAGCCGACAACGAGTGGAGGCGGTGTGGCGGCAAGTCACGGCGGCCGGCCACGTAGGCGACGGCGAGCCCACGGCGAGCCCACACCGTCCACTCTTAGAAGAGTGCTTGTAACGAGACGTAATTCGTTATGATTATCTTATGATTCCATGTGTTGTTTCTAATCTATTGTTTATCATAAAATAGAGTTGTGTTGTCACGAGTTGATTATGATATAACCAATTTTCAAATGCTTACTCTTATTTTAGTGCTTACCAAAGGACAAATCATCATCATCCATCTAGTTTGATCTAATGGTGGGATAAACCTAAGATTTAATATAGAAACCTAAGTCCATGATTTTTTTTCTCCTTTTTCTTTTGTCTTTTTGTCTTTCTTATTTATAAACATTTTTTTTTTTTCTTTTTTTTTTTTTTTTTAGGAATTCACGTTTATATTTTGGTTTTTTTTTTTTTTTTTAAGTTTTTTTATTAACATTTTTTTTTCTTTTTCTTTTTTTTTCCTTTTTTTTGGAATTCACATTTAAATTTTGGATTCTATTTTTTTTTAATTCACGTTTTTTTATTCAAGTTTTTTTTCGCCTCATACGCTTCCATTTGTATTTATACGTTTCTCTGTGTGTCATGTGTTTTCGCCCATTTTTCATGTTTTCATCCGTTTGCGTTTACATCCGTTTCGACATTTTGTACGCGTTTCCGCTTTTCAAACGTTTTTCTCCGCTTTACGTTTTATGTTTTCGCCCATTTTAGACATTTTTCGCTTTGACGCCAGTTTTCTCTTACGTTTTCGCCCATTTACGTCCGTTTTCATACGTTTTAGTCGTGTTTCTTACGCCGTTGTTTCATTTACGTTTTGTCCGTTTTCTTACGTTTTTCGTTTACGGTTCCATCGTTTCGTCCGCCTTTTCGTCCATTTTCATATACGTTTCGTGACGTGTTTACGCTTCATGCCACGTTGCTTTTCTTACGTTCGGCGTTTCATATGTTGGCTTTGTGCTTTTTAGGTTTTCATATTTTCGCCTCATTTTTAGGCGTTTTGTATTTTATGTTTATGTATTTTCCTCCGTTATCGCGTCCGCTTTCAGACGTTTTCATACGCTTGTCATCCATTTTTTACGCTTTTGTCCATTTTAGATGTTTTCGTCTATTTTCGGCGTTTTCGTCTTTCATATCGTTTTGTCCGTTTGAGATGTTTTTGTCCGCAGACGTTTTTGTCCGTTTTCATACATTTTTCATTCGATTTTGTACGTTTTGTCCGTTTTAGCGTTTTCATTTTGATATTGTCGTGACACTTATTTATCTCTTGTGATATAACACTGTAAGGAAAATAAAAAGTATTACATTCATCATCGTGTATGTGTTATCAGTTGTGATACTCAACTAAAAATGTGATGTTTGTGTTTTTGAAAATATTTAGAATATTTTTTGTTTTATGATTTTATGAAATATTAGAAAAGTTGTTCAACTGAAAACAAGAGATGTTATGATACTTTTATTAGACTTGTGGTGGATTTTTCTATTTAATGGATACATTGTGTGATAGCGATTTGAAAATATCTATAGCTAAATCAACAAACTAATAAGCTATGGTTGCACACATCTTTATAAACAAACCTGAAAGCTCAAATGCTGTGATATCACCTCACTTGTGTGTACCGTTGATATCATGTGTGATATTACTGGCGATAGCATGTGTGATATCATAGTTTATAGCATTTGGTATCACTTGTGATATCACTAGTGATATCACCTGTGATATCATGTGATATCACAAGTGAGGTGATATCACTTGTGATATCATGTGTGATATCACAGATTTTGAGCTTAGTTTGTTTATAAAGATGTGTGCTTTCTTCAACCATAGCTTATTTGGTTTGCTGATTCAACCATAGATATTTTTAAATCCCGCTATAAAACCTATCGAAACATGCACAATGTATCCATTAAATAGAAAATTCTACCACAAGTCTAACAAAAGTTCTATAACATCTCTTGTTTTCGCTTAAACACTTTTTCTAATATTTCATATTATCATAAAACACAAAAATCTTCCTAAATATTTTCAAAAAACAAATAAGAAAAATGAACAGAATCATCACAGTAATATAATAAGTGATGTTTATAACATTTTCTTTCATATATACTTTGTAAAATACTAAATTCTTATCACATTTGATATGAATTTAATATTTCACATTCTTAGTTGAGTATCACAACTGATAACACATACATGATGAAGAGTGTAATACTTTTATCTTTTCTTACAGTGTTATATATCACAAGAGATAAATAAGTGTCACTTAAAAATATCAAAATGAATAAAAAGGAAGCAAACTAGAAAAATAGAGACTTAACATATTCTTAAAATCAAACAAGTGTTGCATTAAATTAGCATTTTTTGAACAAAATAAGAATTTACCTAAAGAAACTTTAACCCTTTTATTTCTATTAAGAGTATAATATCACAAGTGATAGATAACATTGGTTGCATTAAAAAAAATATGCGCTTGTCAATTGCGATGAAAAGCACAACAACTATCTTGAAACTGAAAATTATAAAAATATTATAAAACACATAGGTGATAATATATAAAAATATACAGAGCAATGAAATATCCCAAGTGATATTAAAGGTTAAAAAAACATACTTGTTTGTTTATGAAATATCACAAGTTATATTAGACATTAACTTTTTTTTAATAAAATATCACAATTGATATTAGACATGTAATATAATAAAGTTTAATAGTAAGCACGCAAACGTATGAAAATAAACGAAAACGTATAAAAACTACAAAAAACGGACGAAAACGTATGAAAACGGACAAAAACGTATAAAAACGAATGAAAAGCGTATAAAAACGTATAAAACGGAAAAAAGTGTCTGAAAACAGATGAAAACGTATAAAAACGGATGAAAATGGACCGAAACGTATGAAAACAGACGAGAACGTCTGAAAACAACGATAAGCTCTAAAAATGGACGAAAACATTAAAAATAGACGCGTATATAGACCTATATGAAAACCGAATGAAAACGTAAGAAAAACGGAGAAAAACGTAAGAAAATAGATGAAACGTATTAAAACGGACAAAAACGTAAGAAAACAGACGAAAAGGTACGAAAAAGGACAAGAACGAAAGAAAAACTGACGAAAACGTAAGAAAATGGGCGAAAACGTAAGAAAACGTATGAAAATAGACGAAAACGTAAGAAAAAGGACGAAAAAGTATGAAAACGGACGAAAACGTAAGAAAACGAATAAAAACGTAAGAAAATGGACAAAAACGTAAGAAAACAGAAGCGATGAAAACATCGAAAACGTAAGAAAACGAACAAAAACGTAAGAAAACAGACAAAAACGTATGAAAACGGACGAAGATGTAAGAAAACAGAAGAAAACGTATGAAAACGGAAGAAAACGGACGAAAACGTATGTAAACGTTAGAAAACGGACGAAAACGTGTGTAAACGGACGAAAACAGACGAAAACGTAAGAAAACGGACGAAAACGTATGTAATCGTAAGAAAACGGACGAAAACGGATAAAAACGTAAGAAAACGGACGAAAACGTAAGAAAACAGACAAAAACGTAACAAGACTGACGAAAACGGACGAAAACGTAACAAAACGTTTGAAAACGGACGAAAACGTAAGAAAATAGACGAAAACGTAAGAAAACGGACAAAAACGTATGAATACGGACAAAAACGTAAGAAAACGGACGAAAACGTATGAAAACGGATGAAAACAGACGAAAACGTGTAAAACGCGGAAAAAACGAACAAAAACGTAAGAAAACGTAGGAAAACTGACGAAAACGAAAAAAAAAAACAAAAAACGTGGAGTTATAAAAAGTGATTAAAAAAAGAGAAATAATAAGAAAATAAATAAGAAATATAAAAAGAAAAGAAAAAGACAAGAAAAAAACATGGACTTAGGTTTAGAAATATTAAATCTTAGGTTAATAACCACCATTAGATCAAATTAGATGAAAGGTGGAGATTTATCCCTTAGTATGCAAGAATTTTTGAGTATGCAAAATAAAGTGCCTCATGCACAATAATGTATTTATTATTTCCTTGAATGATACTTTTTGTTGTTTAGTTACTTTTTTAATCTAATACTGTATAATGAATAACCGACTTCAACCTTTTTCAGTCATGTGTCAACATGTCATACGATCCTTGTTTGAAAATTTACACACTTTTTTTTTTTTTTTTACTTAGCCGAAGCTAAAAAACGTCAAGCGATATCACTCCAAACAATAAAGGTAATTTCGACTAGAAAGTTTGTATCCCACATGAAGTTAACGGGTGAAGTAAACGCGATAAACATATAATATGACAAAAGTGTTAGTGACTTAAAAAGGTATTGCTAAATCTAACATTTTAGTGACATTTGTTTAAAAGTGTATGTAAAAAGTTTTTGAGATTTAATAACACATTTTATAGAAGAAAATGATGAGGAAACCTAATTGTATGCTTAATTTCATGCCTAAACTTATATGTTATGATCCTGGTTTATAAAAAAGTGAATCCCTTGAATGCATCCAATAAAATCTATATTACTTTATAATGCATTTAGGCCTTCTAAAATTAGAAGGCTTAAAAATTCAGATTTTTTTACTTGCTTATTATTGAAAGAGTTTTTCTAACCAAAAATTAAGATAAAGAGCTCCAATCATGAGATGACATGTGTCACTTCTTAACAAACTCCAAGCCTAACTTCTAACAAACTCCAAACCTAACTTCTAACCACTAAAAATTAAGATAAAGAAACTCCAATTATAAAATGACATATGTCGTTTCACAACTAAAATTCATTTTATTTTTAAATTAAAATATCTTTTTATCTATTTATTTTTTTTATAATCCAATTTCACCATATTTTATAAAATTTTGTTCTCTTTAATTTAACATCCATTTTGATATATTTTTATAAGTTTTTAACTTTTATATTTTTAGTGGGGTTTCATTTATTTTAATTCAAAATTTTACAACTTTAACCTTTATTTCATTTATTTCAATCAATATAATCTTGATTCATCAAAATCATATACTTTTGGGAAGTGTTTGACGTGTAAGAGATGCGAGTATTTCTATATGCGAGAATAATGATGTCGCGGGAAAGTTACGGGAAAGTTACGGGTAACCCAAACAAACACTTACAACTAACACATATACATTCGAAGTGTTGTGAAACGAATTCACTAAACGGGTAAGCAAACACATATAACTATACTTATCGCCGCCGCTGTGCGCGGATACCCGGCTAGTGATACCACATATGTTTATGCATAAATTTAGGCCAATGTTTTAGGCCTTCCAATCACCTCTCTTTTATAAATAAAATATGCCTTAAAAGACAAATTTTTTTATCATTACACTTATTTTATGTCACTGTAAATGAACTTTTATCTACTTGACTATCACCTCTTTTTTTTTAATGTAAAAGAAGCGCATGAAAATCTAGTGACATTTCTTTTCTATTTTTTCTTACATGTATTTCATTTAGCGACGTGTTTTTTTAACTTTTGCGACACTTTACTTATAAGTCACTAAATGACAGTATTTTTGTAGTGATGTAATTCCCCCCGTACCAAATACTTTGTGTTTTACAAAAGAATATATGCAACATCACGCTTTTCTTAAAGTGAATGACTTTATTTGTAATGAATAGACCAGTTTAGATGTTTATTAAACAAAACTTGTGGTTCTTTATTGACTAAAGCATCATATCCAAGTGGTCCATTAAAAATTCTCGGTCAATCGTTCCAAATACAAAAGGCACAAACAGTGTATGAATAATACTTTGATAACACAATACGTCTCACTTTATTTAGATATGTAGGTCGTGTACTATACGTCATACATGCTTCACACATTGGAATATTGGATATTGGCTTTTTGTATGTAACGCATTATTATATCATTATAATTAGTTCATTCATCAAACTAGTATTTAAACTATGTTATATACGTTGAAATAATTATAAATAGAGAAAGATGTACATTTCAAATCTAAGCCTCCATGCCAGTAGTATACTTTTATTTCAAACACCGTACCATAAATCACGGTTACAAGTTACTACTACGAGAAATCGTGGTTAGGTCACCTGCCTCTTATTTTGACCTGCCCCTTATTCATTTTTGCACCTACCAAATCCAGCTTATATATTTAAATATATTAACATAATAAACGTGTTTTTTCAGTATAAGTGTTAATCACGTAGGGTAGATTAACACAAAATTTCATTAATTTTTTAGTGTTACAAATAATTAATATGTGAAAGATATATAACCAAATTGCCTTGGTGGCTAAGTGTTTGATGTCCTCACGAGGTTTAGGGTTTACATCTCACTAGATACATATTTTAGGGTAGTTAGGGAAAGGGTCGTAAACGATCATGAGAATGTCCTAGTTAAGCCGGGTACATTCGAGTCAAAGCCTCGCTCTCCTCAAAAAAATATGAACATGGAAAATTCATGATTGGGTGATCCTTCCAATAGATATTGGCCGGGATCATTCAAGATTTTTCTTTGTCTACTCTACACTTGAAGAGTATGTTAAGTGTGGAGCCGGTTCAAACGCAAGTGCTAGGCTATTCTTTTGTTCCAGATGAGACGAGTTAAGATTGGTACCACGAATAACCGACCCAATCCTTAGGCCACTTCTAAGCCAGTAAAAATGATGTCAATGATCTTGGTCCATACAACTTTGTGGCGTTGGATTAATTGTTGTGTACTGTATATGATAGATGTCTCTATCTTTAGAATGTGAACATATCATCGTTCTACATATTAGTATCCAACAATCTTAAAGAAAATGAAACAACTTTTTATTGGCATAAAGAAATAAGAATACCAGCTAAACTAAAACTGTATCAACAAAGATGTTAAAGGCGTTTCAAATAAAAGTCACTATAGGTGCCCTATGGGAATAGGTTTCGAGCTTTTGTGTCCCATATTTTAATATCGCTTCGAGTTTACTGCTACCTTCATTTGTGAAGCAGTAGAGTTCCAAAGAGAAAAAGAAAGTTAAAGTAGAAAAGTTAACGTTTTGGAATATAAACTATAAAGCTTGTTTTCAAGCAGCGTGTAGCGTTTTGGATTTTATTTAAATTCTTTTAAACGCTAGTTTTACAAATGTTAGCGCTGAAATACAAACGCTACTATTTTAGACTATTGCTTCCTGCCTGCTACGCTTATACTGTTAACATACGCTACGTTTACTGAACACACAGTTGGAGTCATGATAAACAAGAAATTGTTTGTTGAATAAACTGGGTTACTAATATTGGGCTATAAATGTGTAATGCACAAGCATAGATAAAAAAGGTTGAATCATATAGGCCTCTCTACTGGGCTGAAAAAATCCAAGCCTCCAAAGGATAGGCCTGCTTTTCTTTTTTAGCCAAGTTCCGGAAACCACTTTTGAATTTTGATCCCGTTTTAAACATAACAAAAATTTATAAGCGTCAGAACATTACAAAGAACAGCTCACCAGTTTAGCTTTGTTAAAGATATATATGTCCTAGAATTGAATAATGTTTTTGCATGTTGGTGGTTCGGTTAAAGATACATACAGATCCTTTACTCAAGAATGTGAGATGAGTTTCATTGATATTTTGTAGGAAGCAGAAGACTAATTAGTTCTATTTGCATGCATAAAGATGTTTATAAAGCTATCAAAATATGTGTAGCATGCTTTATACGACATGTGCTACTCGGTACCAAGAATGAAACAACATGATTTATGTACACAGTGTGACAAGTTTGCTAAGTTGACTTACTAGGTGCAACCGGAATTGTGGTAACATAAACATTGATGGTCTCGGGGTGGCAGTACCATATGAGCATAACATTTTTGCACCAAGGGTCACTTTTTCGTGGTTATTTATCTGGCCAATCACTTTCATGTCGCGACTAACCCGGGTTCTTCCACGTACTCTCTTCCAACTGTTTTCACGGTCTCTAGATCGTTTTCAGAGTCACTCAAAAGCTTACATTGTTTTAAATCGTTTAGAAAAAGAAACTTCTAAATTAGGGTCGTAGAATTTGTGGTATCCAAGTTTTCTAAAAGATTTTACTTTTAGTGATAGATTGTACGTAGCGTTTGGTAAATGAAAGCAACTTTTCATGAAATGATATATTTCCATCAAGTATCGATCTAATGGAAATAATTAACATTTGTAAGTCTCGCAATTAGGTGTCTCAAAAGAGATACGTATACGACTTGTTCATTAACTGTTATCAAACCCGCAATACCTTTCATTTATATGATTTACTCTCTTTATAAGAGCAAACACCATAATGATTCCGCATACAACATGGCCCTAATTATTCTACCAAAAACTTGCATACCATACTGGACATTCTCATGTTGTCACTAATGCTTCAAGCACAATCCAACAAATTCCTAGAACCGCATGGTTAAAAGAAAGAGAAGCTAAGCTACCTCCACTCCTAATTTCATGACATAGTCACTGACAACCACCCGACAGTGGCCCAGGCTGCCATGCACAACTTAACACCTCCCGCCCTGGATTTGGCTCTACATACATGATCGAAGACGTATTGATTGATAATTGGTCCCCAAACGAACCTCAAAAATTGGAGTTTTCCCAACAACATGCTGCTTTACAAAAGTTTGGATACATGTATGCTTGTTTTGAGAATGCATTCCCAATCTTTGCTTTTAGCTAAATTTAATAAAAACAAAACTAAAAACTGTACTCTCTCCTGTCATCTCTTACCCTCTTATCTTTTTACATGTTTTTTCCTCCATGTTCTACATTTCAAGCTTTTTGATTTGCCAACAAACTCCATATATTAATTGATCTAACTCGCTATTTACTCTCTTCCAAAGTAAATATAGTATACACTATGATCTATATAGGGTTAATAGACAAAAAATCATTGTACTTTCGATTTTTGGTCACTTGAGTCATTGTATTATTTTTGTGGCTTTTTAGCTCAGTATACTATGAAAAGTGTTCATTACGCTCATTGTATTATCAGAGTTGACAAATACTGTTAAAGTTAGAAAATATAGTCAAAGCATATCTTTCTGACAGACTATAAGTCAAAAGTGACGTGTTGGATGATACGTCCCGTGATTTGGACCTTTTTGAAAGCGTAATATATTAGGTACTCGATTAACAAAATAATCTAAACTTTTCTTTTATAGAAGTATTCTCATGTGAACAAAAGCAAAACGTACAGTGACGTAGTTAGCAATTTTTATAGTAAAATTACTTGATTACTAGTACAATACTTCAAAAGACGATAAGAATGCTACCATAAAATACAACGACTTTTGTATGTATTAACCCAATCTATATAATAAAAAATTAATAGCAAAAATATCAACATACACCTAGAAATCTCTTAAAATAGAGAATCAAAAATTGTGGTGTGAGCATCACCCCCTCTTAAAATGATTTCAAATTTGTTACTTTGTTACGAGAGGTAATTAAATCTTAAACGATTGTATCAAAATATTTCGTAAAGAAAATTGCCTTCAAACCTGGACATTCTAAAAAATCGTTTTGTTAGTTTTTTACATGAAGTAAACAACTAAACTCTTTACGCGTGATTAAAATTTCCAGTAAACTAACTTTTTCATTTGAGTTATATAAGATAAATGATGAGTTGTAACTTTATAATATGTATTTGAGTATTTTCTTCTTTCCGCTCTAACTGCAGGGACTGTTATTAGACTAGTATTTAGTGTTGACATTGTTTATATTTTTTTTTGAACGGCAAAGAGAGATAAATATATATAAAGAACAATGCTACTAGCAAGGCGCTAGAACAAAAATAAGAGTCTGACTAGACAATAAACATGAGACTCTACCCGACGAGCTTTAAAACATGCGGCTACAAAGGGATGAAAAACTAGCCAATTACAGGAGACCCGAGACTAGAGAAAAATCCCCACTCACGGAGGCCGAGCCACCGGTTTTCATTATTTATATTAGGCTAAGCCTTTCTGACATTACAGTTGACATTGTTTATATTACAGTTGACATTGTTTATATTAGGCTAAGCCTGTTTGATTAGTTATCATTATTTATAGTGTACTTAAACTCATTATTCAGTTGTTTGGTTAGTTGTTCGTAGCTAGAGTTGTTAGCATTTTGTGATATGTCACAACTCACAAACGATTTCGTGGTTTGTCAAGCTCTTTGTACTTACATACACTTTTTAGTTAAAAGCATAGTTTGAGAATGCATTTTTAAAAGAGAAAATTATCAAAATGGTAGAAAAATCTGATTCACTATATAGTCATTTTCAACACCTTTTTTTAAAAATGGTAATGCTCGACTGCTCAACTGCTCAACTTCATTCAAATTTTGACACGTGTTATTCGTTTTGCTTTCTCCATTTCTTTATTGACAGCTTAATTTTTCCGTGTCGTTCTGTTTTTCCTAAAAAAGTACAAAAAATGCCACGATGTCAAAAATTAAGTGGGCCGAGCGATCAGCATTCTGCGAAATGAAAATAACAGCTAAAAATATCTACATAGTAGATCAAGCTTTGATTTTTCTACCCTTTTGATAATTTTCTCTTTTCAAAATAGGCATACATCATCTATCATTATTTTGAAAAAGCAGCGTATTGTTGGAAATGACTCCAAAAATTGTGGGAAGAGCACAAGGGATGTATGCTTTTGCTGACTTAAATGACTATGGGCCCACGATGGTTATGAACTGGTTTTTCTTGAATTGCAGATGGTCATCAAATTTTAGAAGTTATATTAATGTTGTTAGTTTATAATAGAAAAACATAAACGTGTAACAAAGAATCAATATTGATCGATGTAATCTCCTATCAAAGCTCTATTATTTTCCGAGCCATGCTATACTCACATAAAGAATCCAAAAAAGGAATCCACTCGCTTATATGTCAGTGGGTGATCGGTGTAATCATAAAAAGGAGAAAGACACTGCCACAAAATACATTAATCACCCGCTCACACGTCAACGAATGAATTATTATTATTATTATTTTTATTTATTTATTTTTTTTTTATTCTTTATGTGGGTCTAGCATGGCTCTTATTTTCCATGTAGGAGTTGTTCTAGTTACAATATAAATCAATGTATCTGGACCAGCATAAAACACGCTTACATAAAGCGATGATGAATAATAGTTTCCAGCAAGATAGCACATATGATCAGTTACTAATTAGATTTAAGTTCGGGTAAAAGCCATAAAATAACACGTCTTTTAAAATTTACGACTGAAAACACTATTTTTTATTAACATATACACCTACGTACTTTTAAATTTTGTTCCGACTTTACCCATATCGTAATAAAATAATATTATTTTATATGATATTATATTAATATAAATCGGTCATATGGGTGAAGTCGGAACAAAATTTGAAAATACGTGAGTGTATATGTTAATAAAAAAAGTAAGTGTTTAATGTCGGTACATTTTAGAAAGTACGTTGTTATTTTATAGTTTTTACCCTTAAACTTCTGTATCAACGTATCTTTGAAACAAACTAATTGATGATTGGTGATTAGTAAAAACCAAATGGCTGAATGTAGCTAGATTATTTTTTGTGAAAAATGTAGGGAAAATAACTTAAAAAAACATCATACTTGTTCAAAAATACACTTCTAGGTATCGAACAAATGTTTTTGCTTATATGCGCACTGAACTTTCAATTTTAGGCTTTTTTGAGGTACTAAACTTTCAATTTCGGACTTTTTTGGGTACTTTTGTGACATTTTTGCCCCTGGATTTTTAATAATTTGATGGGCAAAAATGTCACAAAGTACCTCACAGAGTCCGAAATTGAAAGTTCAGTAGCCATATAAGCAAAAAAATTTGTTCGATGTCCAGAAGTGTATTTTTGAACAAGTATGATGTTTTTTTAAGTTATTATCCCAAAAATGTATGACCTTCAAACAAGCATAACGTTTCAGCATGCATCAATTATTCATCAAAATGGCGATAAACGTGATATGCAACAAAATTAAAAACGACAGGACATAAAAAGGCGCGTGGAAAACTTTCTATAAAATATTTTCAGGCGACTTCTCAAATTTGCAACAGATGTTTATATGCCCCTGGTTGTGACACTAAGTGAACAATGGTTTCTGCTACCCGTACCACAAAACAAAAATTGTGATGCCAAAGAAAGAGGACAACTAGTAATGATTACCATCATAAACTATCACAAATGAAATGGGTACATGGATGAGGCTTTCATGTTTAGGTTAGTGGGAGAGGGTTAGTGGAGAGGGCAAGTATGTCACTACAACAATCGGATGGACGGGCAAGGAGACTTTCGTTGGGGTCGCTAAACGACAAAATCAAGGCTGACGTGGCATATGAATACGCTGACCAGTTGTAGAAAATTCAACTAATACTTTTGCCAGGGACGTGTCCCCGGGGAAAGTTTGTTGACTATTTAGTATACTTTGACCCCCAGTCAAAATTCAACGACACCTTTCGCCGGGGACTTGTCCCCGCCAAAAGTGTCTTTCACTTTTACGAAAATTTGACCAGAGTCAATAGCATGTTAATTGTTCCCGCCTTTATTCCCGCCAAAACTTTTCCCAGGGACATGTCCCCGGCAAAAATGGTATTTACAAAAATACGCTTAATTATATGTTAAAAATACACAACTATTAATACACAACTAAATCCCCGATTAAATGTTAAAAATATGAACTTAATTATATTGTGGTTCATTCAGATGTTAAAATGACCAATTCAACCCTAATGGTCGTTTTACATGATTCGTACTGAATTTTGGACGTTATTACTCGTGGGTCTGAGGAAGACATGCCTGTCTGGTTTGCACCTGCTAGAGATGGGTCGAATCAAGTTTGTTCAAAGATGTTTGTGGTGGGAAAGTTTCTTCACTAGTTCAAATCAAGACAGTGGAATATCTAGCTTATTTGTGTAAGATATGTCGTTTTAATTTTTAAATAGTTTAGGGTTTTAGGTAATGAGAACTATCCATGCATCGGGTATTAAAAAGACCCTTTAAACCATTAGGGTTGAATTGGTCATTTTAACAATTAGGTTAGGAGGGTAGGATGGTGGATTTTGGGACCTAAACCAAGATCTTGGCAGGGTGTTGGGGTCCACCCCCTTTCATGTGTAATAACACTTTAACTAGGTTAATGAGATCATGTTGTTTCATCTGCTTGTGATACAAAAGATTTGATCATGTTTGCTTAAGACTTCTTGAACAGTGTGTCTAGTTATAGTGCTATTACACCATTTCCCGACAACATTTCGTTCTCCTTTTAGTTAAACATACGTATTATTCCAACAACAACTACAACAACTACAAGAACAACAGCAACAACAACAACAACTACAAGAACAACAACAACTACTACTACTACATACTAAGATTTTCCATGTCACCTAACAGCTCACGAAGTAATGCATCCGACTGACATGCGTGGTCGTCAGGAATCCTTGCCATTTCAAGTCTTTCCTCCAGCATCCTTACTCTTGTCTCTAGCACCTATTTTTGTGATTCCAGGAAGTTTATCCTAAGATCTTTGGCATTGCAGCTCGAGCACTCTGTCGGTGCAGATCCAGAACCTTGAGATGTTGAACCAGAAGAGATTATTCTTAAGTACTCGTCAAATTCACTCTTCCACATAAAATATCCGCACCCATTATCTTCTTTTCTTGGCTGTTACATAGTAAGAAAATTTTAAGATATTACAACCCAATTATTTGTATATTTACATAAATAAGAGATGTATGATTGTTCACCTTCGACAGAGGTCATGCATAATATTTTCATCCAAATTAATATTCTCTATGCGATGTTCTTAATCTTATATTTTCTGCTCCACAAGAACACATGAAAGGATTAAATGGCTCAATCTCAGGTTTTGAAATTTGTGTGAAGATAAGAGGTTGTGAGGTTGAGTGGTTTTGAGGATAAGAGGTTGTGAAATTCGTGTGAAGATAAATGGACTATATAATGTGTTTGTCATGTTGGTGGGAAGTTTTGGCGCCATTTTTTTGGTGGGAATTTTTGGCGCCAGTATTTTTGGAGGGAAGTTGAGACCAGTAGACAACTGCAAGAACTAGGTTAATGAGATCATGTCGTTTCATCTGCTTGTGATACAAAAGATTTGATCATGTTGTTTCACCTATACTCGGTCGTTTAACATGATACGTATACCATAACACCTATACTTTCGGTTAGTTTAACATATTCGTTTAACATATATAGTTACATCATTACATTATACCATAAGTATACTTGATCGTTTAACATGATCGCGACCACCATAGCGCCTACCTCGTTTAACGCCATACTTGTTATACCACCAGCACCTATACTTTCGTCTTCTATTGCATTATACATGCACCTTACGTCGTTTAACATACGTATACATAGCGCCTATACTTGATCGTTTAACATGATACGTATACCATAGCACCTATACTCGGTCGTTTAACGCGACCCGTTTACGATGGTTGGCGCAACGCGCAACAGTATACCATAGCACCTATACTCGCATATAGTTTAACATGTTACGTATACCATAGCACCTATACTCGTCGTTTATTTACATGATACATGCTTATACCATAGCACCTATACTTGGTTGTTTAACATGATACGTATACCATAGCACCTATACTTGGTCGTTTAAACATGATCATTATACGTTATACCATAGCACCTATACTTGGTCGTTGATCTTGTTACGCACCTATACCTATACTTGGTTGTTTCACACGATACGTATACCATAGCACCTATACTCGGTCGTTTAACATTATACGTATACCATAGCACCTATACTCGGTCGTTTAACATGATACGTATACCATAGCACCTATACTCGGTCGTTTAACATGTTACGTATACTATAGCACCTATACTCTTTTGTTTAACATGATACGTATACCATAGCACCTATACTTGGTCGTTTAACATGATACGTATACCATAGCACCTATACTTGGTCGTTTAACTTGTTACGTATACCATAGCACCTATACTCGGTCGTTTAACATGATACGTATACCATAGTACCTATACTCGGCGTTAACGTCATTATACCATAGCACCTATACTCGGTCGTTTAACGTGATACGTATACCATAGCACCTATACTTGGTCGTTTAACATGATACGTATACCATAGCACCTATACTCGGTCGTTTAACGTGATACGTATACCATAGCACCTATACTCGGTCGTTTAACATGATACGATATACTCGCTTTTACATGATCGTATACCATAGCACCTATACTCGGTCGTTTAACGTGATACGTATACCATAGCACCTATACTCGGTCGTTTAACATGATACGTATACCATAGCACCTATACTTGGTCGTTTAACATGATACGTATACCATAGCACCTATACTCGGTCGTTTAACATGATACGTATACCATAGCACCTATACTCGGTCGTTTAACTTGTTACGTATGCCATAGCACCTATGCTCGGTCGTTTAACATGATACATATATCATAGCACATATACTCGGTCGTTTAACATGATACGTATACCATAGCACCTATACTCGGTCGTTTAACATGTTACGTATACCATAGCACCTATACTCTTTTGTTTAACATGATACGTATACCATAGCACCTATACTTCGTCGTTTAACATGATACGTATACCATAGCACCTATACTTGGTCGTTTAAATTGTTACGTATACCATAACACCTATACTTGGTCGTTTAACATGATACGTATACCACAGCACCTATACTCGGTCGTTTAACATGATACGTATACCATAGCGCCTATACTTGGTCGTTTAACATGATACGTATACCATAACACCTATACTCGGTCGTTTAACATGATACGTATACCATAGCACCTATATTCGGTCGTTTAACATGTTACGTATACGATAGCACCTATACTCGGTCGATTAACATGATACGTATATCAAGGCCCACATCCATGACCAGCAACACGTAAGTTTTTTTAACTTTTATTTTTCAATTATTGTGTTTATTTATTCAAATGTGTTTATTTATTCAAACTTGTTTGTTTATTTAAATTTGTGTATTTGTTTTATTTATATTTTATTGCAGCACTACTTTGATCTCGACCCACACCTTGCTGGCTCGAATGGAGACAAGATTGTTGACAGTATCGAGTATTATCTCCGAAAACGATATGATGACAACAAATGTAGATACAAAAAAGATCACTTTACGGTAGCAGGTGGGGTGGAGAAGGTTGAGGAGATCAAAAGATAGCGTCCAGCGAACAAGACGCAAAAGGATTGGGATGAGTTGGTAAATTTCTAGATCGACACTTTATAATAATAATAAGGGAAAATTACACAAATAGACCGCGCGCCCTGATGCATATCACTTTATGGACCACTTTTATTTTAAAGTTGAAACTAGACCGAGGGCAACCGCTGTTATTGGGCAACTCAACCACAGTGCGACAAGTGTCCCGTATGTGTAAGGTATTGTTTTTTGGGCAACCAAAAGTCGGTGGGCAACCGTATTTTTTAAAAAGGGTTTTTTGGTCATTTTACGTTGCATAAAAAGTACACATTTGAATAGTGAAAGTACAGTGAATTTAAATTCAAAATCCAATACTCACTCGTTTTCAGCATTCGTCTTCATCACTCTCGATGTTTTTTTCTTCTCGCATAAAAGCATTCCTAGTTAATCTTTTCACAAATGAAACAGTCTGCTGCGTCGGCACCTCTCTTGCTCCTAACGTACAATGTTCATTGCAACCGATTATTTCCGTTCGTTACATTTTTGTACAACAAGAAAACCACCTTCAATTGCTCAATCTTTTTGTTCCAATAATGTGGCAAAGTATGGTACGTTTTAATTCGATTATTGTTATTCGATCCATGTTATAATGAATCATTGTTGTTATTCGATTAATGCCTATGTTACACACGTTTTAATTCCATTCTACAATCCATTGTTCTTTTTTATGTCTATCTGATTCGTAATTATGTAGTCTATAATATGTTGGTATAGATTCCTTCTATGGTCTCCTTAAATTTGTTTATTGTTATAAAAAAATGCCCTGTTAAAAATGTCATGTTTGGTGGGTTAAACATCCAAACCTGAACCTTTTTTCAAATGTAACCCTATTAAACTTTGTGGTTATTTATTACTTGTTTATAGGTAAAAAAGTAAACATACATAGAAAAGTGAATTTTCAATTTCCACCTATTTAACTCAAGGCATATGCATAAATACTAAAAAGATCTGCACAAATAGTCACAATGATTTCATGTAACCACCCGTCTTTTTAGGTTACTTTTCATTTTCGAGAATTTACTATTCACTTTTACTATTCATATTCACTATTCATCTCGTAAATTTTTTAATCCACATTCTCGTAAGATAAATTATTTTAGTAATAACCTGAGAGTTCGACCACCGTTAGATCATTTTCGCAAAAGTTATTAAGTAAACATCGTTTTAAAAGTTTTGTTTTAGACGGTCCACCGTTTAAACATCACGCGCATAACGAAAATCAACTATGACAATTTTTCTCGCATCAGATAAATTTTTAGATCACTCATGATTAATTTGAGAATTTTTAAGATTTATTATTTTTAATATTACCAAATAAGCCCAGCGCAGAACAAAACTAAACTTACGTTTTAAACAATTCTACTTACATCCAGACTTAACGATTCCTGCATTGTGTTTCTAATATGTTTTTGACACTTTTACATTTTTGGAAAAGTCAAACATATTCCCCTCCTCCTTTGACCATAAAGGAATTAACCTTGTACGTTCTACATTTACGCTAAATCGCGTAACTCTTAAACTTCACGAATAACTGTAAAGTTATCCCGCGTATGATGAAAACCACATTTTAACATCTCATATCACTTTTAGACTAATTTTAGTCTACTCTAAATAAATTCACGGTCGTTTCCTGAAATTTCGTTCTTTTTCTGAAAAACTGCGTATTACTGCGTTTTTTCAGACCCGTATTTCCAGCTTTAAGTAGTATTTTTGCACCCAATGAGACTTATCACCCATTTTATATTTTTAGATGGAGTATAATGATGAGTCTCATCATTCCTACAAGTTTCGTATTTTTACGATACTCGGTTTTACGTTTATGGCCGGTTGGCATTTAACGGAACCAAAACTCACTCCGTAACCAAGATAATACCAAAACTAACCACCTAACCCATCTTATCTTCACTTGGCCGACCTAAGGGGGGGGGGTCATCATTTTGGTGGCAAAATCCTAACCATGCTTCCTTTAGATCATTACAAGTGTCCTAACTTAACCATGGTTAATATTTAACCCAATATATGGTTAACCAAACTTACCCTCCTATAAATAGCAAGTGATATGCATCCTAAGAACCCTCACAATATATTTTGGGTCGTTCATATCACAAATCATACATATCTTCCATCATTTGATCTATAAACTCCAAGTTTATGCAAGGAAGTTCCAAAGATCAAGCTTCTACATCAAATCTCTAGCAAGTTTAAGTGATCTTCTTGAGTTTAAATCCACTCAAGTCACTTAGTACTTCATCACCAACCCTTCAAGTTTGCAAGGGTGCCAAGGTGTGGAAAGCTAGCTCAATCCGAAGTCTTTCGCGATCAATCAAAGTCCTATCCTTACTAAGTTACTCCTTTCTTATTGAAAGCCAAAAGTTGTAAGCAACTTATCACTACCATCATCTCATCTTTATTATTCATAATCTTAACTATTTCATGCTATATATATAGTTACTATGTTGATTCATGATGTACATATACTCAATCACTTGTTTTAATTCACATATTGTCATAAAAGTAACAAACTAGTAAACTAGTCATATTCTACACATGTGAGACCATTAAAAACAGTAACATAAGGACTTTATAACTTATATAATATGGTAGACAAGATAAAAAGGTAAACATAGCAATTTGAATCACCCGAAATGGACAAACGAGTCAAAAGTTATAAGCAAAAGAAGTTAGCGAAACCTAAACGCCGAAACTGCCAATAGCTTGCTGTTTTGAGTTCTGCCGTTTTAAAAATGGTACTTCTGGTCCGAATCATCAAAAAGTTATAACACGAAAGTTGTCCGGAACGACGTTTTCCTTCAATAATATAGAAGCTAGGACCTTGAAAACGCATAAATAGGCCAAAATCTTTCAAAAACAGAAACTGCCGTAAATATAGTCTCATAACTATACTTTTGTCACAACTAAAAGCAAACCAAGAGGCCTAATGGCCATAAGCCAACCACGGCTACGGATAAGGCCAAAGCTAAGTCTCAAGACTATGGTAGTCAAGACCAAAGTCACGACAAGGCCATGGCTAAAGCCTTAAGGCTTGTTTACCTAAGACCGTTAACTAAGGTGATCATATTTATGAAAACGACGAGAACTTGTAAAAACTAGATACTTGTAAAAACATGATAAACTTATTTATATAACAATCTTCATTCAAAATCTATGTTTTATCTACTAAGTACTACAAAACTAGGGAGCTTCATGTGAGGGGTTTCATTTGAGTAAAACGTATCGACGAGTTGCTGGATTTACGATTTAAAGTGTCCTAGCTCCTCGAACGTTTATGTCACAATTCTCAATTTTTGGTCATTTCTCAAAACAATTCATGCTTCACAATTTCAACATTTATCGTAAACTAGGTTTGCGTGTTCCAAATTCGCGTAACCTTAATGGTTTAGCGGCGAATTCATGATCATATCATCACGAACATTTCATATGGACTAAGTTTAGTCTACATTTCATTAGCATCATTTGCATCATGTTAGTTCATGCATGACATTGCATTTCACATTAAACGCGTAAATTTTATATTAAATAAACGTTATCGCGTGAGTTATTATTTGAACAATTAATCCGATACTTTCAAAAATGATCCCGATATATTTTATACTTACATTTAGTTTATAAAAACTATATTTTGAGTTACCTAGTGTTTTAAATTTATTTTGTATAAAAATCGTTAAATTTATATTATTACGACGTTTTTCTTAAAAACTACACGATAATTATTATATCACTCGAATTTTACAAGGAATGTATTTTTACAATTTTTATAACTACTATATACTTTACTTTGATCCCCTAAAACTTATTTTAATCCATACTACTCTAATATCACAACTATGTACAAGTTACTACAATTTCTACTTAACTACACATTTACTTACATTTTTTCTAGCAATTATACAATATATAAAGAAAAAAAAAAAACATATGTTAGACACAATCCCCCCAAAACCGGCCTAGGGGGGGGATGTATCTTAAAGTTGGTAGATTTTTAGTGTTGAATAAGATATGTACTCAAGCTCTTTCAATTATTTCATTCATCTCATAATTCAAAGTTGATAAAGATTTTTCTTCTCCCTTGGTTTCATCCTCTCAAAACCGGTCACCATTAGGAGTGCAAGGAAACACCAAAAATTTTTACAAGATCAAGTTAAGCACAATCTAGATTACACTCTTATATAAGGTTTTGAAATAAAAACCTAGGGTGTTTAGGTTAAACCTTTGTTCTTTGCACCTCATCATAGTAGCTTGTAAGCATATTTCTTTGATTTTATATCTTTCACTTTCATTTCATATTTATCTCTTCATTTTTGGTGCAAGCATGCAAGACTTGTGTTTATTTATACCATTTTTACTTTGATTTTTAGAGTTTTATACATATAAAGTCATCCTACAATTATTCCCTTGGTATATATTGGTCTTGATGATGTTTAGGAACCCATGACACCCTAAGAAGGTGTATGGTAGGATTAGAATAGCTTTGGAGTTGATTTGAAGGGATTGGAATAGGTTTAGTACGAGAAAAACTATTTTCGACAAATATAAAAAGTGGTCTGTCCTTATTTTGATTTTCTGGAAAATCCGACAGTAGGCACGAATTTTTGGCCTTGATATTTAGAAAATATACTTTAAAACGAATCCGTGGCCGCTTGAACGGAATAAAAACGGAGTTATAACGAAGAAGTTATGAATTTTTCAAGTTGACAACGAAATATATATTTTTCTGAAATTTCAGCAAAGTGTTTTTGGTTTGTACGAGTCAAAAACGAGCCTTAAGCTTCATAAATTATTTCGACTTATCAAAAATATATTAGTATACTTTGATACGAAGCTAAGGACATATAATACGTAGAAAACGGATTTGAAACGACTAAGATATACACGTTTTCATAAACTTGCCGTAACTATTATTTTTAGAAAAACTATATTATTTTTACGAGATAAGTGTTACGGTAACTAAAATCACCATATTTAACCCCTATTATCTTTATGTTCGAGACCTCTATGACGAAAACTCATGTACTAAAACTTCTAGATTTTGATACAAACTTTCCAAAACCGTCGAGTTCGTTTCCTAACGATCGACGTACACCATTTTACGACTAGTTTTTCGAAGCCATTTTTGTCACTTTCAAGAAATTTCCGACGACATTGTTTTACGACGAAAAGTGAAAATTTCACAATAAATCATTACGAAACTATTGTAGGATGACATTTTGACGTAAATACTTGCAAAGTAATTTAAGAATGGTCAAGACGTCCAAAGAGTATTTTTCGACGATAAGTATTATTTTCAAAACTCGCAAATGGTATAAATAACATACGAAATGCATGCATAACCTTACATCATAACTCATTACGTATCATATCATTCATAATAGGTCATTTTCGAGATTCACGCTATATTTCAGTGTATCCACTTTTGTCATTGTAATCATTGCAACAGGTGAGTTCATAGCCCCACTTTTACTCTTTTAACTGTTTTACAAACTCTTGGGGGAGATACATGCTACATTTTTAATCGAACACAAATGCTTTGAACTGTATGCTATAACCGAATGTTTTATTGTCACTAAGTATTTGCCATGTTCGAAGTCCCTACATCATGAACCATTAGTCACTTGCGAGTGAGCGCGAATATTGTGAATAGGCCTATTGGAATTAACACTCCCGCTCTTATTGACCCAGTTAGGGGAAATCGAGCGCACTATATTTGAACCATTAAGGTAATTTGGCAAGTTACCTATTAGGGCGGCGATGAAACGATGATTACCAATTTTTATTGGTGCGATGTTACGCTTTGGTGTCATGAACTTAGTGAAATAAATACGATTTTGTTTTCAACGATGAGTGTGAAACAATTTAACTCACACTACGATTATTGTGTTCAAACGAATTAATTAAACCTATGGATTTCACTCAACCTTTGTGTTGACCTTTTTAAGCATGTTTTATCTCAGGTATCTAAGGCATTCACTTCATGGCATGCATTTGGACACATCATGGAGTCGCGGTGACGACGCGTCTCACTTGGGTTTTACGTACTTTAAAACATCGTTTGAATTGTAACAAACTTATTTCCGCACAAGTTGATTTTCATTTGGGACCTACTTTGTAAACTCTGATTGTTTTATTAAACCAAACGATGTTCTTTTCAAACGACACTTTAGGTCGTTCAATATAACTGTGATTGTGATGCTATGACAGTCAATCCCCAGGAATTCCATTCCGCTGCAAAACAGGTAATTTGGGGGTGTGACAGATTGGCATCAGAGCTTCGGTTATAGAGAACTAGGTTGCATCATTGACCCTAGACTATAACTACATCATCATAGCATCTCATCATATCATTATAAGTGCACATTCTTTATACATGCGGACTTATGACTCAACACCAAACATCATATGAGTCGATTAGTCCAAGCATTGCATAGTTACTCCTAAATTATACATAGCCGGATCACCTATGTCTAATTCAGGAAGAATCATGCAATGAAGGGAGTAGTAGTCTCATATGTGTAAGCAATTCCGTAATCAAGCCAAATTTTCAAAAGATTTTCTTCAAACCACTTGTTTCCAGTTTGATCCGAGCGACAGTTCTTGTTTGATGAGTTGCAAAGAGCGAGCTAGAAACAAGTCGTTACCTAAACCGATTTAGCCTAATCGTATGACAGTTCTTGTTTGATGAGTTGTGGGATTAAGTAAAATCGGTTACCAAAAAGGTCTTTTAAAATTTTGCTTGAGAATGGGAAAGCTTGTCTCATCGAGCCTAATCATAAGAAAGCATGTATTTAGGGTGGGAATTGCTCACGATAGCACAGGAACGTATCTTGTGGGACGAGTAACTCATATGCATGAGCATTGACATAATCATTTAGACCATACACGAGCATAAACTTTTAGAACCCTTGTCGAGGTTCGAACCATAGTATCATCGATTGAATCACGAGGACGTGATTCCTCTGACATGGGAAGAATGTCACAATTCTCAATTTTTGGTCATTTCTCAAAACAATTCATGCTTCACAATTTCAACATTTATCGTAAACTAGGTTTGCGTGTTCCAAATTCGCGTAACCTTAATGGTTTAGCGGCGAATTCATGATCATATCATCACGAACATTTCATATGGACTAAGTTTAGTCTACATTTCATTAGCATCATTTGCATCATGTTAGTTCATGCATGACATTGCATTTCACATTAAACGCGTAAATTTTATATTAAATAAACGTTATCGCGTGAGTTATTATTTTGAACAATTAATCCGATACTTTCAAAAATGATCCCGATATATTTTATACTTACATTTAGTTTATAAAAACTATATTTTGAGTTACCTAGTGTTTTAAATTTATTTTGTATAAAAATCGTTAAATTTATATTATTACGACGTTTTTCTTAAAAACTACACGATAATTATTATATCACTCGAATTTTACAAGGAATGTATTTTTACAATTTTTATAACTACTATATACTTTACTTTGATCCCCTAAAACTTATTTTAATCCATACTACTCTAATATCACAACTATGTACAAGTTACTACAATTTCTACTTAACTACACATTTACTTACATTTTTTCTAGCAATTATACAATATATAAAGAAAAAAAAAAAACATATGTTAGACACAATCCCCCCAAAACCGGCCTAGGGGGGGGATGTATCTTAAAGTTGGTAGATTTTTAGTGTTGAATAAGATATGTACTCAAGCTCTTTCAATTATTTCATTCATCTCATAATTCAAAGTTGATAAAGATTTTTCTTCTCTCTTGGTTTCATCCTCTCAAAACCGGTCACCATTAGGAGTGCAAGGAAACACCAAAATTTTTTACAAGATCAAGTTAAGCACAATCTAGATTACACTCTTATATAAGGTTTTGAAATAAAAACCTATGGTGTTTAGGTTAAACCTTTGTTCTTTGCACCTCATCATAGTAGCTTGTAAGCATATTTCTTTCATTTTATATCTTTCACTTTCATTTCATATTTATCTCTTCATTTTTGGTGCAAGCATGCAAGACTTGTGTTTATTTATACCATTTTTACTTTGATTTTTAGAGTTTTATACATATAAAGTCATCCTATAATTATTCCCTTGGTATATATTGGTCTTGATGATGTTTAGGAACCCATGACACCCTAAGAAGGTGTATGGTAGGATTAGAATAGCTTTGGAGTTGATTTGAAGGGATTGGAATAGGTTTAGTACGAGAAAAACTATTTTCGACAAATATAAAAAGTGGTCTGTCCTTATTTTGATTTTCTGGAAAATCCGACAGTAGGCACGAATTTTTGGCCTTGATATTTAGAAAATATACTTTAAAACGAATCCGTGGCCGCTTGAACGGAATAAAACGGAGTTATAACGAAGAAGTTATGAATTTTTCAAGTTGACAACGAAATATATATTTTTCTGAAATTTCAGCTAAGTGTTTTTTAAGCTTCATAAATTATTTCGACTTATCAAAAATATATTAGTATACTTTGATACGAAGCTAAGGACATATAATACGTAGAAAACGGATTTGAAACGACTAAGATATACACGTTTTCATAAACTTGCCGTAACTATTATTTTTAGAAAAACTATATTATTTTTACGAGATAAGTGTTACGGTAACTAAAATCACCATATTTAACCCCTACTATCTTTATGTTCGAGACCTCTATGACGAAAACTCATGTACTAAAACTTCTAGATTTTGATACAAACTTTCCAAAACCGTCGAGTTCGTTTCCTAACGATCGACGTACACCATTTTACGACTAGTTTTTCGAAGCCATTTTTGTCACTTTAAAGAAATTTCCGACGACATTGTTTTACGACGAAAAGTGAAAATTTCACAATAAATCACTACGAAACTATTGTAGGATGACATTTTGACGTAAATACTTGCAAAGTAATTTAAGAATGGTCAAGACGTCCAAAGAGTATTTTTCGACGATAAGTATTATTTTCAAAACTCGCAAATGGTATAAATAACATACGAAATGCATGCATAACCTTACATCATAACTCATTACGTATCATATCATTCATAATAGGTCATTTTCGAGATTCACGCTATATTTCAGTGTATCCACTTTTGTCATTGTAATCATTGCAACAGGTGAGTTCATAGCCCCACTTTTACTCTTTTAACTGTTTTACAAACTCTTGGGGAGATACATGCTATATTTTTAATCGAACACAAATGCTTTGAACTGTATGCTATAACCGAATGTTTTATTGTCACTAAGTATTTGCCATGTTCGAAGTCCCTACATCATGAACCATTAGTCACTTGCGGTGAGCGAATATTGTGAATAGGCCTATTGGAATTAACACTCCGCCTCTTATTAACCCGTTAGAAATCGAGCGCACTAGATTTGAACCAGTAAGGTAATTTGGCAAGTTACCTATTAGGGCGGCGATGAAACGATGATTACCAATTTTTATTGGTGCGATGTTACGCTTTGGTGTCATGAACTTAGTGAAATAAATACGATTTTGTTTTCAACGATGAGTGTGAAACAATTTAACTCACACTACGATTATTGTGTTCAAACGAATTAATTAAACCTATGGATTTCACTCAACCTTTGTGTTGACCTTTTTAAGCATGCTTTATCTCAGGTATCTAAGGCATTCACTTCATGGCATGCATTTGGACACATCATGGAGTCGGGGTGACGACGCGTCTCACTTGGGTTTTACGTACTTTAAAACATCGTTTGAATTGTAACAAACTTATTTCCGCACAAGTTGATTTTCATTTGGGACCTACTTTGTAAACTCTGATTGTTTTATTAAACCAAACGATGTTCTTTTCAAACGACACTTTAGGTCGTTCAATATAACTGTGATTGTGATGCTATGACAGTCAATCCCCAGGAATTCCATTTCGCTGCAAAACAGGTAATTTGGGGGTGTGACAGTTTACTGCATGACCTCTGAATTATGATGGCCCGAACGGTAGTACGATATCTATAAACTAAACATGTTTTCACAACTAGACCATTTCTATAAATGACATACACAAATACCATGTACTACGTCATGATCAACATAGAGACGTATATAGGATGGTTTATGTTTTCCTAAACATTATTCCAAACCTAAGTGGCAACATTCTATTTTAGGTTGCTCGTAGAAGTTCCCACGGCATATCCGTCATTCTCATTATACATTTGCTATCATTTACTTTGAGGTGAGTTCATAGCCCCACTTTCTATTACTTAATTGTTTTACAAACCCTTGGGGGAGATACATGCTTTATTTTAAATCGAACACATTGCTTTCAAATTATACTTGAATATATTAGTTGCACTAAGTACCACTATTGCCAATCTTAAGTTCCTATTATCATGAGCCATTAATCACTTGCGAGTGAACGCGAATAATATGGATAGATCTATCGGGAATGACAAATCCCGTTTGTGTTACCAGGTCCAGTAAACAAACGCACTCTATTTGAAGATCCATAGGTTTAATGGAAAATTACCTATTAGGGCATCGGTTACTATTATATGACAGCTGTTAACGTTTTCGGTATCATGAGCTTAGTGCAATAATATCTGTTTTGTTTTCAACATTATGAGTGTATAACAACGTAACTCACACAAACATTATGTGTTCAACTGATTTCCAAAACTCTATGAATTTCACTCAACCTTTGTGTTGACAGTTTTAATCATGTATTTCAGGTCCATAATGTCGGAAGCTGGCACGGAAGAGCAAGGATACTCAAGAAGGATATAAATTTTATTATCATTCGAAAACCTATTTAATGTATTTTGTAAACAATGGAACCAACTGGGACCTCATTTTTGTAAACTCTGATATTTATATAAATCGAATGATAAATCTTTTAAAAAGACTCCATTAGAGTTCATTTTCTATTGTTATGACTGTTGTGCCATGAAGTAACACCCAGTTTGAATTCCGCTGCGTATCACGAAATTGGGGGTGTTACATTTCAGGTGCACATATTATAGATTAAACAGATAACAACCATTCCAGTTGTTTTAGTACATCAACAAACCAGTAGATAAGGTAACCAGATGTTACTTGTAAGCCATTTTTCTTTTCCCTTTGCCTTTGCCTTTGTCTGCCGCTCCTGCGACTGTGGAGGGATTATTTATGCCAAATTTCTTCTCTTTAATATCAGCCCATGTTTGTTTATTTGCAAGTCCTATTACCTGAATCCTTTTACCCGGGAGGTTTCGACTTTCGGCATCACTAACTGAGGCCTTTTTTCCTCGAAACTCATAAACGTTGCCCTTTTCAACAGACTGTCGCGGTAAACTACCACATCGGGTCTGTCAGAATAGTCACTTGAGCTGTAGGTAGACAAATAGCTGGATATAGAGCTTGAATCACTTTCAGAGGTTTCAGCGTTTGGGAAGTATGAAGCCCATGGATTACATGGCTGCATTGTATCTGACTGCTTGAGGAAGTGTTATGCTTGAATCTGAAGAGATTGTTATGATATCTGCAAAATAAACGAAGTCTTTAAAGATGCGTGAAACCAAGGTTAGCATTAGAAAAATAAGATTTACAGAAACCAAAAACCCACTACCTTTTTTTTAGTCATTTTTTTAAGGGTTTTGCTAATATGTGTGTGTAAAACCAATGTTAATGTGCGTCTGTTTATGACTTCCTGTCACTATAAAAGAAAGCATCTACCTAACCGCATTTAAAAACATTAACTGCCTAATAAATGCTAGGTTGTTGACCTTATCCCTTAACTTTGAACTTATAACTACAGATTATGCTAAAGCTTAGTTTTGCACCATCCTATACATTCTAACATATTTACTTGAGCTTCTCAGTGAACTTCTCAGTTGGAACTTCTTGTTCTTCACCAAACTTTGTCTTCTTAGATGTCTGAGATTCACTATCTTTGCCCTTTCTCTTCAAATTGGGATACCTTCTTGATTCTTCTTCAGAGTCCATTGGAATAAAACAATTATTTTTTCTTTGAACTATGTAGTAGATACTTTCAACTTTATCATCAGACATTCCTTTGAATCGATGTCTCTTAAAACCACCAACATTGCAACAGTAAGTCTTCATGTATGCAATAACTTGTGCCTTAGTCGGTTGTCTTGATTTCCTTTGACCCTTCTTGACTGAAACAATAGCCTCTTTAAGTGCTTGATTATTCTTCATCTGTATGAAATCTTTTAACTGTGCAGTTCTTTGTTCTTCAGTTAAAGATGCATCAGATATAAGGTCAATTGCCTTCTTCTTGATCATTGGATCTTTTGCAATCAAGAATTGAATTTCTTCTTCATTAGGTACATAGCTGAACTCTGGAGTCTTTTCTCTAAATCTTGTAGGTTGAACAGTGGAAATTTGATCTCCCATCCTATCCAGCCTTTTACCCTCCATAAATCTTACAATCTCCATTTCTTCTTGCGTATCAGCTCCCTCTGATCCTTGGAACACTTGTCCTTCATTTTTCAATTTTTCAATCAGTTTCTGAGAAGCTTCCTCCTCTTGTTGCTTTTCTTTTCCTATTAATTACATCAGCATTTAGTTCGGATGTACTAACTGAGATTTTTCTCTATCATAAGCTTCCTGCTCATGTTTACTATTAAACTTCAAAACTGTATTTGCAATTCCTTTACCCTTTCCAATATCTGGTTGACCAACAAGCTGACTTGACAGCTCACCAATATTCAAACTTCCCAAGGGTTTAGGTGCAGAAGGTTTAATTGTAGCAGGAATGGGTGCAACGTAGGTTCAGGATTGGTAAAGATTGCTTTTGGTTTAGCACTTGATTGGCAACCTCCTTTTCAACTTCTCTTGTCTTTGGTGGTGATGTAACATTGGTTGTGATTGTATTAGCAGTGGTTGTGATAGCAATGGGAATATCTGAAGTAACAGTTGTTAGAATTACCTTAGAGGTGGTTCTAGCAGTGGCTTCTTCTTTTAGAAGCGGTGGAAGCAGCAACATCGCAGTGGTTGTCGCTTGCACCACTGCCTTCTCTTTTTCTGCACAAGTAGCTTTCAAAGCATCATTTATCGCTGCAGCTTTTCCTTGCATGTCAGTCACCAGATAACCTTCCCGATTAGCACGACTATCCGAGTCCAAAACCACATCGAAATTCACATCCTCCCCTGAATCAATGCTTTTACTCCTCCCTTGTTTGGATTCATCCTCCAACCTCTGATCCTTTGAGGAGCTAGCCTTCTTTCCCATCCTTTTGACTCTTCTATATGCAGCAATCCCTGGTCTCCTCATTCTCTCCAAAACATTCAGCCTGTGCTTCAACCTTTTAATAGTTCCAGCTAGAGAGGTTGTCAATTCGTCAAGACCAGACATTTTAGACTCCATGTTGCTACATTTATCCGTCAATTCCTTTAAAAGTTCCATTTTATCCTCACAACTTTGACATGTGTTAACTGGTCCGAGAGGTGTACACTGGGAATTGTGATTATGCACAAAAGTATCATTACCCGTCAATTCATGTTGAGTTTCACGTGTTTCCTCATCACTCCGATCTGTGTGACTGCTCTCCGAGAGGTGAATCGTAGGATGTGAGTACCATGGCATCCGACCGAGGCTCCGTATCCATGGACCCCAAGTTAGCCAGTTGCCTGGGGATTCCTCCACCTGTGTTGAGCTCGAGCGAACTCTCCACATTAGGAGTTGCCCGTGGTTGGGTCTTACTTAGGTTTCCACTTACCTGGTGCGGCGCCTACGCCTGAAATAGTAGTTACACCCTCATGTCTTTCACCCCTTCCACTCATGTCACCTACCACACCTGTTACACCCTCATGTCCTTCACCACTACAACCAGCCTCAACAGATGTTGTAAGTAAGGGTTTGGAATTGGTTTTGGAAGTGGTGGCAGGGGGTTCATCAGTGGATAGAATGGGTTGTGGATTTTCCTCCTCTTTAAGTTGTGGCAGATTTAGCATGTGAGGAAACAAAGGTGTTATGGTTCCTGTAAAATTTCGACTCTTTTTCCTCATATGGGCAAACACCCTAGGAAGCATATGTAAAACGTCGTATTTTTTAGTATGGGGAATGGGTTCTGTTATTTGACTTTCTGCTATCAATTGAACAAACCTAGGATAGAGGTAGTATTTGCCCTTTTCTTTAATGTTCTTTTGAAAACCCTCAAAAATCATTCGAGACCAGTTAAAACCCTTTCTTGAGATAAGCGATGACATCGGTTGCAATCTTTGAGGAAAACTCATCAAATCCAGTTGTTTTATTGCTTACACACTTGAGCAAGGTATGGATTAAAAACTTCCATTGCGGAGAAAACATACCTTTGTGAAACTTTATACGATCCCCTTTTCTCTCATAACCCATTCTTTCTAAACCATCAAATATCTCTAATCACCTCCTCTGTGATCAGAATCTCCGTTTCATCAACAACCGCCCTAATAACCTCTTTTCCACCTCTTTCTTGAATTTCAGCATTCCTCCAAAACTGCCGTATATAAGCTTTAACAATGACGGGTTCTACAGTTAATGCATAGTGTATGGGACTATGTTTGATGAAATCAATCATCTCATGAAAACCTTCAGAATGGTCGTTCTTGACTAGGTATGCGACTAAGTTGTGGGTTTTGGAATATTTAGGTGCCATTGTACGTTGAAAGTGAATTTGATATGGGATTTGTGAAAATTATACTTGGGAGCGGTTAGGGTTTCTGTTCAGCGCCAATTGGGAGTGTTTAAAAGATCAATTATTTGATCGGCAGTGAATTGGGGAATAAGTACGGTACAAGCAAAATGTTTCACAAAAGCCCCTGTTGTTTCCATATTCACCACAACTGCACTAGCAGTGTATTTACCAATACTGGCAGTGGATAGCGCAAACCAGCAGTGGCAACATCACTAACACTCCCATCCTTTGACCAAGGCTACGGCTGCAAGGTCGTTGTTAACTGAATGTGATGATGCATAGATTTGAAGGATTTCTTTAATTTCACCTTTTATGGGAATACGTAAACTTTATAATTAATGGACATAAACAGTTCAAGTACATGACACTAGGCAGCACCATCATTTTAGTACATCTTTTCCTCATTATTAAAGTTTGTCCTACTTTTGTGCATCCCCGATTTGGGTTATTTCAAAATAACCATGCAATACTGAAGAAACCACAGGCAACTGCACACATACTTGGAGTTCATGACATAAATTGTTAGTTATATTATAATTGTATATTATTCTGAGAAAAATATAAAGTAGATGCACACCTAATAATACCATTTGTATGTTAACAACAAGGGTAAATAATATTTTTCCTAAGGCATACACATCATAATGTTATGGACCACGTGGCATACCTTACTAAAACATTTGTTTGAATTGCAAGTAAACAACAGGCTAACTAGTTTAGTTGCCCTCAAATGGTTTAGTTGCCCAAAAATTGTTATCTTTGGGCCACGGCGTGATGAGTACTACAGAAGATTCATTAATTGCATTTGGCTTAATGTGCATTTCTAATTACTTGACAAGACGCAACTATTGACCAGTTGACTATCCACATTTACTTATATTGACTTTAATTGAAAATAAAATCCATGTCACCCCACACACCCCATTTTTCTTATATAAACGGACACCATCTAATATATTTTGAAACTACTTTTGTGAAGTGACACACACTACCCACAGTAGCATTTACTACAACAGAAATGGATAACTATATTTACGACATGGCTAACACTGTCTTTGTGCGTGACAATGGACGTGATCTAAAGTTCATTAGTGACATGCATGCAACGGTGATGGAGCTAACTTGTCGATGCGATTAATGCGGGTGGCAGATCAAGCAGTTGGAGTGTTTTGTTGGGTCCACTCTTGCGGTGCTTGTATGGAAATGCTGTTGTGGAATCAGGATGAGGAGCTAGAAAAACAGAGGCCGATGAGGCTCATCACTGAGGCGCAGTGCAAGTTCTCACTCATAAAGCTCCTTCTGGCCATGATGCTTAAAAAATATTAAACCTCTACTCCTAGCTTGTTATGTGCTCTCTCTCAAGTTCTGTCATAATAATCTTTTTTTGTTTTGGACTCATCATCAATGTTGTTGCTTCGTTACTCTCTTTTTTTTATCGCTTAATGTAATGAAATGAAATGTATTATTTTAATTGCGAAGCAATTGTCAAATGGTCGAATTTATACGTATCACGCATAACAAACATATAATACTTTTGGACAAATATTGATTAACAACACTATATATAAGACGTATTATTTTTAATCCTTCTTGAACAAACAACTGTAGTTTATGTATAACTTACTTATTTCGAGTATACAATATTAACATTTTGACAACCCTCCAACAAGATCAACCCTGTATGTATTTTAACAATCTCGGTTATTGACAGCCAAACTACCATTCTTCTAGAATAAGCAAACGTTTTTTTATAAGACTGGAATACGTCCGAACGACTATAAGATTACATGTAGTGAAGGGTGTATTTTTGGTGATGTGTGTGTGGGTTTGTATATTTTTATGTCGATTGGCACATTGTCAATGGTTGCAAGTTGATGATCCTGCTGACGTTGCGCTAGCTTATCGCGAGAACATGATTCGGTTTTTTTATAGAGTTAGATTTTATCCTTTGTGTCAACAGTTTTTAACTTATCTCCAATAGCACTTTCGTTGTTTTATCATGCACTATCGGTTTTCAATATACGATATTCTATCAAATACATTTTACAATCAAACATATATCATGCCTCATCCATTGGGATTTGTTTCCTTCAAATTTATTTTGAAGTATAATACTACTGGGCCCCTCGTAGGGTTGTTAAGATGTTTGCATGGCCATGCCCAAGGTCTTCTGGAATATGTTCAGAAGAATTGGTAATCTTGATCAATCACATAAAGCGGGAAACAGAATAGTTAATTAAGAAATGAGTGAGATCCATATTCTTATTAACATGGTATTAGAAACAAAAGGATGAATATGATGATGAATCATCAAACTTGGTTTTTCTCCAGAAAACCATACACTAGTTGTACCGGGGGCATTGGCGTGTTGCTAGACGCTAACCAATGTCATTTCACGTTTGTAAACATATCCAAGTGGGAGCTGTTGGAAATGTATATATTTACAAACATGTGAATGTCGGGATTCGAACTCGTGACCACGGGATTGCACACATTAGCGAATGAGAATTAAAGTTAATAATTAATGTTTATGTTTACGATTAATTATTGCACATTAAGTCCGGTTAACGATCGTTAAGTATTTAACGGAAAAATGACTAACGGCCGTTAAATGGAAAAGAGAAGGACTAGAAATGGAAAACTTGGAAAATTTATGGGTTTGGCTTTGGGCTTTAGTATGGCGGCCAAGGGGCCTTATCCAAGCCTAATCCCTAACTTGTTTTTCAAGAATTCCATTCACTATATAAGCAAGGCTAGGTTCTAGGGTTTCATTCATATCTTTGTGCATTGAATTAACCCTAGATCTCTCCTATCCTCTCTTTTGTCCTATAATCGGCCGAGCACCCCAATTGTAAGGGAGTTCGGTTTCGTTTTGCTTAAACGAGGACTTGTGTTAGATCTAGCAATCGCTTGATTCATTTGGTTAATTCGTGTGTACAAGAACGTGGTTGTAAGACATTATTCTTACACCAATAAGTACTTCTTTGTTTTGCTTTGCTCGAGGGTTGTTTTGCTTTGCTCGAGGGATTTGACATTCGCAAGAGGTACGTTACGCATACTTTCAGTTAATTAATTTATTTGTTATGATCTTAAGTCTTCCGCTGTGTACTCTTGATGTCTTTATGTTTTATTGTATTTTATACATCATAAACTCAACAAATGCCCAGCAAGGGGATCGGAGCATCTAAGAATATGGAGTAAAGCAATATGTAATCCCTACATGATTAGTATTGATTATATAAAACAAAGTAACACCATAAGTCCAACACCTAACACAAACAACGCAACTAAAAAGAAAGGCTTGATGACGTACGTGTCCGGACAACACGTGGGCGGACAACAGCTGAAGCACATGTGTCCGGAGGACTCAGATATGATGGACAACTAGGATGACTAGCTTCTAACGGAAATATGTCACTGCCTTAGCCATGTGTTATAGGTAAGCACCATTTTACCCGGAGGACATCTTTTATCAAGTGGTCTGTGTCAAGGACCAGGTGTGAACCGCCACACCCGGATATCATGGGATGTTGTTCCCCACGTGAACATACGGCCTAGTGCTGCTAGGCATAGCTCGGCTCGTCACTTCCAATGTTGTCACGTACAATAATCGAGGTGATATAAGTACCTAACCTCATTCAATGCTCAACTAACACATTTACTACGTCTTTACTCTCACATTTACTCTCACATTTATTATTTTGCCTTCCGGCTCACTCCCATACTTAATTACACTCACGTCGAATCTTGCCCTTTGGGTCAAAACCATGGTGAGGCTAACGCTTTTCTTCTTTCTAGGCTAGGCATAGCTCGGCTTGCCACTTTCTAATATTGTCGAGTACAGTAATTAAGGTAGTATAAATAACCCGACCTCATTCAATGCTCAACTAACACATATACTATTCATTAACTCTCACATTCATTACTTTGCCTTTAGCCTCACACCTATGTACTCTCACATTAGAGCTTGGTCTTGGGGTCAAACTCAGGGTGAGGCTAATACGTTTCTTCCAACTGTGCTAGTTGCTCAACCTGACAGCCTCACAAGAGGTCGTAAATGTTGTTCTATTAACTGATAAGAAATGAAAGCAGTACCCGGTATAGCCGGACATTACATGATGCCAAGCGGAATTATGCTCCCATGGAGAAACTGGCATTGTCCTTGCTCCATGTATCACATAGGCTAAGGATGCATTTTTAGGCACACCCGATCAAGGTTATCACAGACCAACCAATCAAGCAAATCCTAAACAAGCTGGAAGCTTCGAGAAAACTTGAAAAGTGGGCAATTGAAATAGGAACATATGACATCACCTACGAGCCTCGAAACGCGGTCAAAGGTCAAGTATTACCACATTTGTTAACCAAAACCCAGGAAAAGAGGCTGCAAGGCATAACCATTCACTGTCTAGAGGAGGGGGCACGGGAGATGTGTGACCTCTCCAAACAAAAGGATGGTTATGAGGAATGGTCGTTGTATCTGAGATGGAGCATCCAACTGTTGGTATTACACTGCAAGAATCAGAAGAAGTGGCTACGAGCTAATTTTCAACGACACGTTGTCGTCGGCAATTAACACTAAACGAAAAAAAAAAACCCGCTTGACCGAGACATACGAGCGTTGAATTTTTATGTGAATAAAATCCCGACGACATGTCGTCGGTACCAAGATGGTCAAATTTGACTTTTCCCCCGCCTCTCAATAATTGCGAATAGTTGGGCGGGAATTACCCCCGCCATCTTGGTGCCGATGACATTTGGTCTGGATCATATATAATACAAAAATTAACCCTGTTAGCGTTTCATTAGCGTTAATCATATCATTGTAATTAGTGTTTAGATCCCGACGACATGTCGGCGGGATGTATTTATGTCAAATTTGGCCTTCCCCCGCTTGTAAATAATAGAGAATAATTGGGCGGGCTTTTTTCCACCCAGTTTGTTACCGACGACATGTCGTGGGGATTTTTCCCGCGTCATTGCAACTTTATCCCGCCAATTTGTTACTTATATATAACCAATCATCCTCAATTCAACAAAATGCACACATAACCCAATCGTCAATTCTCACATTACACATATAACAATGGCTGGCTACACACCGAGTGAGGAGTGGTCAAAGGTTTTATCGAACACACCATACTTTGATGAAGTTCTTAATACATATGGCGATGAAATTATTGAGGAATATGGTTCTTATAAGAACATTAGCCCGTGGATGAGAGATGTCATTCTGAAATAGTTGAGGAAAAAGCCATACTACAGATAGATGTTGGCCGATGCTGATAGTGAAGAAAGGTTTGCAAAATTCGATGAATTGGGAATGAGGATAACAAACCTTGAAGCTTTGTTTGAACATTTCATCAAGCAAAAGAATGTAAGGGAGGGTAAAGATGGTACAGGTTCTAGGAAAGTGGGAACTAGCAGGAAAAAAAATGAATGAGCGATGTTTGTTATGGTCTATGTCGTGTATTTCATTTTCTTGTCAAGTTGTTTGGTTTGAGTTATTTCGTTTGCTTGTCGAGTTATTTCGTTTTAGTTGTTTCATTTGCTTGTCTAGTAGTTTCGTTTGAGTTTATATGAAATGTATGTGGTTGAGAACTCCTGCGTGTTGAATAAAAGGTTTGCCTTCGTGTTTGTTAATTGTGATATTGTTCCTTCAATTCCAGTCTTTATGCATATGTAATTTAGTGTTGGAAAATTGCATATTTGAAATACCCTGCTGTTTAAAGGGGTGTTTGGATATGGATCTAACAAGCAGATGATTAATGTCAAATACCTAGTGTAAAATATATACGAATTACATTACAAAGCGGATTACATTACAAATCAAATTAAATTACAAGCAGATGATTTATTATGTTTAAAGGGGTGTTTGGATATGTAAAATTACATTACAAATCGATAAACATTCAATCATTAAAGCGTACGAATTATGTCGTTACAAGTTAATCGATAAAAGTTTAGACATTAATTAAAGCATATGAAATTACATTACAAATCAATAAACGTTCACCATTAAAGCGTAAGAATTACATTACATATCGATAAAAGTTCAAACATTAAAGCGTACGAAATACATTACAGATCGATAAAGTTTAAACATTAAAGTATACGAATTACTCCAAACTAAGATTGTCTATGTCATTATAAAGGTCATGAAATAGGGCATCTGAATCAACTGTATGCTTGTTGGGATGCATATACACTTCTAGCATTTTCTCGAGTACCTTTATCTTGTGATTCAATTTGATGCAGTTTGAGCACTCAGCATTTCCAAGACTCGATGTTGAAGGTCCTGAAAAGTATGTTGGAGTTCGTGAAGGTATTGTGGAATGAGTTGGAGGCGTTGAAGGAGCAGGAGAACCGGTCATTAAACGGAGTCGTTCATCCTTCCATAAAAAAACCACGTCCAAAATCCTTTTCCCATGCTGTTAAATAGTAAAAAAATATTTTTAGCAACTAACCAAATTATTAATATATTACACAAAAATATATGTAATTGTTCACCTTTGATCGGGGACATGCATAGTATGGATTACCACATGTGTCACCTTTATTCTATTTTCGCAGAACTACATCTCCATGTCTACAACGACAAGCAAAAGCTTCAAATTGCGCCATCCTAGGCATGATAACCGTGTATATGTTGGTGGTTGTGATTAACAGATTGAGTAATGTGTTGGTGGTTGTGAGAATAAGATAATGATAAGTTTGTGTGGATAAGAGGAGATCTGCCGTCATATATGTGGTAAAAAATAGAGCTTTTGGTGGGAATTTTTGGCCAAAATTTTGGCAGGAAATAGATATCATCTCGACTCATTCGTTTAACATCTCATGTATAAAGATATCATCTCGACTCATTCGTTTAACATCTCATGGATAACGATATCATCTCGACTCATCCGTTTAACATGTCATGTCTATCAATAGCATCTCGACTCATCCGTTTAACATGTCATGCATATCCATAACATTTCGACTCATTCGTTTAACATCTCATGGATAACGATATCATCTCGGCTCATCCGTGTAACATGTCATGTATATCCATAACATCTCGACTCATCCGTTTAACATGTCAAGTATATACATAACATCTCGACTCATCCGTTTAACATGTCATGCATATCCATAACATGAGTACTTTTTAAGGAAGCGGATGAGTCATGCTAATAAGACGGTTAATATGTTTAACAAGTTTGAAGCTATGGTAAAAAGTGACCAGAGTGGGAATGCAATTTATCTTACCATGTTTTACATTTTGATGCTCATCAGTTGAAATAAATAAAAGTTGACACAAAAATTCCTTCAGGTAATAAATAAGAACACACACATATAAGTAGCAAATTTTTTTTATCACTTTTAGCTAAAATAAATTAGGACACAGCTACAAGATTAATTTGACACAATATCTTTCATGATAATAGTCTGATGTTCTTGGATTTGCTTGAAACAAACAAAGAATATGTTTATTGGTTTTTTACTGCTTAAGTTTTTAGTAGTCTGTGTCACTGTGTATTAGAACATGATGACACTTGAATTATGTTTTATGCATATCTAATCCTAAGGGGGGAGGGAGTCCAAGTTTCTTACCCTAATACCCTGAGGGTGCCACGTCACCTCCATCCAATAAAAACCTTCTAACTCAAAACTACCCCAATACTACCCTAACACTACCCTAACAAGACGGAGTGGTACCCGATCCTACCCTAACACTATATTTCATAAAAAGACAAAAAAAAAGAGAACAAAGCTTATATACGAGCGGGTTCCGAGCTCGAATTGTTCCAAATTTTCATGTACCCGAGGTACACGGGACGGTGTAGCCTCACGGGTTCATGAACTCGATTAGGAGCCCGAGCTCCACTCCGTGGTACCTAATAGATGTCATAATGATGATGATGAAAGGTACATGGAAGCTGGTCATGCGGGAGGAAAAACACAGTTAATTAAAGTTAATTAAAGAGCAAATTCTCTATAGGGTACAAAAAGTATGGTAGTGGTCACCATAAAGTACAAAAAAACACATTTTCTCTAAATGGTCATGTGCGAATGTGTGACTCCACTGAATGTGCGACACATGTCAATTTTTTTAATAATAAAGTACGGTGGTAGGTGGGACTTTGACTTTGAATTTTTGATTAAATAACAAATATACCCCTCTTTAAAATATAAATAGAATCTCTCACATAAATAACAAATATACCCCTCTTTAAAATATAAATAGAATCTCTCACCTAACTCACTCATCTACTTCATCACGACCTCTCTCTCTCTCTCAAATTCCGGTCGGCCATTTCTCTCTCACAAAAGTTCCGGCCGGCTATTTGCTAAACTACCACCAGATCTGTTGCTCCACCTGTCACCCCGTTAGTAGATCAGCTTCACCCGCCACCAGATCTGTTGCTCCACCCGCCACCAGATTTGTTACTTCACCCGCCGTCATAGTTGAACACCCATCTTAGTAGATATGCTTTCGGTGGTAGATCTGCTTCCTGTGGTGGTACCCGCCGTCATAGTAGAACACCCATCTTAGAAGATCTACTTTCGGTGACGGTGAGTTGTCTGTGATTATTGAAAGTTGATGTATCAGCCGTTTGTTGTTGTATGAGAAGCCGGAACCATGTCAGCACGTTATCTTTAGTGTCCATTTGTAATTTTTACTTTTTTTTCATACTCTTCTTTTCTTGTGATTATTGAAAGTGACGATGAGGTGGACCCTCCATGTAATTTGATGGGTATTTTTTTTACTGAATTTAAAGTTTGTTCTTTGGAATTTGACATATAGTGACATATAGTGATTTGATTTATAAAACAAATATTGATGCCCACTGTAACAATTTATTTTGAGAGAAAAACAAGTTGGCCGAAAAAAATGGGTGTCACCGGAGCTGTTGATGATGATGGTAAAAAAAAATACGAGTCACACATTCGCACATTAAAAAGAGGGTATTTTGGTCTTTTTAATACTCTTATAATAAGACAAAAAAAGAATATATGAAAAAAAAACCCAACTACCATTGTACTTTATTGTTAAAAAATGGACACGTGTCGCACATTTAGTGGAGTCGCACATTCGCACATGACAATTAGGGGTGGAAATGAGCCGAGCCGCTCGTGTAAAGCTCGGGATCGGATTGGTAAAAAGCTCGAACGAGCCGAACTTAAACGAGCTCGAGCCCGAGCTTTACATACAAAGCTCGTTTGGGCTCGCGAGCCTAAACGACATTATGATATTTTAAGTATTAAACATATATACGAGCCGAGCTCGAGCTTATTAACGAGCTCAATAAGGATATATTACGAGCCGAGCTCGAGCTAAGCTTTAACTTTTTATTACCAAATTGTATTAGCGAGCCGAGCCCGAGCCTGTATAACATACCACGAGCCGAGCTGGAGCTTAAAATTTAAGGCTCGAAACGAGCCGAGCTCGAGCTCGAGCTTTTTAAAACTTAAACGAGCCGAGCTCGAGCTCTGGCAGGCTCGGGCTCGGCTCGGCTCGTTTCCACCCCTAATGACCATTTAAGAAAGATGTGTTTTTTTTGTACTATATGGTGATCACTACCACACTTTTTGTACCCTTTAAGAATTTGCTCTTAATTAAATATAACTTAAATTGTATTTTAAAGAAAAAACTTTTAACAACTTTTCACAAGTCGCAACACATTTTGTTTTGTACTAAAGTGACTTTATGCTGGCCACGGATACCGCAACTGGACCAATTTGAAGGGCATGCTATAACGCATCATATTATTGACTTAAATTAATTTTGGGTCAATTTATCACTTTAGTTCGCTACGGTTTACCCATTTTCAAGTAAAAAACATTTTTTTTCTAAATTCTCATCGAATACACAATCTAAAACTCATTAACATCTTGAACTATAACCTTAAGCACCCTTCGTCACATCATAAGGCTTAACTTAAGAACTTAGGTGGAAAGGGTCATGCCTGTCCATTGGTGGGAGGTTGACGTTGATTAAATCAGTGCTGGAAAACCTTCCCACCTATTATCTAACGTTGTTTAAAGCCCCTAAGAAAGTGCTTAAGGACTTAGAAGGAATTATGAAACGGTTTTTGTGGGGGGGTTCGGATGAAGGAAGGAAAATTCACTGGGTCGCGTGGGAGAGAGTTGCTTCCCCCATTAAGGTTGGAGGTCTCGGTCATAGCAGACTTTGGGAGACTAATGCGGCTTTACTGTCCAAGTGGATATGGAGATACAGAACCGAACCGGAAAGCTTATGGAGGAAGGTGATCACTTCTCTGCATGAATCGAAAAGAAGCTGGACCCCTATTCCAGCTAGCAATACGTCCTATAGTGTCTGGGGAACTATTGTGAAAACGTGCTCGAAGATCAAGGTGGGGGGTCTTTGTATAAACCAAATGTTTAAAGGTAGGATCGGTGATGGCAAAAGCACTAGGTTCTGGCTTGATCCGTGGGTTTGCAATGAGCCCTTGAAAGACGTTTTCCCAAGTCTTTTCAAGATGGCTAAAGACAAGAGATGTTTAGTTGTAGACGGGGTTGAGGAGGGTAATAACCGTTTTGGAGGTATCAGGGGAGTCTCCAATAGTCAGTCAACAGACGGTGGAATCAATGATCTGATCATTTTGGAGCGTCTGCTGGAGGGTTTTAATCTTAGTGACCACGGTGATAAGTGGTTGTGGCTTGGAAGGGATCACAAGGAGTTTAGCGTCAAGGCAGTGAAAGACTTTTTAAATAGTGATCGGGACTATAGTAATAAACACGTCTTTAGTTGGTCGAAGTGGGTTCCTAAAAAGTGTAACATCTTCATGTGGAGAGTGGGTTTGGACCGCATTCTAACGGCCACGACTCTCATGAGGAGAAACTGCAACATCTCCTCTACTTTATACGGGTTATGCGACGAAGAGGAGGAAGCAGTGGACCATCTTTTCTGCCATTGCGCTATAGCTTCCCAGGTTTGGTTCCGTATTAGTAGATGGTGTAAAACCATTCCCCTGTTCATGTTCACTGTGAAGGACTTATTTGATCTTCATAACTCTGTTGGTCTCGACAAAAAGAAGAAGAAGGTTTTTCAGGGCCTTGTGTTCATCTCATGTTGGTGTCTATGGAAAGCTCGGAATGACAAAAGGTTCTCTAATGGTGCCATCTCGGGGGAGAAGATCTTTCAAGATGTGAAGTCGCTTGTTTTTTTATGGTATAGGAATAGATTATAGATCGAAAGGATGTTCGATTAGTTGGAAAGAGTTATGTAATTATGATTGGATGTAAGTTCGTTGTCTCTCCTGCCGGCCACTATTTGGTGGTTTGTGCTTCGTAAATAATAGCCAAATTTCAAAAAAAAAATGTCGTACTATTCTTACCCAAATTCCACTAAACAAACCTTTTTCCATTTACTTGGTCTTTATATTCAATTATTTCACAAGCTTTTATGTTACATACTTCAAAACATCTTAATAAATTAAAAAGAAAAAAAAAACATTATATTACCTTTCTTTATAGGTAATTGCATATATATCTATTTAAAAATTAATAATTACGTATATATCCAATATAAATTTATAATTACGTATCTATCCTTTGTAAACATAAAAATTGTCATATATATCCAATTAATTATTTTATAGAAATTTAAACCAAATAAACCATGCTTATTATCTATACTACTTATAATGCACGAAGGCACCTCACTCTTAATTTTAAGACTTACAAAAAATTAAGCATGGTTTACAACACTTTAATGCACCCAAATTTCAGAATTACAACAAAGTAACCATATTGTACAACAAAATAAAGCGTGGTGTTATTTTAAGACCAAAATTCTATCAAACAACATTAATGCTATTAAAAACATCATTTCACCAAAACTTACAACCATTTAAGCACAATGTACAATAGCTGCAACAAATTTTCAGATTTATAACAAAATAAGCTTAGTGTACAACAAAATAAGCATGATGTAATTTTCAGACTTATTTTCAAACTTACAACATTAATGCTATTAAATTGGTCAATGTTATTAATGATTATAATGACTACTACTTACAAAAACAGAAATATAGTGTAAAATGTTGTAAATGTAATGAATAAGAACACAAGAATGAAAGAGGAAGAGAATTCTTATTATTGAGATGTATTTATAATGTTACAATAGGAGGTATTTATAGGAAAAACCTAACTTGTTAATCAAGATTAGGATGAATATACATAAGTCCATAATATTTTATAATACTCCTCCTTGGATATTCATCGTTCATTATACTTCATACAATGCCTCATCAAAAACCTTATCAAGAAAAACCCAATGGGATAAAAAAAAACTTGATGAAGGAAAAGAGTGCAGTGCGTATAATGCTCCTCCTCCTCAATAATGTATATATTTCAAGCATCGCATGCTAATCTTCTAAACTAGTTGCTCGTATACTTTTGTTGGCAACAACTTTACAATGAAGTCCATCAAATTGATGATGTTACGAATAAGTCCTGCAAAAATGACAAAATATATGTGTAGCTTCCAACCCAATATCAAATCAATTGGTTGGAAAGTATACAATGCATGTACAAATATTAAAAGAGAAAAATACACTCTCGTGACGCATATTAATTACAAAATTGGCATCCAAACCTCAATTTTACTTGTGTATGGTACTTGAGGACTAATAATTTCTAGAAGCAATTTACATAATATGCGTCCAAAATCATTTTGATCTATATACGGATTCATTCAACTTTATCAAATAAAGTTCTTGAGAACTTTATTAATTGCTTCTAAAAGTTGAAGTTGCTAGACATGCTTGGGGGCTTAAAGCATTATAAATCCTTCTTAGAATATGGGAGTTTTATCTAAAACTCACTTAGAGTGAATTAAACACTTATAGATTATTTGCCTCATAAAATATCAATAAGATATTTACATCCACCTCTAGACAATTTGTCTCTTAATAATCAATTTTGTGAATATATTTATTCAACAATTCATGTCTTAAAGCAGATAACTTTAGAACTCTTATTTCGGTTTCACACAAAGACCGATGTATATCCGATAGTTTTTACACATTTATGTGTACGGACTTCATGTCCCAAGACTTCTCGTATTTTCATGAGATTGCGTCTTTTCACGTTGGCCAATCGTTTCATTGAATAACATTTGATTTATGATCCTCATTATGCATAACAACAAGCGCTATATTGTATGTAAACAAATTTATCGACGTCGTTTTTATTTCGATTCCATATGATTTTAATCATCATAGAATTATTGAGATCTCATTAGTTATTTGAGGTTCGTTTGAAACCTTCATGTCTAGTGTCTCTTTATGAGACTATCATGGGGTCTTTTATACCTCGATTAACCATCTTATTTTCATGCTCCATATTTTTCATCGAGGATTTTATTTGGAATCGATTAGTCTATCATGCTTGAGGCATGTCATAACAAACAATGAGTAGCTGAAATTTTATTTTATTTGGCCAAAGTATATGTATGGCTATTAGATTATCCATTGAATCTAAATTCATAAATTTCTTTTTGAGGATCAATAGAATATGATAATTCATTCCGAATTTTCAGCTACTTCTTGTCTCCTCCTGAAGGAATTATCCTTCTTTTATATCCTATATGTGCATTTAGGTGGAATAATTTGAGCATGTATTGCACAAAAGAAATTTAATGGGAGATACTTGGTTTCTAACCAAAAACCAATTATAAATGGAGGCTTTATAATAACATATTGGCATGATGCTAATTTTGTTGTTGTGCAAATTATAATATGGCCCCATACAACAACACAAACTTTTCTCTCAATTTCATTTGATAATTTAGAAGTAATTCATCGCATTTTCATGATGAAATACTTACTCTGGAATGTTATGCTCGCATTTTATTTGGTCGAGCTATTAATCATGCAAACTTGAAGTTGAGATTTTGATTACCATTTAGACGATGCATCGATTTTAAACTCTAAATGGTTCATCCAATGGATGTGTATGCCTACATGCATCCATTAGTTTTCTTTCCAGAATATTGAGAGATTGAGTCCCCAATATAGTTGATGGTTGAATAATCAACTTTCTTTGAGAGAAAAACACATAAGATTGAAGAATTTTTCTATTATAGTTTTCGCATCATTAACGACTCGGGATGGTATAACCGGTCATGCCAAAAATACTATAATTATTATTGCTCATAAACTTAAGTTTATGATAGTGATTAGCTTTTACTAATCTTTGCATGTAGAGGAAGATATAAAAGAATATAATGTATTTATAATACTTAACTTCGTTTCTCATGACAATTTCATAATTCTTTCGTGGAGCAAAATGCGCTATCACAGATTTTTAAATCTATGAATATAGTGTGTAATATCTTTGACACACTTGTATTTCATATACATCACATTGCATTTTTGCATAAATAGCATTTTTTTCTTTCTTATTGTATTTTCGCCACTACTAGTGGTTTGTCATTGTCATACTACCTCCACCATAGCATTTACCAATGCGATCTTTAACCATTTTTCGTTACATTATCACATTCACATGAGGGAATGCGGATCTCATATTGATCATTTTATCTCATTCACTTGAGGGAATGGAGATCTTTATGTTGCAACTTGAGGTTGCCAACGGTTTCTTTAACACGACAATATGGAGCAAATTTAGTAAACGAGTTTATCGTGTTTGTTCAAACATTCCCATTTCTTTTATATCAAAGCATCGTTCTCGATATCTGAGTATATTCGAGGCATTAATCATCTCATCACATTTTTTCTTTTCATCATTCAGATGTACTACTTAATATTGCGAAAAATGTGCTCGCATTTGCAAGAATCTCTTGCTTATGATGGTCAAATCTTTCTTTTAGATTTTGATATGCATTTAACGGATCTTTCACCGTTATATATTTTCTTTTTAAATTCAGATCTAACACTGAAATTGTGATACGAACTCGCTTATGCTTTTTTTTAATGCAGCTTGAAGTGCATACAATCATAGCGAGACTTTTGGGAATATTACTTGATTTTGTGTGGTAATGTATCCTTGAGATTTTACCATAATTTAACGAATCTTTCATCGTTAAGTATTCCCTTTTAAGGTCCTCACGAAGAAGACAAGGTTCTCATAAAAAAATTTACTGATTAAATCTTAACATAAAAATTCCACACTCCACATTAACACATCTAAAAAATATATAAGAGTATTGACATGAAGTTAAAGATTGTGTTAGGTTTATAAATAGAAAGAACATAAAATAAAATAAACGGTACAAAATAAAATTAACAACAATAGAACTTGAGGTTCTATATATACATTTTTTTTAACATAATAAGATTATGTTATTTGATTGAATAATGTTCTGGCTTCTTTCTTTAACATAATGAGATTATGTTATTTGATTTTTTTGAGAGAATCATCATAGAACATTCTAATCATAACTTGATGTTATGTATTTGATAGAATCATAATAGAACCTGAGTTCTTATCCTTTTTTTTAATTGAATATCATAACACAATGTTATGGTATTTTGACTCTTTCATGATAATCATGATTCAACATTAAAAAGAATAACTTGAGGTTATTGCATTTTTATTATGTTCATCGTAGTAGAACTTGAGGTTCATACTCTTTTTGTTTTAAAACATAACGTGAGGTTATGGTATTATGATTCACTTGAGGGAATCATCAAAGCACATTAGGCTTTAAACAAAACTAATCATAACTTGAAGTTATGTTATCGTGATTCACTTGAGGGAATCATATTTGAACATTTTAACAATAACTTGAGGTTATTGTATTTTCATTATATAATCACAATAGAACTTGAGGTTCTATAATAATCATAACATGATGTTATGATATCTTTTGATTCTCTTGAGGGAATCATAATAGAAATCGAGTTCTATTTTTCTTTCTCAAACATAACCACGAGGTTATGTTAACTTGAGGTTCATACTCTTCTTTTTTTTAAACATAACGTGAGGTTATGATATTGTAATTCTCTAAAGAGAATAATAACTGAACTTGAGGTTCATTAAAAGAGATACAATAACTCGAGGTTATTGTATTTTTAATTTATTCATTGTAATAAAACTTGAGGTTTTATTATGAATAAATATAATCATAACATGAGGTTATGATATTGATTCATGAAAGAATCATATTAGAACTTGAGGTTCTAATAATTTTTTTTAACCATAACATGATGGCTATGCCATTGATTCTATTGATCGAATCAAATTAGAACATGAGGTTCTATTTTTTTTTTCATCATAACATGAGGTTATGGCATTTTTTTTTAATCCACTTAAAGAGATCATAATATCTTTTTGATAAAAATATAAACAATCATCACCATTATTGATGATATCAATGGTTACTTTGATTTTTTGTTCAATGTAATAACAATAGAAAATTCACTGTTCATGAAAATTATAATAAAGTTTTGAAAGATTAACAAGAAAAATAAAAACCCAATTAAAGTTCAACATTTGAATAAATGACAATCTTTATAATCAATGATATAATATCACAGAAAATAATAAGAGATTACGTTTCCTATCTCATATTTTAGTTAACAACTTGGCGGGTGATCCCACTTGCTTCTTCTAGTGTTGTGGTCCCGTTATATTTTTACATAGCGGTCCTTTAAAGTTTAATTATGTTACATCGTTAGTCCTCAAAGGACCTAGTTTGCAAATACGATTAAACCTTAGGGACTATTTTCGTTAAATGGCTATACATACTAATTAATGCTACCAAGGACTTAGTTTGCAAGGGACACTTAAACCTAAAAGACTATTTTTGTCAAATTGCTATAGATTGTAATTAATGCTAGAAACTTACAAAGGACTTAATTTCTTGCGATAACTAAACCCAGGGACTATTCTGCCATTTGAAAATAGATGCATTTAAACCTAGGACTATTGTTGCCATTTGGGAATAGATAGCATTTAATGCTATGTTTTGCAAAACTTTCCTCCTACCTTTTAGTATATATATAGAATTTATCATTAATTATATTTAAAAGAGATGTACTAGTTGTAGGTTACTTCTATAAGAAACATTAAAGATCTACTAATATTCGTAGATCAACTGCTAATTTTAAAAGAGATCACTGTGCTAATTTTGTTGTTGTAATAAAAGTTTATTTTCACATCCAATATCTCTTCATCAATATTAGTAAAAGCAAAATACCTTTTGATTTTTGGAATAGACAAGCTAACTATTGCTTATGAAAAACTAATTCTATTATGGTATAACAAGCTAGTTATGGAAAAAATTCATGTAAGTCGGTAAAATATACTCGAAAAACCAAAAAAAATACAATTGATTCGAGTTTTTCTTTAGACGACAAAAAAAACCCATCAAACACTTATTCTTAGATAAACATAGAATTGAAGTATTAAATTGAAAAAGTATTACCTCATGGGCTCATGGCTAAGATGACTCAGATTTTCAACATGTAAGTTCTGTTCGTTCATTTACCTTTATTTATTTAGGAACACTTCATGCGTGAAAAATCTTTTTGTTGAGACAATTCGTGCTGATAACGTGTTGTAAATGTAATGAATAAGAACACAAGAATGAAAGAGGAAGGGAATTCTTATTATTGAGATGTATTCATAATGTTACAATAGGAGGTATTTATAGGAAAAACCTAACTTGTTAATCAAGATTAGGATGAATATACATAAGCCCATAATATTTTACAATATAAAACAATTTAATGACTAATGTATGGCAAGTTCAATATTATTAACTATGGTACGGTGTTTTTTCTATGATTCTTTTTAGTTTAAATTTAATTCAGTTATTGGAGCACATTCGACGAAAGAGGTGACAATATTCATACAATTGTTCACTTGTTTCTCTAAGTTTAAATTGTTCACCTCTTTCTTTCAAACCCACGTCACCATATTCATATAATTTAAATTATCAGAATACATGCTAGAAAATGTTAGATGACAAAAGGTATATTAGAAAAAACATTAAACAATCCAATAGATTTATAATAATGAGTTACAAATACATTTCTGTAATGAGTCTTTATCAAAATGAAATTCAAAAGTTAATTAATTCAAAGACACAATAAAAAATTCGTTATTCATTTCATTGTTCACAACAACAATTTTTGACAATGTGTCGAAGTCCTTAAACACTCCCATCGTTGCGCAATAATAGCGTTAAGGGCCGGTAACGCCGTTGGGCGTTATCCGTTGGAAGTGTGATTGTTTACGCCGTTGGTCCCTGCGTTGCGTATGTAGCGTTAAGTGAAAATGTTTCATTTCCAGTCCATAACGAGAAGCGAAAGAGAGAAGAGGGAAGACGAAGAAGCGAAGAAGCTGAGTTTGGTTTGTATTTTTGCGTTTCGGGTTTGTGTTTACGCGAAAGAAGGAAAGGCGAAGAAGACGAAGACGTTTACGGGTTTTGCGTTTGGGTTTTTGTTTTTGTGTTTTTGCGTTTCAGGTTTGGGTTTGTGTTTGCGTTTAGGGTTTGTGTTTCGGGTTTGTGTGTTGGGTTTTGCGTTTAGCGAAGAAGGAAGGCGAAGAAGCGAAGAACTGAGTTGGGTTTGTGTTTCAGGTTTGGTTTGAATAAAATATATATTGATAAATAGTATGTTGGGTATATGAAATTATTATTTTGTTTGTGTGTGTAAATGAAGTGTTTGTTTTAGTGTAGGGGTTGAAATTAAAAATATGAAAATTAATTGGTGTTATGGTGTTATTGGGATGTTATGGTTGTGAGTGTTTTTTGAAGATGTTAATGTTAAATGTTAAAAGTGATGTGGCTGACGTGGGCGGTGTTATTAGTGTTATGGTGTTATGGATGGGAGTGCTCTTATTGCGAATCATATCCAAAATGGAATTCATATGGCTCATGTTTTTCTCTGCAAACCATTAAATTAGCATAAATGTCAACTATGGAGTAATAAACAACTATCATCATATTTGAAGTCATAAACAAGTATGATCAAATAAGAATAAAAAAGTAATCACACACATTCTAAATGTACCTAACTACTAGTATAGTGAGCTTTAAAAGTTAACTATGCCATCATCATTTACGTAAATAAATATGACATAATCACGATCTAGATAAATACAAAACTCTACAATTTCAATTTACGTAAATAAATACTAGTTATAATCACGTGCTCGCTTGCGAGTTTTCTAAAATCTTAGTCAAGTATTATTATTGAGTAAAAACAACCTAACGTGTTCTAAATGGTGTGAATTCTTGGATTAAAATGAGAAATATTAAGTATATATATTTTTATTTTTTATTGTTATTAGATAATGATTTTATATTAAAATTTTTCTTTCATTATTCAGGCAGAATGACAAGTGGCTTAAACTTGAAGCCTCGCGTCTAGAAAGTTAAGGAGGCACCATATTGTTGCTCTATGTAAGCATGTGCTCGAGATAAAAGAACACCTTGTCAAGAATCAAGATCAGTAGCAACTAATACATCAACTATTTTTATCATGAAACCATTAAGACTAATATCTCATCTCTAATGCGACTTGCCATCATGCAAAGTTGTCACATGGTAATTTGATTTCTCTTCTTGTACAATAAGATGGCTTTCTTATCCTCAGATCATGCAATAGTATCTTTTGCATCTTGAGCGTTCTTTACATTTGTTGCATCTCTACATTTACCGACTACTCTTCATTCTCTACATTTGTTGCATCTGGTCTTCGGCCTCTTGGAAACATTAAATTCTTGCACATGGCCCATAGGCAATAAATGTAATCGAAATAAAAACCAAAATACGTCAAAGGGGTTAACTTCATCTATGATGAGTTGGATGATGCCGGAAAACATAAGTTAGGCTGTGCCCTAAGTGTTCATATTATGTTGCATCTCTAAGAGCACTTTCAATAATAATGGTATAACGCCGTTATTAGGCAAATAAGCGGATGCTTGTAGCGTTATACCATTGGAGGCGTTATTTCGCGTTATAGGGGGCGTTGGGAGGGTGCGCGTTAAAAAAATCATTTCACCCTCTAAACCATTTCAACTAAATATTCACACACCCCTCCACCTATTCAAATTTAAATTTAAATTATATTGGTGGAGTTTTGAAGGATAAATTCAAATTCAAATTTGAAATTTAAATTAAATATGGCGGGATATATTGAGTTTCAAAATCAACTCTGCCTATATAAACAACTCTACGGAGTTGTTTAGAACCATAACACTCACAATTACACACACAACTCACACACAAAAATGTCACAAAGCAAGATTTTTTCTCAGCAATTCCCTGACCAGAAAAGTTGAAACCGGCTTTCCAACACTACACGAACTGATGTTTACTCTACACCACGAGAAAATGTCTTCCGGTGGGTTTGAAAACATCCGTACCTCCCAATTGTTCCAAGTTCACGTGCAGTCACAGTGGATTTTCAAAACCACCCCGTTAAGTGAGGCTTCCCTCCGGCAAGCTGGAGCGAGATGAAGAAGCGTTAGGGAGATTATGGAAATGCAAGCCGTGAAGATTTTCTGATGAGCAAGAAGCACGAAATTTCAGTACCTCAAAACAACTTCTCGACATCATGGAGAGTCGATACATGAATGGGGAGTTTTATTCTCCGCCAATCAGTTCTGATGGTTGGGACTCGGATGATTCGTTTTTTTTAAGTTTTAGTAGTTTTATTTAATTCGTCTTTACGTTTAATGTCGTTTTAAGTTTTAATGTAATCCGTGTTTAACGTTTAATGTACTTGGTGTTTTAATGTTAAATGTGATATGTGTTTTAAAAAATGAAGTGTTTGTTTTAGTTTAGGGGTTGAAAGTGAAAATATGAAATGTTATTGGTGTTATTGATGTTATTGGGATGTTATTGTTGTGGGTGTTTTTGGGGATGTTAATGTTAAATGTTAAGTGATGTGGGCGGTGTTATGGTGTTATGGTGTTGATTGTGAGTGCTCTAATGGTTCAAGCGTTAAGTAAAGTGATAACAAAAATGGAGCGGTACAACGGGTTTAGATTTATTAGTTTAGTTGCCATATTAGGATTCTAAATTTATATTTATCTTGTGAAGGTTGTAGCGAAAAGCTCACTTGCTAAAAATAGTACAACAATCAAATTATCACATTTAAATGTTACGTACCTTTCTATTTACAACGGTGTTGTTTCACCTCTGAAACCATGTAGAACGACACCACTATTGAATGACTTGATCTCTCCATACCTATGAAAAATAATCACTCACGAAACTTATATAATAACGATAGCCTAAACTAACAAAATTGACCATCATGTTTTGCTAATAGCATAGCAAATTAGAAACCAATTACCTTGAAAAGATGACTTACTTTTATAAAATCAATTAGAATTTTTGCATGACTACAAAATGGATTTTCATTGATTGAATGGTTTACATATTCAATGCTTATTTCATTATAAGAAAATGCTATGCAGGTACTACGAACCTTCTTACTTTTAAGTTCTTAATTAAACATACAATAAAAACCATACCTAACTTGGTAGGATATTCGATGATGTAGGAATTAAAACATAAAATAAAATCTATACCTTGTATTAACCGAGTTTCCTCAAACTTAAATGTTAATTCTTTGGAATAGATTTTTACAGACGCCTCATGATAAAGATGAATCTGTTGGCGATGGAGGCCAGTTAAGGTGATAGTGGTGGTGTGACTAAATAATAGTTAAGAATATTTACCTAATTGAAATAGCTCAGACATAATCTTCGTTGTAAAATTTCCTTTTGATAGCTTTTGTGGAAGCTCGGTTTGCTATCCATTTGACCAACTTGTTGAATTATGCCTATAAATCTAGATAAGTCACAATCACCTATACCTAGTCAAAGAAGCTAAAAAGTTTAAATAAATAGAAAAAATCCGAGATTCAATCAAATAGACTTCAAGTGCATATAAATGTGAACCTAATAGACAACTAAAATTGGTTTGGCATCAAATCGGGGTCCTTAAATTTTTTTTTGATAAAGGTGCATGAAGCAAGGATGAAACAGTGTTGCATAAAGTATCTGGTCACATGATACTTTGTTGTTACACAACGTCTTTTGGCTTGTGGCCATCGCACGACCCATGGTCATCACGAGGCAGCTCAAATTCCTCATCATCCTTGGATTCCCTGCAATTGATAGTTAGCATTTAAGGGGATAAAAAGTGTTGTTATTAAACCTCATGTGGGTTGTTTGACTAAACTTAGATCTCCTAACCCATTACTTTTATATAGCCCGTTTGAGATAAAACAAAAACCATACTAACCCATTTATGCGTAAACGGGTTTAAGCTGCCACCTATAATTCCTTAAATACCAAAAAAAAAGTATCACAAAGTTAATTTTAATCGTTGACAGCGAGATGAAAGCTTTTGCTTGAGGAGGCAAGATAGGAGGTGGGTAGAAGTGTTTTGGAGCACGGGTTTGAGTGAATAAATCTAAATATATTTCTAAAAAGATTGGGAAAGCGTGATGAATAAGATGATAAATAAATATAAATATGTTGGTACAAATATTAAAAAGAAAACATGGTGATTTGATAACTTTTATTGAATGAGCTACAGATAGGTATGATGTTTTGTTCGCATGAACCAAAAACCTGGGCTATAAACAGAGTTTATACCTGAGAATTTTGTTTTCTTCTTCAATCTTCCTTAGCTTCTGAGACGGAAACCATAAGGTATATTCAAGTGCTTTGGAACTGCTCTCTTATTTGGCGATAATTTTGTTATACCAAAACAACTGTTGGATGTCCTTTTTCATTGCTTATACAAATTCACAAACTTTTCTTGATATGTCATCTACTCAATTTTCAACGTCACCTTTCCTGCATAAACAAACAACGTTAGACCAGGCGAAAGGTAATCAAGGGACTTGGTTAACGACCGCTATAAGTGGTAACATGAGTGAATCATGAAAATCTAAACAAACAATCAAGAACAACAACATTCATAATTTAATCTAATTTTGGCTTATTTTATCCAATGACTGAATCCATTTTATAGCCCTAATAATTTATGTACATACATCCAATAGCTTCAAATCACACATGGACTGAATAACAAATAAACAAAAAATTTAAAACAAAACACCTTTTCTAATCAAATAAACAAAAAATTTTAAAACAAAACACCTTTACTAATGAAATTCTGATTTAGGCGCTGATTTTTTTTTGAATCATAAGGTTTTGAATTGCGTATTGGGTTCGAATCAAGCTAAGAGGCGATGGTTGATATATGATGTAAGTGATAAGGATAATAATCAGATTTGGTTTCTTTTGTTGGATATCTTGGACCTTGTTCATGATTCTCGATGCATGATTCCCGTGATTTCAGTTTATGAAAAGGTTTTGGATTTCAGTTTATGAAAGTTTTTAAGGAGGCTAAAATAAGAGTCCGTGTTTTTATATATATTACACTTTTGGCTTAAAATGCCAAGGCATTGAACCCATGTGTATTTTCTAATTTTTTAACAAACGTTTTTTAAAATCTTTTAGTTAAATTAGGAAACAATTAGCTTTAATTATTTTAAAAGCTAAAAAATGAATTAAATAAAATATATTTCTAAAAAGGTATGGTTTGATTTTTTTTGAAATGAAAAATTCTCACTAAGGGTTTTGTCTTATTATATAAAAGATGAACTAAGATAAACCCATGTAAAATCAATACAGTACATATCAAAGTTCTAAAAAATTGTTTTTAAATGAGTGACTCGCCATCAAATAGCGAAGGAACTACAGCTGAATTAAGTGACGTAGGGTTTTGATTCTTTGTTTACAATTCGTATTTTTTTTTTTTTTTAATAAATGATATCAAAACATATGATATATTATTTGATATGGCAAGTTATACCATACAATGGATAATACTTTTAGAGATACCATTGGTCATTATTTTTTCAAAATGCAATTAATTAGTAAAAAAAACATGTTTAACGTGGACTCTTATACAATTTATGATTTTAAATTTTTAATTCATTCAAGCATTAATTTTAAAAATATAGATCAGATGCAGTTTATAATCCATGGTTGGTTAATTGGGAGGCTTTTGCTTGTTGGTTATTAAACAATTACAATCAACAATGGAAACATTCGATTAAGTGAAAGTAAAAACAATAAATGAAAGCATTATATAGAAAAGTTAGTATAATCAAAACAGTATATAATTTTTGTTTATATATATAAAGTTAAAAAAATAATGTAAGTGATACATTAATTAAGGTGCTTTAGTGATATTATCATTAGTGCAATCATTGATATATTAATTAATGTTGATTTAAGTTTAAAATAATAAATTCAATTATTGATATATTAATTGGGGTTTATATAGTGGAAGATTAGTGTTTATTTAGAGAGACTTAAAAAAAATGTAGGATGCATATAGGTTTTGGTTATTTTGGGATATCTAGGAAATAGTGATTCGTGTTTCCGCAGCTTGAAGTTGTAATAATTACTGTGGATAAGTAGATGTTTGATAAACTTAGGGTCCGTTTGGTTTTGTTGTGGGTTTAGGATTTGAATTGGATTTGGATTTGAATTAGGTTTAGGATTTGGATTTAGATTTGATGTATGAGAGAGAAAATATATAATTAATATAATTTTATTATAATAAATATTTTATTTGAGTATTAAAATACTAGTGGACCCATACAAACTATTTAAAAATAAGAAAAAGACAAAAGAAAAAAGAAAATATAGATGCAAATGATACAATCCGATACCATGGTTAGATGGGTGGAATGATATGGCACCACTTTTCGGATATCATCACTTGCTAAATGTTATAGAATCAAACCAAACATTGTTATTAATTGTGGAGCCCACATGAATCATTCAATACCCACAAACCAAACGGACCCTTATTGTTTTAGGAATTAATATAAAAGTCAAACAAAAAAATAGGGTAATATATTTAGCATTGAATAATTTGTTTTGTTGGCCTCCTGAAAGTATCATATAAATACTCAGATAATCAAAATCATTTAGTTCAAAAGCTAAAGTTGCCGTTTGTTCTAGGTTGGCACAGTTGGAAGAGGGACACAACTAGCGTCACTATAACCATTCTTGAACCTACATGGAATCAAGCTTGCATGCATAGAATCACCCAGACTCAAGCGGTGGTTGCTAGCCGGATAGTTGTTGGTTGCCGTTGGTTGGTGGATTCGTCGATGTTTGCCATATCGGTCGGGCAGTTGGTTAAAGCGGATGAAATACAACAGATCAAGCAGACATATCATTAATTGCATCGAATGTGTAAAAGCTTTTGCAATTTTCTTATTTATTGTGCTAGAAACTACGGTACACATGAATCTGATCTTTAGACTATAGCCAAGTAGTTAGATGATGATATAAGCACATTAGTATATGTTTAGCTTGAGTTAATTTTTGAATTTTTTTAGCCGAAATTTCGGCAACCAGATGGAAACAAGTATATTTTAGATGGCAAATATATTTTCACATATACTTGATCACTAATTTTAATGTATAACTACTTATTGAGAGAAGCTATTGCAAACAAGTATATTGTAATCATATTATCTAATCGAATCTGACTATTTACGTATCGCTAACCCTTGCCAGCGAAGAGCAGGTTTAACACCACATTTAACACCTCATTTAACAATCGGTGTCAAGAGGAACTCATATTACTAGAAGTGGTTGTAAATAGGGTCTTTATCGATTCGGTTATCGGGTTGTTGTTTCTTTGTTGATTAGTTCCGCTAATTTTTTCTCCAAACCAAAAGCAGACGAACTGAATTCAAATTTGATTCAACCGAACGAATAGCGAAAACCGAACCCTATAACAAAAGAACGAGAATAACCCAATTACATAATTTTAATTATGTTTTCATTTAATTATATATATTTTTAGTATAGTTTTATTTTCAAGCTTAAATAATGTTATATTTATACTAAGAAAGAAATACATAGAAAAAATATATATTTATATGAATGAGTTGAGATCTCTTGCAAAGTGAAAAAAAAAATTTATAAAGCTTATCATTGATTGTCATGTGTCCTAATCCAATCATCCAACTTTTTCTTATTAAATTTGGTTAGGGGCATTTTGGTCTTTTAACATGTTTTTTTTATTTCACCCCAAAACTTCAAACGTAAATAACTTTCAAACGACAAACTTTTATAAAAACCGATTTCCCATAATTTTTAAATTTGATTCTCTTTAATTTGGTATGCATTTTGATATATAAATCGTAACTTTTTTTCTTCAACTTTTTAAGTGGGTGTTGATTTTCTTGAAATTTTTGGTATTTTCGGCTCTAATTTTGACTAGTTTAAAAGACGAATTTTACAAAACTTAAAACATGAAAATTGTAGGATTTTGACCATTCTTTACTCATAAATTTGAATAACTCAAATCCGATATGATATGAGTGAGATATTGCACGTTAATGATGGCGTCTTAGTTATATTTAGTGCATACAAAGTGTTTGATAAAATGCCTAAAAGAGATTTTCTTATAAACGTACATTCAAATGCACTAATTGGTATACCAAAATACATTTTTTGTTATTTTTGTTATTTTTTGTTTATTTTTAACTGATGAACAACCAAATAATGATAAGCTGATGAACATTGTGACCATAACTGATGAACATTATGATTTTTTCGAAAATTGATGAACATTATGACTTTTTGAATACCGATAAGCTGATGAACAAAATTTAAAAAATTGATGAATATATTTTTATTCTTTGAACAATACTAGCTGATGAACAAGACTAATCGATGAACTGATGAACAACTAACAGATGAACATTGCGATTTCTTTTAGACAACTGATGAACAATATCAAAAAAGCTGATGAGCGTTATTTTTTCGAAATTTGAACAATATAAAAATAGCTGATGAGCGTTATAAAAATAGCGATGAACAATATCAAAATAGTGATGAACTAATGAACATTAATATATATATTTTTAATCGCATAAAAAAAGACTAACGGATGAACAAGGCTGATTGTACCTAAATGAGAACAATGTAATTTTTATTTGAAAAGCTGATGAACAACACTATTTGTTTAAAAAAAACGATGAACAAATGATGTAATTGATGAACATTATAATGTAACATCAAAAGCTGATGAACATTATAATGTAACATTAAAGAAAACTAATTGATGAACACGCTGTACTCCAAATAGATGAACATTACGATTTCTTTTAAACAACTAATGAACAAATTTTTTATTGATGAACAATACTTTTATTGATGAACAATAAAACTGATGAACAATAAAAGCTGATGAAACAACTCGTTTTATTGATGAAATAAAGCGATGAACAATAAAAGCTGATGAACAACTCATTTTATTGATGAAATAAGTGATGACAAAGTTAAATAGAAGCGATGAACAACTCGTTTTATGATGAAATAAAGCGATGAACATAAAGCCGATGAACAACTCATTTTATTGATGAAATAAAGCTGATGAACAAAGTTAAATAGAAGCTGATGAACAACTCGTTTTATTGATGAAATAAAGCTGATGAACAATAAGCTGATGAACAACTCATTTATTGATGAAATAAGCTGATGAACAAAGTTAAATAGAAGCTGATGAACAATAAGCATTGACCAACTCGTTTTATTGATGAAATAAAGCTGATGAACAATAAGCTGATGAACAACATTTTATTGATGAAATAAAAAGCTGATGAACAAAGTTAAATAGAGCGATGAACAATAAAGCTGATGAACAACTGCTGATGAACAATATCAAAAATAAATGATAGAACAACTTCCAAGTAGCTAACTGATGAACTTGAACATTAATCTAACCTTTTAGTACTTAATAGCCACCGTTTATTTGCAACTTTAGTCACCTGAATCCCATCTAAACAACAAAACAAATATTCGCATCTCCAAGCTCACATATGTTGACTAGTCCCAATCTAAAAAAAAAGCAAATATTCACATCTCCAAATCATTAAATCAAGAAATACAAATAAGGTAAAAAAGCGAATCAGTGGATCGACCCATTTGCGGTAGCAATATACCAGAAGACGATCATAAACACTTTTTTATGAACAACCGATGGATCTTTACTTAAAACACTTTTAACATGTTCTATATCACCAAAACTTTAGTCCCATTAACGATTCCGTTTGCCCAGCATACCTTTTAAATGGATCGGCTTGTATTCGGGTGATGGTGATGGAGGCGGTGACGGTGATGGTGATGGAGAGGGTGCTTAGATGGTGATGGATTAGGTGGTGGCGGTAGAAGATGGCCGATTGTCTTTCATTTTTGATTTGAGATTTAGATCGGTAATAAAGATGGAAGGAAAAGAGGAATAAAAGAACATGCCAGATATTATTTTTGTTGGAATGACCAACATGCCCTTATATGTAGATTCCCTTTTTAGTTTGACGGATCTTGATTTATGATCCAACGGTTGGTAATACTTTTTAGGCTTTTTAAAGTTATGTCACTTTGCAATAGATCATCCTATATGAATTTGGTTTTTGGTTTTCATTGCCAAAACCATATCCAAACCGATAACAAAATATTTAGTTCGGTTGGTTCGGTCTTGACTAATTCGTTTCGGTTATGAATTCGGTTCAGTTTTTTTCGGTTTCGTTCGGTTTTGGTTTTCGGTTACGGTGGATATTACCCGATCCGTGAACAACCTTGTTGTAAACATTAACCTATATGGTATGAGTTATTTTCATACAACTAAATGCAAATTCAATAACTTTGGTACTAACATGGCCATTAGAATATAGGATTGAGATCTCTTCATGTTCACTTTAAATATGAGAGGAAATTTTGAGTTTTGTGTGAGTGAAAAAATATGTGAGCAATATATATTAGCTAAATGGGTTATGAGGCCCAAGTGTTATTGATTTAGGGGTTAGCCCATTATGTTAGATTTCTCATCATGGGCTACTAACATACTAATTTAACACAAAGCCATAAACTTGGGCGCCATAATCATTGGCTAATAAAATATCATGGGACCTTAATTTATTAAAAATTTAAATTTCACTCTAAACATTACCTCTCATGTTCAAATTAAACATGAGAGGATCACAATCCTTTAATATATACTTCGTAAAATATATGTAAAGAGCAGGTTAAGTATATATACAGTGTGTTTGGCGCAATGGGTTGGGGTTGGGGCTGGAGCTTATATTATAAGCGAAGAATTTGAAGCTTATATTAAGTAAATTTTGTTTGGTGAATTAGTTGGAGCTGAAGCTTACTAATGTAAAATCTTATGAAAATACATTAAATTAAGTTTATATATATTTTCGGCTTTTACATGATAATACATTATATTTTGAAGGGTATTTAAGTAATTTGATTAGCTATAAACCATTATAAGCCTTTTTAATGGTTTGAGCTTATGGAGGCTTATGACTTATAAAAGCCTCTATAAACATGTGTGACAAACAAAGCTTATTTTAAAAGCTCGAGCCTTATAGCGATTAAGCGGCGTCGCCAAACACAGGCAAACATCTTTACAATTACTACTTAGTCCAAAAATTATTGTCTACGAATAAAAAACACCTTTGTTTAAGAAAATATCATTATTAGAACTTTTTCTTACTTTTTCTTGCCTTGTTTTATCTTTTTAATTAATTTCCAACTTTTTTTAAGTGTGTAATAATAACCTCAAATGAGGGTAATATAGTAAATTTGATTTATATTCTCAATCTATGTATGAAAATGAATAGTTAATTTGAGACAATTGGAAAAAAAAATATAAACAATAAATATGAGACGTATGTAATACGAAAATAAAGTGTACACGTTTGTCTTATATTATTGCCATTACAAAAGTTAAAGACGCAGACACTTTCATTTATGTCACCATTTCTTTGAGAAAAGAAACATAATATGAAAGTAGGGTTATTGATGTAATTCCCCACACCAAATACCTTTTTGTTTCTTTATAAGACCAAAACACCACTACTAGTCCACATTCCACAAATTTCCGAAACACACCAATATACATTCCACAAATCTATTTCTCCATCTCATCAACATGGCACAAACTCTCCCAAAACACAAGCTTACCATTCTTACCATATTGCTATTCTCATTTCTGATTCAAGCACAATCTCATGAATTTTCAAGAAGATTGTCACAAAAATCACTTGGTTTCAAGAAAGAAAAGTTGAGCCACCTCCACTTCTACTTCCATGACATAGTCGGTGGGGACCACCCCACTGCGGTCAGGGTTGCTCAGGCAACTGTGACTAACACATCACGTACGGGATTTGGTGGTGTGGTCATGATTGACGACCCATTGACCGTAGGGCCTGAACGAACTTCCAAGATTGTGGGAAGAGCTCAAGGGATATATGCATCCGCTTGTTTGGATGAAACTCGGTTACTTATGGCTTTAAATTATGTTTTCTTGGAGGGAAAGTACAATGGTAGCACCTTGAGTATACTAGGCACAAATCGTGTTTTCTCAACGGTACGTGAGATGCCCATCGTTGGTGGAAGCGGGCTTTTTCGATTTGCACGTGGTTATGCCCTAGCAAAAACTCATTTTTTCAACTTGAGCAACGGTGATGCGGTCGTTGAATACAATGTTTATGTCCTACATTATTGATTATCGTACGGAATAGTATGGACAATAGAAGGTTTTAGAAGAGTGCTTGTAACGAGACGTAATTCGTTATGATTATCTTATGATTCCATGTGTTGTTTGTTTCTAATCTATTGTTTATCATAAAATAGAGTTGTCAGTTGTCACGAGTTGATTATGATATAACCATGCACAATGTATTTATTATTTCCTTGAATGATACTTTTTGTTGTTTAGTTAACTTTTTTAATCTAATATACCTGCTTATATATCTTCTTTTAGTCATGTGTCAACATGTCATACGATCTTTGCTTGAAAATTTACATATAGTTAGACTCTAAATCGGACATTTTGATACAATCACAAAAAGAAAATATACTTATAGTGACAGAAATGTTAGTAACCCAAAAAGTGTTGCTGAATCTAATCTTTTAGTGACATTTTCTAAATAGTGTAGGTAAAACCTATTTGAGATTTCATGACACATTTTATAAATAAAATATGCCTTAAAAGACAAAAATTGTGTCATTGCACTTATTTTGTGTCGCTATAAATGAACTTTTATCTACTTGACTATCACCTCCTTTTTTTAAGCGTAAAAAGCATGAAAATCTAGTGACATTTCTTTTCTATTTTTTTGTTGACATTTATTTCTGTTAGTGACATTTGTTTACTTTTGTGACACTTTGCTTTTTAAGTCACTAAATGACAGTATTTTTGACGTGATGTAATTCCCACGTACCAAATACTTTGTGTTTTACAAAAGGCACATATAGTGAATATATGCAACATCTTATATGCTTTTCTATATAAAAGTGAATAACTTTATTTGTAACAAATAGACCAGTTTGATTTATTAAACAAAACTTGTGGTTCTTTATTGACTAAATATCCAAAGTGGTCCATGTTAAGAATCATCAAATATTCTCGTCAATCGTTCCAGATACAAAAGGCACACAGTGTATGAATAATACTTTGATAACACTAGACGTCTCACTTTATTTAGATATGTAATACGTCACACGTGCTTCACGCATTGGAATATTGGATATTGGCTTTTTGTATGTGACGCATTCATCAAACTATGTTATGTTATAAAATATAAATGATTATAAATGGAGAAAGATGTACATTTCAAATCTAAACCTCCAATAATATACTTTTATTTCAAGCACCGTAGCATAAATCACGGTTACATGTTACAACTATATATGTGAAATCGTGGTTAGGCCCCTTATTCATTTTTGCATCTACCAAATCCAGCTTATTTAAATATATTAACATGATAAACGTGTTTTTTCAGTGGAAGTATGTGAAACATAACAAAATTGGCATAGTGGTTAAATGTTAATCACAACGTAGGGTTTACATCTCACTAGATACATATTTTAAAATAGTTAGGGAAAGGGTCGTAGCGGCCATGAGAATGCCACATTAAGCGTGTAAATTGGCCAAGGGATCGCCCTCCTCAAATAATATGAACACGGAAAATTAATGATGAGGTGATCCTTCCTATAGATTTCAAGATTTTTCTTTTTCTACTCTACACTTTTAGGAATATGTTAAGTGTGGAGCCGGTTCAAACGCAAGTGCTAGGCGATTCTTTTGTTCCAGATGAAACGAGTTAAGATTGGGACCGCGAATAACCGACCCAACCCTTAGGCCACTTCTAAGCCAGTAAAATAATGTCAATGATCTTGGTCCATACAACTTTGTGGCGTTGGATTAATTGTTGTGTACTGTATATGATAGATGTCTCCATCTTTAGAATGTGAACATATCATCGTTCTACACATTAGTATCCAACAATCTTAAATAAAATGAAACAACTTTTTATTGGCATTAAGAAATAATAATACTAGGCTACTAGCTAAAACCAATATTGTATCAACAATGATGTTAAAGGTGTTTCAAATGAAAGTCGCTATTTATAGGTGCCTTCTGGAAATAGGTTTTGGGTTTTTGTGTCCCATATTTTAACATCACTTCGAGTTTATTGCTACCTTCGCTTGTGAAGCAGTAGAGTTCCAAAGAGATAAAGAAAGTTAAAGTAGAAAAGTTAGCGTTTTGGAAAAGAAAGCTTGTTTGCAAGCGGCGTGTAGCATTTTGGATTTTATTTAAATTCTTTTAATCGCTAGTCTTACAAATGTTACTCAAGAAAGCGCTGAAATACAAACGCTACTATTTTGTGCTATTGCTTCCTGCCCGCTACGCTTAGGCGAGGGTATGGTGGCAACACCACTCTTCACTTGGCGCGTGTCTTGGCATCACCTCATCCAAACAGCCAACAAAAAAATCCCCGTCACAACATCTAACTACGGCCCCACTATCATTTTATTTATTTTTCATATTTTCCAAACACAACTAAATTCATTTCATTCATTTAAAATAAAAAATCAACATAAAACATACCTTTACTGAAATAAAAACACAGAAATTTAAAATACATTCGAAATAAAAAACATCACGAAATTTAAATTAATCTTGTTGTTGCTGATGAAGTTGCCAAACATGCTCAATGATATTTCGTTGAAGTCTTGCGTCGTTGCTTTATCAGCACGATTCTTTGGCATTCTTTCGTTGTATATCGCATCGCTCAATCCATGTCCGTTGTAAATTTGCTCGCGGACAAACATAAATTTCATTCATTTCGGATATTGCAAACTTTTGATCTTTTAAAATCATGTTATGCAATATGATGCACGTGTACATGATTCTTCTTAGTTTGTTGATAGTCCAAGCAGCGTCTTTGGTTGGCTTATAATACCAACGTCCTTGCAGGACCGAAAACTCTTTCAACGTCTTTGCGGCGCTTTCTTGTTTTGTTTAAACAAGGCATTTTTCTCGAATATGCGATCGAGAATGATTTGAAAAAAGATGACCACATTGGGTAAATCCCATCAGCTAGGTAATACCCGTGTTGAAAGGTTGCGGATTTACTTGAAGCGGAACCTTAGGGGCGATGTCATCAAGAAGATCGTCGAATAACGGTGAATGATTCAAAGCAGTTAAATCATTATTACGCACATTTACCCCAAAAAAAGCTGCCAATCCATCGTCGTATGATGCAACGGCTTCAAGCATAATAGTTGGATATTTTTATCACCTCTATGAAATTGCCCTTGCCACTCAACGGGACAATTTTTCCATTCCCAGTGCATACAATCAATGCTCCCAAGCATTCGGCAACCATGGACCGTGTTATATGCGTTATATAAATTTTGAATGTCAACTAAACTAGGCTTTCACGAAAAACTTCGGGCATAAACAACTCAATAACACACATAGTAAAATTATCTAGAAAATCACGTGCCGTGTGTGACCCCATTTGCAAATATTCATCAAATGCATGGGGCGGTCTTGGTAGGCCAATTGGCGTAAGGCGGATGTGCATTTCATAATTACACTCATACTCATTACGCATGGGTCGGACTCTGAAATCAAAATGCGGTGGAAGAGGATCAACAGTTTGAATATGATTTTCGATACCTTGTACTATTTGCAAGAATAGTCTCGGCTCATCTGAAATCGGCGCCTGAAATAGTACTCCGGATACTTTGGATTATCGGAAAAATAGTCGATATAAGGCGGTTTTCACGCAATTTCACGGTCACGGTAGATGTAATTAGCTGCGTGAACTTTGGCTTCATCTTCTTGCAACGATTCGATAACACGCAACTTTCAAGATTATCTTGATATCGTCGAAATCATCAAGATCGGAATCGGAATTTGAACCAGCCATGTTTATTTTGATGTAAAGAGTTGAAAGAGATGTGTGTTAATGAAATAAAAAAATGTGAATAGATTGTATAAAAATGGGGTATTATTTATAAAGGGTGGGGAAAGTTTTTTTTTTTTTTTTTTTTTTTTTTATAAATCATGCCGTTACACAATTGTATAGCAACGGATATATGTTTTGTCCCTTTGTGTGTCGTTTGGACGACGAGACATCAAGTGGCGAGGGCCACTGGTATGGTGGTGAGGTCGAATCCCGTGAGAGGTCCCGGAAGTGGCGAGTTGTGGCTAACCCCATACCCTCGCTCTTATACTGTTAGCGTCGCTAGTTTTAATTAACACACAGTTGGAGTCATGATAAACAAGAAATTGTTTGTTGAATAAACTGGGTTATTCATATTGGGCTAAAATGTAATGCACAACAGCACAAGCATAGATAAACAATGTTGAATCATATAGGCCTCTCTACTTGGCTGAAAAACATCCAAGCCTCTAGGGGTGTTCATTGGTTGGGTAATATCAGAATAAACAAAACCAAACCAAGGCGAAAATAACGAACTGAATTCGTAACCGAACGAATTTGCCAAAACGAACCGAACGAAATAAAAGTTCGGTTTTAGGTTGATTATAGTTTTAGCAATCAAACCGAAACGATCCGAAACGAAATTAAATAAATATATATATTTTTTTATATATTTATATTCAAAAAATATATTAAAACTCTTTTATAATATATATATAATATTTTTAAGCATGAAAATTATTTTTTTTTCAAAAAATATATATAAATAAATAAATAAATTATTAAATTTAGGTAATTCGGTTATTCGGTTCGGTTTTTAGGATTGTGGGGTTGGTTTTGGTTGATTTAGTTAAATTTAAATTGGTTCGGTTGGTTCTCGGTTATACCGAAAAAAAATTAACCGAACAAACCAAACAAAGATAACAGAACCGATGAACACCCCTTGCAAGGATAGGTTTGCTTTTCTTTTCTAAACCAGAGTTTCAGTTTTACAAGAACAGCTCACCAGTTTAGCTTTGTTAAAGGTATGTGTCTTAGAAAAATGTTTTGCATGTTGGAGGCTCGGTTAAAGATACATACAGATCCTTTACTCAAGAATGTGAGATGAGTTTCATTGATATTTTGTAGGAAGCAGGAAACTAATTAGTTTTATTTGCATGCATATATACACTAGTTATAATACCATGCGGTTTTTGACAAAAAATTATTTTTGTATCAATCTTGAATATTGTGTCTTTAAAAAATAATTACATATAATTATATACTTATGCATGAGTTTTTATTATCCATTAATATCCATTAGAATTTTGTATAATCAAATTTTATAAAAAAATTTGTTAGATAATTCAAGATTCAACTATATTTAGCTGATATAGATGTTAATGTTCCTATTTAAATTTCACTATTTATATTATGATGTACACAAGATGGGAGTTTTGTTGCACATAGTAAACGTTGATGAAGTTAAAATATCTCCTTAAAGGCTTTAAAAATTTTTTCTACATATTGTTGCCTTTCCAAAAAAGAAAAATGTTTTTACATATCCTTATATGAATAATAAAAATTAAATGGGTAGTTGTTATAAGTACAATCACGTTTTTTTTCATATTACAGTAGCTCGTTCTTACAATTTAATAATTATATTCCCGTTTTCAATAATTTAGCCGTATTTAATATTCACATTCGTGTCCACACTTGTCATACTTTTAATATGAAATAAATGAGTACCTAGTAAACATATATAGTAAAAAAATGATATTTATAATCTTATGTGTATTTATATGTTTGAGTTTAAAACAACATATATATTGTATTTTTAAGTTATAAAGTATAAGGGGCATAAAGTATAAGGGAATATTTGTTTAATTTCCAAAGTTATTAAAAAACATTAAAACTTATAATATTACACTTAACTCTATGCAATTTTAAAAAATTTAACCACTAAAGTTTTATTAATTACCTCTTTTTTTTTTTAAGTTTTTGTTTTCACAAATTTGACACCTATGTTTTTATGTGTTTTTCTTCTCAACCAAATTTCTCAACCAAATTAATTAAATGTTGACCAAAATCAATTTAACTTTGACTTTTATTAACCAATCACATAACACGATTTCGCTTACGTGGCAAAATCAAGCTCTACTATTGGTCCAATTTTTTTTCAATGAGAAGCATTTTTAAGCAACAAAATAATGTAATTATTTTATTATATAAAAGATGTTTTTAAAGTTATCAAAGTATGTAACATGCTATATACGACATGTGCTACTCGGTTCCAAGAATGAAACAACATGATTTATGTATAGTGTGACAACTTTGCTAAGTTGACTTACTAGGTGCAACGGGAATTGTGGTAACATAAACATTGATGGTCTCGCGGTGTTAGTACCGTATGAGCATAACACACTACTACAAAAAAAAAAAAATGGATTAGAGCCCTCCAAATGGTTGATGTGGTGTTTTGCCAGTTACTTTTGTAGTTTAGAGCATGTATTAGGATGGGCAAATTAAGTCAAGACTTGTTAGCTATTCGTCATATGGCATGATTCTCAACTATAAAGATAAATTTGGTATGTCATCAACTTCATCAAATCTCATCTCTTTTGGTGAGTTACTCCAAGGCAATGCATAATAACAGACTTCCAGATATGACAATAGTATATTATTCACTTTCATTTTCGATCAAGTAGTCAATTAAGTTACCTTGTAGATTTTTCAAATGTGTTTTTGAAAAGTAGTCGAAGATTAATCCCAATATATCAATAAAAAGTCAGTTGTAATATTAGTCAAGGTCTTTTATTTGAATCAATACAATGTTCATCTTCTCTAAAGGAATTTGATTTATAAATTTGGAAGGGTTTTTATTATTATTTTTTTCCACATAGAGTTATGTTCTTTAGAAAAGCGGGGCTCTATAACATAGATATTGAAACGGGCTTTATAAGCATTTCAAATAGAGTCTCTTCCCCTTTGAGCCCATATGTAAAACCGGGTTCTATGATCATTTTCAATCGTGCTCTATGCCTTTTTAAGTAGTAGTGACATTTTTGCACCTAGTGTTGGGAATTATGTAAACGGACTTATCTTGGTAGTATAACAATTAAGTCACGGTAGGCTAGATTTAGTAGTTAATGCTGTCGATTACTAAAGTTAAGTCTGGCGGACCTAAGTTAGTTACTTTAGTATTCTTAGTTAAATCTTTTATGAAAAATAGAATAGTTTGTTAGAAATATATTAGGGAAAGATATGTACGCGTAAAGATATCTTAGGAAAAGATATGTATATCCTTCTACACGTTTTGTATACTAGGGTTTCCTAAGTGTATAAAGGAACCCTAAGGCATAATGTCTTGTACGATTAATATATACAAAGTTTATTAGAACAATTAATAGTAAAAGTTTATTTAGTGGCAATTGTGTTCTTCTTGCTTATTGTTAAAATTCCGCATTAACACTAAGTACTCATTGTTTAAGAGTTCTTCATATAACTTATTTGGATTTATTCAAGTTGGTTATTGTCTTACAAAGGCTGCTTAGATCCATAACTTTGGACCTACAAGTGGTATCAGAGCCTATAGAGGGACTCTGAAGTAGAAGAAACACAAAAACAAAATTCACTCATTCACTCATTAATCCTAAAAGATGTCTCAACACGATAATTTCTCTCGGCATCTCATTATGAAGAGGTCTCCAACCATGAAGATGAAGCATTAGAAGCGAGGGTCAAAAGCAACGGCCAGATCATTCTTGCTACAACCACCATCTCCAACATAAAACTCCCACTTCTAAAGAAGGAAGAGTATGATATCACGGGCCATGGAGATGGAACACTATCTAGAATATATTGATAATGAAGTCCGGAAGGTGATCGAATGGGAATTCTAGGAAGAGAATTTCCACAGGGAAAGATGGTGGTTAGAATTCTTCCACAGTCTCTGCTTGAGATACATGTTGTGTAGAAGGAGAGAAAAGCAAGAACCATCTTGCTAATGGCCATTCCAAAGGAGCATCTCAGAAGGTTCCATGGAATGGATGATGCTAAGGAGATCTAAGAAGCAATCAGAACAATGTTTGGAGGGAATGCTAACTCTAAAAGATGCGAGAAGGTTGTTTATAAACAGTTTGAAGCTTTACTATTACCATTCTGAAGGGTTGGAGAAAGGATATGGTGATTCCAACAACTCTTATCACGGTTGGAAGCTCATGGTGCGAAGTATCACGATGATGCATATCATAAGTTTCTCAGGTCGTTGCCTAAAGAATGGTCAAATCTGGCAATGATTATGAGAACTAAAGAACATATTGACACTCTGTCAATTGATGACTTGTACAATAACCTCGAGGTTTATGAACAAGAATCAAAGGAGTTCCAAGGCATCCTCAAGTACCAACAATGTTGCTTTTGTCTCCCAAGGCAAGAGCAACACTAATAAGGTTAAATCTGGTGGCTATAGTTACGGTAGCTATACTACTTCTTCGGTGTGAAGGAAGAGAGAGCCTCTTGGTTTTGCTGATGAGGTGATCTACTCTATATTTGCAAGGCAATCTGAAGACCTCCTTAATGAGGACTTAGATCAGATTGAAGATGAAGAGATGGAAGAAATAGACATAAAGCTGGCGGTGTGCTATGATTGCTTTGAGAATGAAGAAGTTTTACAAAGGGTATACAAGTCCGTTTTGATGGGAAGGCACCAGTTGTGTTTGACAAGAAGAAGCTTAAGTGCTATAGGTGCCGTAACACATGTCACTTTGCTAGGGAGTGTACAACAAAGGTGGAAAATGATGAAAAGAAGAGGGACTCTTTCTATCCTAGAGGATCTTTGAGATGGATAAGAGTCGGATGAGGTTCTTGACGATGGAAGCCGGTGTGGTCAACTGGGGAGAGCACAGCGATGAAACAAAGATCAATCATGCTCTCATGGCCATAAGCTCCAATAATGAGGTATCCCTATGTTCCAAAACATGCAATGACTCATACAATAAGCCTAAAACTTTGTGATGAACAAATGAGTTGATTAGGTGATCAAGAAGCTAAACTTCTTGCCTATAATAAAAGCTTGTTAAACATTGGAAGCCCAAATTGTAACTTTACAAAACAGACAAACATCTTTAAATGAAAAACTTACATTCCAAGCCAATGAGATATTTGAAAAAGATGAAAAAGTTAGAAGATATAGAAGAATTAGAATGAAAGCATTAAAAGGAAGAGTTGCAAAGAAAGTAGACACATGGCAAAATAGTGTTAAAATCTTTGGAGATTAATTGATTGGGAATGAGCTCAACCAATAAAATTGGTTTAGGGTTTGGATAAAAGTCGATAGTGAGGTTTTAGGATATGAGGAAGAAAAGAAAGAGATGTATTTGTTAGTTCAAAGGGAGATTATGATAGAAAACACGTATACCATAGATTTGCTAAAACTAACAACTACAAAGAAGTTCCCCATCCTCTAAGTGGATATTACACACCTTTTTACTAAAAAAGGAATATGATGAATCTTTGTTTGATTATAGCAACTGGAAAAATCTTGGAACAAATGCTTCAAAAGACAAATCATGAATATTCTACTGTCAATCTAATGGATGTGAAGGATCCATTGGGAATGTCTCTGATCTTTCTTTTGAGCTTAAATCACAACCAATAAAGATCTCCAAACCAGTTTTAATCAGTACGCCTAGTGTGTCTAAACCAAAACTAGCTGAACCTATCACTTTTGTTAAGCCTGTTGTGTCAAAACCAAAGCAAGTTGAACCTAGTTGTGTTTCACACATAAAAACTCCTAGGCAACAAATTAATACTCAAGAGACACCCAAAGTTGACAGGAGAAACTGGAATGATAGGATGAAACAAGAGCTAGGAGAAGGCTACTCTTTCACTAAGAAGAGTTGTTTTGTTTGTGGTAGCCTAAGCCATTTAATAAGAGATTGTGATTATCATGAGAAAAGAATGGCTAAAAGGAGAACTTAAGAAAAAAAAGATTAATACTAGTAATGAAACAACTAGACCAAGTATGGAATAATGTAAACAAAATTAACTACACATCAGGTTTGTTTCTAGACGATTACACATTATCTTGATAATTCATATGTTAATTACATTAGACCAAATGTGGATGCTGGTGTTCCACAACTCCAGTTAGGCATAATATTAGTTATGGTGTGCCTAAAGTTAATTCGGTTTGTACAAATGTTAATTACGGTAGAAATAAACAACGGTATCCACCATTACCTCATCCCGGTGAATATCTTCAACCATAGAAGAAATTTTGCTAAATCACATTCACCTGTGAGAAGACCCTTTGTCAATAATGCGACAAAATGTTTAAATGCAGTGCTGCAAGGGTAATGGGAATCTTTGCATTAGGCCTCAACGAGTTATAGCTGGAGTCATAGACCAAACTCAAGTATAATAGTGGACCCTTTTACATTAATAATGTGAAATCAACAGGTCCACAAAGGCGGACCAAGCACATGCAGGCTGAGTCCCTAAGAGAAACTAATTTCTCTTTTGTATGCTGAGGAACATCCTTACATGAACATAGGAGATAGAGGCATCTTTGACAATGGGTGTTCGGCACATATGGTAACAAGAACTACTTGGACGACTTTGAAGAATTCAAGGGTGGTTCTGTTACCTTTGGAGGTAGCAAAGGCTACATTACAGGGAAAGGTAGAATAAAGGTTGGTAATTTAGAGTTTGATAGTGTGTCTTTTGTAAAAGAACTATGCCACTTTAACCTTTTCTCTATATCACAAATATGTGATAAGCAGCATAACGTTCTTTTCTTGAGATTGAATGTTTTGTGTTGACTTGACTTTAAGATGCTGATGAAAATCGGATACTCCTAAGAGTCCCAAGGCAACATAACACCTTCTGCAATTTTGATATGAAGACACACTAGATAATCTAAAAAGGTTTTACTTTTATTTGATTGCAAAAGCCACTATTGATGAAAGCTACAATTTCAACAGCATAGAAAGGCTTGGAGTCATATAAACTTTAAACATCATATAACAAACTTGTAGAAACAGCAGCATTAGATAGTCTCATTATCTATAATGGTGAGGTATCATCTATGAATAAAACAGCTTGACCATAAGGTTAAGATTATTAGATCGAATAATAGCACTGAATTTAAGAATAGAAGCATGCTTGAATTCATGGGGACAAGGATAAAGCAGGGTATAGTAGTGCTAGGACTCCATAGCGGAATGGAGTTGCGAAGAATGAACAAGACCCTTATTGAGGCAGCTATGACTTATTTAGTTGACTCACTCTTACCTACCACCTTTTGGGTTGAAGCAGTTATGTGCTTCATACATATTCAATAGGGTAAGTGACCAAACCTCATGCAAGACTCCTTATGAGCTTTTATTTGGCCATAAACCTTTTATTAGCTACATAAGACCATTTGGGTGCCATGTTACCATTTGGATACCCTCGGTGTGCTTGGAAAATTTGATGGCAAATCTGGTGTAGGGTTTCTTAGTAGGTTATTTACTAAATAGTAAGGCCTTTATGGTATACAATTTAGTGACTAAGAAGTAAGTGACCATGCATGTAAATTTTCTTGAGAAACCATGATTATAAATATCATACTAACGATGCAGTACTTTCGTACTCACGAGAAAATGAAGATAATGAGGAGCTTGTGGTTATGTCTCTGACGATTCATCATCCAAGAGCTCCTGCTATGGAACAAATAAGTCTTCTATTCCTTCAAAGAAGAAAGAGCTGCTGAGAGTTCAAGAGAGAGAGAGACTTCTTCTCTGTTGATTCGGATGCTATTATAGATCAAGAGGGATTTGGATGCACTTGCTCAAAAGCATCTAGGGCCAGTACCTACTATCAAGGCTACCGATACTAAATCGATTATCTTGGTAGTGCAACTATTAATCTTGGCAAGACGGACTCACCAGTACCCGATCATAATGCTACCAGTACTAACTCCAATAATACTTGTAGTGCATTTGTTAAGTCTGGCAATGTCTGATAATGATTTTGTAGGATCATTATTCTATGTTGTTTGATGAGTGGTCTAGGATGATGATAGATTAAGTAAGCCATTTTAGAGAGAGAAAGAGTAGAGAGGGTGTTTTCTAGAGAGAAAAAGTAAAACAAAAAGAAAAAGGTTAGATTAGAAAAAGCACCACCTCTTCCTAAGTGGGAAGAGGTATTTATACTACAAACTACATACTCTGTCGGGTTGTGGATCGAGCATACATTGGGTAAAGACCGTCCTCCCGCGGTGTTGCTCTAAACTAACTAATAACTAGCTAACTAACTAACAAATAGCGTGTGTCTACGAGCTATCATATGCTAGACTAGAGTTAGGGTGACCAAGATCTTCAACATGGATTTTCTAAATCCCAACAATCTCCCCCTAAGGGAGGTCACCCCATGAGTTACATTTCGTATCCTAGCATTCTATTGTAGACTTCATGCTTGAGCTCGTAGAATTTAATTCTTCAATTTCCGCAATCTTTGTGCTTTAGCAGTGATTCTTCAAACTCCGCATACTTTGTACCTTCATTGGAGGTCTTTGAGCTGATCCACGTCTTGATGATCTTTGAGCTTTCTTTGAGATTATCGGCCACAATAAATATCTGAATCATCCTTTGTTGTGACTTTTGGACCCACATACTCACACTTCTGGATCACGACATCTTTTCATCAGAGTAGCAGAAGCATTGTGATTCGTGTAGGTTTAGGGTGGTGTGTGTGGAGAAAATAATATAATAATATCAATATCAAAATGAACACAAGAATTGAATTGAAAACCTCTTAGGAAAAAGGTTAGTCAATCAAATCTCGTGGTGAGATATGTGATACCGGATAAGGATATCGGTGCGTTTCCCAACGGAGGTGTGAAGGGGCAACGTCGTTTTAGGTTTGTTATTAAAATGCTTTCGATATTTCGGGTTTTAGATTTTGATTACGATCTAAGTACAAATTAATCAACTAAATGGTAATTAAGGCGTAAAAAATAATTAAATCAACTAAAGCAAGTAAACTACTGCAAAGCGGCCTAAATCTACCCTAAATGCAATTTTAAAATAAAAAAATTACGATAGCGTAAATTAAAATGCAAACTATACTATTTTAACCCCTAAAAATGATCTAATATTTTTATACAGCTAAAAATGCTATTTAAAAATTATCTAAAATTTAAAACTAATTTTTTGGTTTTCTTAATTTTATATGAATTATTTTTATTTTTAAATTGATTTAATTAGCTAGAAAATATAAAAACTTATTACAAACTATTTTTCAAAAATCTAATTTAACTAAAAATAATTTTCAAAACTAATATCATATTTTTCGACTTTTCTCAATTAATTATGAATTTAAAAATAATTAAAACTAATTAAATGTCTAGAAAATACTAATTTAACTAAGAAAAATCTGGAAAAATAATTTTTACGACTTTTTGATTTTTATGAATCTAAGAAAATTATTTTTGTATTTTTGTGAACCTTTTCTGATTCATTTGAATAAAAAGCTATTTAAAAATGCTAAAAACTGATTTTAAATGCAGAAAAATAGTAAAAGGCTATGGAAAGTTATGAAAAATTACAGAAAAGTTCTAAATGCAATTATGATTTTATAAAAATTATCAAATACATCTAATGAACAGTTAAGCACTATGATTGCTAAGCTGATGAATAAGCAATTTAGAAATAAGCAAACTATACTAATAAGCTACTAGAAACTACAATCAACTAAAATGAGCTTAAACTAACTAAATGAAACCTAATGCAACTGTTTTAAACCATATAAGCACTAGCTATAAGCTGAAAATCAAAAGTCCAATTCCTAAAAGCTTTTCACCAAACAGTCTTTAACTACCCTACTTGCAGCTAATCTATAAGCTTAAAAATAAGCACTAAATGAAATACTGACTTTTGGAATCTCAAGATGACACGGCCAACTACTAAATTACCAAATATCAAACTTCTCGGGAGCTATATTGATCTCTTGAAAAGCTTATGAAAAATGAAACTTAGTACAATAGTGTGAGATTCAAGTGAGCAGGGCACTTTTTTTCAAAGCAGTCCAACTTTGAAAGCCTTTTTAAGCTGCTTTATAAAATTACAAAATTATTCTAAAAATATTCGATGAACACCACCAAGAGTCCTTAACTCCAATTTTAACTAATTTGAACTTATAATGAACACTTTAAAATCCAAAAGTGACAGCATATAGCGAGAATGAAATTTGACTTTTATCTAAACTTTGCAAATTTGACTTTTAGAGATTTGATCCTTCAAAGCAGTTGTAATTGATGATTTAAACTGAACTAAGACCTAATTATGCCATCCTAAATGATTCTAAGCCTTAATACTAACCTATGCAATTTCTAAATTAAGCTGATGAACTACAATTAAGCTAAAGCTACTTGTTGACTATTTGATGTATGCAAGTGATATATTATGATCTAAATAGCCTACTTACACCTAAATAAGACTTAAGCAACTACAGATGACCACTAAAACTTCTTCTAACTCAAATTATCCCATTAATCCAAACAATCCTTTAACGAGCTGATGTGAACTTATCCTAACCAAATCACTTATCCAATTCAAATAAACAGATTACTCAGATTAATTTGAACACATTAAGCCTATTTGAAATGATCTAGACAGCATTTTAACACAAATATCTCAATCCACAGATTATGCAGCTTAACAGATTTTATGTGCAGATATGTAAAATAAGCTAAATAATGATCTAGATTACCACAATAAGCTATAAGCAAATCCAATTAAGCAAAACAAACATCATTAAGCTAATATTATAAGAACTAAACTAATGGAACAGTAAATATGCAAATATAAGCTAAAAATGAAGAAATCTCACTGTGGATCTCAGCTAAACAGAGATCAACCAATTAAATGGCAGCTACAAGCTCCAGCTTATTCAGAGAGAATAAGATGGTAAAAGCCTACGGCCAATCCCTTGACCACTTCCATGCTTTCCACATTATGCCAAGGTATTTTTGATTTTTTGGACTGATTCAAGTGATTTGAGTGGCTGATTATGAACCTAAATAAGACTTACAATAAGCTATATCAAGCATATAAGCTTAATCTAACAGAAACTCAAGCTTGTTGAAGCTTGTACAATGATTTGACATTATTTTTATATATTTCAAACATTTTAAAGATTTTTTTTTGATTTTTTATTTGGAAAGGAAACAAACTGAGATCAAAATGTAATAAAGTAAACTAACTTAAATGTAAACTTAAAAGCAGTTATAAAATGTAGCAACAGAAATCTAAAATTATGAAGAATTTCAATATGAGCATAAAGTTAAGTAAGCGAATACAAATTAAAATCTTGAATTACACTTTTGCTTAACAACTTAAAATTGATTAAAACATAAATTAACACTACACTTTACTACTCAAATCTACACACAAAATGAGTGAAATCTAGGGGTATTTATAGCTGATTCGAGCTCTAGGAAGCTTCAGGAAGAAATGAATTTTGGCTTTCTTCAACGAATGTCAACCATTGATCAAATCCCATCAATCCTTTCCTCAATCAGCCCTTGGATTGCTTTGATGACATCTCATGGACCAATAAGAGCACCTTGGCACCCGATTGCCAAGGTGGCATTCCATGTCTCGAGGTTGTGTCCGACGAAGTACCAATTATACCTTTACTTGAGGTAATGATGCCATTTTGATGGTGGGTAATTAGGGTTCTTACCGGTAAGTTTGGGGATAAACATGGCTTTCTTTGTTTGGGTGAATATTTTATTTCGTTTGACTATCTTGACCAAAGGGTAAATAAGTGGTGAAGGGTCATGGTTATGGCAAGGGTCATTTGGGATGTGAATGGTTCAAAGGAGTTTAGATAGTATTTGGTGGTCGGACTTATAAAAGGGTTTAAAAAAGATATTTGACCCTTAGGTTTATTAAAGGATTTAATTTAAATGAAAGGTTTATTTAAAGGGTAGAAAATGTAAACTGGAAATAGTGAAAGGGTATTTTTGGGAAATTGAGCACAAGGGTATTCAAGGGTGTATTTTGCCAATCTGAGAAAGATGAAGGACCATTTTCATTCTGAAACTTCAAGGGTAGATTATGACACTTTGCTAAACTTGAGGGACTAAATCTGTCATTTCTTCAAAGTTGATCATATCTTCCAAAATCCTTTGAGCATCAAAAACTTCAAATTCACTTAATTTTGAATTCTTGTGACTTTTGCACTCTTCTTCCTTCTCGTGCTTAGTTTTTATGATTTGTCTTTCTTTTGTGTGTTTTGCCATATCCGTACTTGCACATGCATAAACTCAAGAAACCAATAAATATTAGGCATAAGCGGCTCTTTTTAAGTTTATTTTGGGTCTATTTTGGTGAAGAAATGGTATGTGTTTGTGCACATACCAAAATACCAGAACTAGAAGATTGTGTGTCCTCACGCAATATCATCAACTCACACTTCTAAAACCAAGGATTCTAACCTCTTTCTACTAAATCTATGAAAAGTAGCAAAGATTCCTCAAAAGAGATTAAGAAACCCTTAATTCTAAAAGCGCCCCGTTTACCTTTTATTTCACATATAGATATTACGATTAAGCACTTTCCAATTATGAGTGGACGGTTTGTTGAACTTTCATGTCGATCAATAACTCCAACATTTTTCAAAAGATATTTTTAGGATCATGGAGTAGGAAACACAACTTCGTGAGGAGTGACCATCTGGATAGAATATATAGTCCCTGATTTTTCACAAGTCCCCAAAGTAAGCGTAAAATTGAAATCATTGTTAAATATGATTTTAGATGCTAACACTACCCATGGAAGTTACTTGTGTAATTACCTCTTGCTCCCATTTTCCTATTTTCCTCTATTTATTTTATTTTTGGTGAGAATGAATTTCTTCATATTTTCTCGTTTCGATAAGTTTTATTTTAGAAAGATATAAAGCTAAGGCGCTAATTAGTTTTCCATCTTCCTCGAAACCGTTGCACACAAGAATGAGGTCCACATCAAGGTCCTAATTTAACACGATTTAGGGAGATATCCTTTTTATTACAACGAAACAACTCATCTGAGTCGAGACATAAGCTTTTATTTAGATATCTCCGGAATCAAAGTTTGGCTTAACACTTATTTCGGCACATTTTGCATTTTGCAATTTAGGCCTCTGGTCTTTTCAACCCACTAATTCAGCGGGATT
>OU343217.1:250217905-250283413 GCA_910596185.1 Chrysanthemum makinoi | reverse complement strand
CCAAGTGATCGATTGGTGACACAACCCATTTTATGTTTTTCTTATGGATGCTCTTCTGGAGATGACCGCGTCTGACCTTTCACATGCTCATACCAACACCAACACAATTTGAAGTTCTCTCGAAGGCAACACAAAGTCACAATGATTCTTCTTCAAAGCCAAAGAATCTACAAAGACTAAGAGAACTACATCACATCAAATCCAACGCACAGTTTAGTGGAGCATGTTGGAGAAAGACGTGGAGAACACCTGAGCGACGCAGCGGACTCTGATGCAGACAACAAACATAACATCACCATATCACACTGAACAAAAACAATGATTCGAAACGTCAAAGCTGAAAACTCAAAGAAACAAATCCCCAAACTAGGGAGATTGTTGGAATCAAAGAACTTCTTCTCACAAGAAAGAGGAATGTCAGAAATCGTTCAAAGCAACTTCTATTACATCAACACCAACAACTTATCCAAGATTGCTGGAGTCATCATTTACTTACTAACACTTAGGGGGAGATTGTTGGAATCACTCCTAACTTGTATTTTAAGTGTTAGTAATTAACATGTAATAGGTTGCTTAAACTATGCTTTTATGTTAGTTATTAATGGCAAGGCTTATGTAGAAAGCCCATAAGCCTTGGCCTAAGCCCAATAATGAAGGAAGGGACTAGACATGTTGCCCTAGCTCCCTTCCCTATATAAACACATGTAAACCTTCTCTTGAAGGTTGGTTGTTCACTTTCAATATATTCCTACGCCTAACTATTGCATATTCATACGTGTGTGTATTGTGTGTGTTCAACCAATCTTTCCTTCATCTTATTTCTTACATATTGATCCTTGTGTTAACTTATGGTAACCTAAGAAAAAGATTCTTGGTTTTTTGGGTGGCAATCCCACCCTTCCTTCTGAAAATATTGAACCATCTTCTGAACCGATAATTGCCGACTCTTCCCCATCTCTTACTCCGTTTGAGGGAGGTGACTTCAAAATACGATTCAATTCTGCGAGATTTTCAATGTTTGGAGCATCGATTTTATGGGACCATTTCCGTCATCTAAGGGTAATAAGTATATCCTCGTAGTCGTCGACTACTTGTCCAAATGGGTTGAAGCTAAAGCGCTACCCACCAATGACGCCCGAGTGGTTGTTAAGTTTTTGAAAAACTTGTTTTCCCAATTTGGAGCACCTCGTGCTATCATCAGTGATCGCGGTACCCATTTTTGTAATGAAAAATTTGCAAAGGTTATGTCCAAATATGGAGTTACCCACGTCTTTCTTTCTACCACGTATCACCCGAAACGCCGGCCCAGTTGAGTCTCCAATCATGGTTTGAAAAGGATTTTAGAAAGAACCGTAGGAGAGAACCGAGCTTCATGGGCTGATAAGTTAGATGATGCATTATGGGCTTTTCGCACCGCATTCAAGACACCCATTGGGTGTACCCCATATAAATTGGTGTATGGAAAATCTTGCCATTTGCCCATCGAGCTCAAGGATAAGGCATATTGGGCCTTGAAACATGTGAACTTTGACCTTAAGACCGCGGGTGATCACCGTAAAGTTCAATTGAATGAGTTAAATGAACTTAGGGGTCAGGCTTATGAGAATTCTTTGATTTACAAAGAGAAGACTAAGAGGATTCATGACTTTAAAATCAAAAACCGCATCTTCAACATTGGTGATCAAGTCCTCCTATTTAATTCTCGGTTGAAGATATTCTTGGGCAAACTCAAAACCCGTTGGTCCGGACCATTCACCGTAGCTCAAGTTTTCTCGTATGGAACGACCGAGCTATCTCAGCCCGAATGCCCCAATTTCAAGGTGAATGGTCATCATGTTAAGCATTACTTTGGAGGGGACATCGCGTCTATGGTTGTCCCAGATCTCCAAACTTTCCCCATGGACAAATGAATTCGGGGACCGAGTCAAGCTAGCGACTCGATGATAAAAAATAGTAGCGCTTCGTAGGAGGCACCCCATGTTTATCCTCTATCTTCTTTCTATTTTCTCTAATAAGTTACGTGAAGGGGTTAGACTCTTCGATTTCTCGTGTTTGGTTGTTTGTGATGTTTTCGTCTAGGATTTTCCTGATATAAAGACTCTCGTGCTCGAAGTTTGTCTTTTCTCCACTCGAGTTTCATCTCCGAAATCTTATCGACTAACGTTTATATTTTAGCATACTTAATAAACGGCTTTTAGATTTCCGTTATTACCCTTGCCTTTAAATATTTAGGACAATGTTTCATTTTATTCTGGGGTGGGTAATCTTTGATTTGATTTAACCGCACTTGCTTCTTTTTCCCGTGTACTCTCGCAACCCCATTTTTCCTTAGAAAATGAAAAAACAAATTGTGCAAAAATGTGAAAATTTTAAATTTTTTTGTAAGCTTTTGCTAGTTTTATGATTGAAAAGTCTTTGCTAGTCTCTCAAAAGTTACTTTAAATATGCGTTTTCTTGAAAAGTCTTTGCTAATTTCTTAGACAAGAGGCTATAAAATGCGATTCTAGCTCACAAGGCCAAGAATTTGCAAGCTTCCCTAAGTGATTTTAAATATGCGAAGCTTTGAAAAGATTTGCTAGTTTCTAATAAGTGACTTTAAAAATGCGAGACTTGAGATTATTTACGAAGCATTTGCTAAGTTAATATATGTTTTGACGCCTTGTTGACTTTCCGCTGGTAAGAGTAGGAATAGAATTCTGACTTGACCGGGCGTGTTGAGCCCTAGCTTGTTCCCTTAACCATAGATAATTTAATTATCGGATAAGCATCCGCGGATCTCATTATTTGGGATTTTAAATTTGCGGAGATCGAGGAATGATAGAGTTACTTATGAGTTTAGATGCTAAGCGTGGAGTAGTTGGTTCTCTTTAGAGCTCATCGAAGGTACTTGTGGCTTTTTGCTCCCACAAAATTGTTTCACCCCATATTTGTAAATAAATAATTAAAGATGTTAGGTTTTTTACGATAGTTAGTTCTTTATCTTCTTTAGAGAATCCTTGCTTATGAGAGTTGGGTACACATCAAGGTACTGTCAGTGTTGCGGTGTAATAGACAACTGATTCTTGATAGTTTTTCGCTATTGTTTCTATTGTTATAAAAGTCGTGGGATTCAGAGTTTGGCAAAAATTAACATGAAATAAAGCCCAAATGTATTAAAGTGAAAATCTAAAGCCATAAAAGTTTTCTATGTCTGACGGTACCCCCGTTGTCATGGACTTCAAAAAGGTGAAGGAAAATCCAAAGTCATAATAAGGCTTCTGATAAAACGGTAATCCCGTTGAATTAGTGGTTGAAAAGACCGAGGGCCTAAATTGCAAAAATGCAAATGTGCTGAAATAAGTGTTAAGCCAAACTTTGATTCCCGGAGATATCTAAATAAAAGCTTATGTCTCTGGACTCGTAGATGAGTTGTTTCGGTCGTAATAAAAAGGATATCTCCCTAAATCGTGTTAAATTAGGACCTTGATGTGGACCTCATTCTTGTTTGCAACGGTTTTCGAGGGAAGATGGAAAACTAATTAGCGTCTTAGCTTTATATCTTTATCGAAATAAAACTTATCGAAACGAGAAAATATGAAGAAATTCATTTCTCACCAAAAATAAAATAAATAGAGGAAAATAGGAAAATGGGAGCAAGAGGTAATTACACAAGTAACTTCCATGGGTAGTGTTAGCATCTAAAATCATATTTAACAATGATTTTGATTTTACGTTTACTTTGGGGACTTGTGAAAAATCAGGGACTATATATTCTATCCGTATGGTCACTCCTTGCTGAGTTGTGTTTCCTACTCCATGATCCTAAAAATATCTTTTGAAAAATGTTGGAGTTATTGATCGACATGAAAGTTCAACAAACCGTCACTCATAATTGGAAAGTGCTTAAACGTAATATCTATATGTGAAATAAAAGGTAAACGGGGCGTTTTTAGAATTAAGGGTTTCTTAATCTCTTTTGAGGAATCTTTGCTACTTTTCATAAATTTAGTAGAAAGAGGTTAGAATACTTGGTTTTAGAAGTGTGAGTTGATGATATTGCGTGAGGACACGACAATCTTCTAGTCTGGGGTATTTTGGTATGTGCACAAACACATACCATTTCTTCACCAAAATAGACCCAAAATAACCAGAAAAGAGCCGTTTATGCCTAATATTTATTGGTTTCTTGAGTTTATGCATGTGCAAGTACGGATATGGCAAAACACACAAAAGAAAGACAAATCAGACAAAAACTAAGCACGAGAAGGAAGAGAGGGCAAAAGCTGAAGCCATGAATTCAAAATTAAGTGAATTTGAAGTTTTTGATGCTCAAAGGATTTTGGAAGATATGATCAACTTTGAATAAATGACGAATTTAGTCCCTCAAGTTTTGCAAAGTGTCAAAATCTACCCTTGAAGTTTCAGAATTGAAAAAAATGGTCCTTCATCTTTCTCAGATTGGCAAAATACACCCTTGAATACCCTTGTGCTCAATTTCCCAAAAATACCCTTTCACTATTTCCAGTTTACATTTTCTACCCTTTAAATAAACCTTTCATTTAAATTAAATCCTTTAATAAACCTAAGGGTCAAATATCTTTTTTAAACCCTTTTATAAGTCTGACCAGTCAAATACTATCTAAACTCCTTTGAACCATTCACATCCCAAATGACCCTTGCCATAACCATGACCCTTTACCACTTATTTACCCTTTGGTCAAGATAGTCAAACGAAATAAAATATTCACCCAAAACAGCAAAGCGCGCCATGTTTATCCCCAAACTACCCAGGTAAGAACCCTAATTACCCACCATCAAAATTGGCATCAATTACCACAAGTAAGGGTACAATTGGTACTTCTTCTGACACAACCTGACACATGGAATACCACCTTGGCAATCCGTGATCCAAGGTGCGCTCCTATTGGTCCATGAGATGTCATCAAAGCAATACAAGGGTTCTAATTGAGGAAAGGATTGATGGGATTTGATCAATGGTTGACATTCGTTGAAGAAAGCCAAAATTCATTTCTTCCTGAAGCTTCCTAGAGCTCGAATCAGCTATAAATACCCCTAGATTTCATTCATTTTGTATGTAGATTTAAGTAGAAAAGTGTAGTGTTAATTTCTGTTTTTAATCAATTTTTAAGTTGTTAAGCAAAAGTGTAATTCAGTATTTTAATTTGTATTCAGTTTTCTACTTAATGAAATTTTACTTTTCATATTGAAATTCTTCATAATTTTAGATTTCTGTTGCTACCTTTTATAATCTGTTTTTAAGTTTACATTTAAGTTAGTTTACTTTATTACAGCTTAATCTCAGTTTGTTTCCTTTCCAAATAAAAAATCACAAAAAAATCTTAAAAATGTTTGAAAAATATAAAAATAATGTCAAATCATTGTACAAGCTTCAACAAGCTTGAGTTTCTGTTAGATTAAGCTTATATAAGCTTGATATAGCCTATTGTAAGTCTTATTTAGGTTCATAATCAGTTTCTCACTCAAATCACTTGAATCAGTCCAAAAAATCAAAAATACCTTTCCATAATGTGGAAAGCATGGAAGTGGTCATAAGGGATTGGCGAGGGACTTTTACCAGCTTATTCTCTGAATAAGCTGGAGCTTGTAGCTGCCATTTAATTGGTTGATCTCTGTTTAGCTGAGATCCACAGTGAGATTTCTTCATTTTTAACTTATATTTGCATATTCACTGTTCCATTAGTTTAGTTCTGATAATATTAGCTTAATGATGTTTGTTTTGCTTAATTGGATTTGCTTATAGCTTATTGTGGTAATCTAGATCATTATTTAGCTTATTTTACATATCTGCACATAAAATCTGTTAAGCTGCATAATCTGTGGATTGAGATATTTATGTTAAAATGCTGTCTAGATCATTTCAATTAGGCTTAATTTTTTCAAATTAATCTGAGAATCTGAGTAATCTGTTTATTTGAATTGGATAAGTGATTTGGTTAGGATAAGTTCACATCAGCTTGTTAAAGGACTGTTTGGATTAATGGGATACTTTGAGTTAGAAGAAGTTTTAGTGGTCATCTGTAGTTGCTTAAGTCTTATTTAGGTGTAAGTAGGCTATTTAGATCATAATATATCACTTGCATACATCAAATAGTCAACAAGTAGCTTTAGGTTAATTGTAGTTCACATCAGTTTATTTAGAAATTGCATAGGTTAGTATTAAGGCTTAGAATCATTTAGGATAGCATAATTAAGTCTTAGTTTAGTTTAAATCATCAATTACAATTTGTTTTGAAGGATCAAATCTCAGAAAAGTCAAATTTGCAAAGTTTAGATAAAAGTCAAATTTCATTCTCAGTTTCTATATGCTGTCACTTTTGGATTTTTAAAGTGTTCATTATAAGTTCAAATTAGTTAAAATTATGGAGTTAAGGACTCTGGTTGGTGGTGTTCATCAGAATATTTTTAGAATAATTTTGTAATTTTTATAAAGCAGTTACTAAGGCATTCAAAGTTAGATTGTTCTGAAAAACAAGTGCCATGTTCACTTGAATTCTGCACATACTAAGTGTTTACACCTTTTTCCTAAGCTTCTCAAGAGATCAATATAGCTCATGAGAAGCTGATATTTGGTTATTTAGTAGTTGGCTAGGTCATCTTGAGGTTCCAAAAGCTGGATTTCATTTAGTGCCTATTTTTAAGCTTATAGATTAGCTGCAAGTAGGGTAGTTAAAGACTGTTTGGTGAAAAGCTGTTAGGAATTGGACTTGTGATTTTCAACTTATAGCTAGTGCTTATTTGGTTTAAAACAGTTGCATTAGATTGCATTTAGTCAGTTTAAGCTCATTTTAGCTGATTGTAGTTTCTGGTAGCTTATTAGTACAGTTTGCTTATTCATATCAGTTAGCAATCATAGTGCTTAATCTGTGTTTATTAGCTGTATTTCATAATTTTCATAAAATAATAATTGCATTTAGAACTTTTCTGTAATTTTTCATAATTTTCCGTAGCCTTTTACTATTTTTCTGCATTTAAAATCAGTTTTTTGCATTTTTAAATAGCTTTTAATACAAATAAATCAGAAAAGGCTCAAAAAAATACAAAATTAATTTTCTTAGATTTATAAAAATCAAAAAGTCATAAAAAGTATTTTTCCAGATTTTTGTTAGTTAAATTAGTATTTTCTAGACATTTAATTAATTTTAATTAGTTTTAAATTCATAATAAATTGAGAAAAAGTCAGAAAAATATGATATCAGTTTTTAAAATTATTTTTAGTTAAATTAGATTTTTGAAAAATAGTTTGTAATTTTCTTTTAAGTTTTTATAAATTTCTAGCTAATTAAATCAATTTTAAAAATACAAAAATAGTTTTTAATTCATATAAAATCAAGAAAAACCAAAAAAATTAGTTTTAAATTTTAGATGATTTTTAAATAAAATTTTTAGCTGTATAAAAATATTAGATCATTTTTAGGGTTTAAAATAGTGTAGTTTGCATTTTAATTTTCGTTTATCGTAATTTGCGTTTTTATTTTAAAATTTCATTTAGGGTAGATTTAGGTTTATTTCGTTAGTTTACTTGCTTTAGTTGATTTAATTATTTTATTTACGTGCCTTAATTACCTTTTAGTTGATTAATTTGTACTTAGATCGTAATCAAAAATATAAAAACCCGAAATATCGAGCATTTTAATAACAAACCTAAAACGACGTTGCTCATTCACACCTCGTTGGGAAACGACCCGGATATCCTTATCCGGTATCACATATCTCACCACGGGATTTGATTGACTAACCTTTTTCCTAAGAGGTTTTCAATTCAATTCTTGTGTTCATTTTGATATTGATATTATTATATTATTTTCTCCATACACACCACCCTAAACCTATACGAATCACAATGCTTCTGCTACTCTGATGAAAAGATGTCATGATCCAGAAAGTGTGAGTATGTCGGTCCAAAAGTCACAACAAAGGATGATTCAGATATTTATTGTGGCCGATAATCTCAAAGAAAGCTCAAAGATCATCAAGACGTGGATCAGCTCAAAGACCTCCAATGAAGGTACAAAGTATGCGGAGTTTGAAGAATCACTGCTAAAGCACAAAGATTGCGGAAATTGAAGAATTAAATTCTACGAGCTCAAGCATGAAGTCTACAATAGAATGCTAGGATACGAAATGTAACTCATGGGGTGACCTCCCTTAGGGGGAGATTGTTGGGATTTAGAAAATCCATGTTGAAGATTCGGTCACCCTAACTCTAGTCTAGCATATGATAGCTCGTAGACATTACGTTATTTGTTAGTTAGTTAGCTAGTTATTAGTTAGTTTAGAGCAACATCGTGGAGGACGGGTCTTTACCCAATGTATGCCTGATCCACAACCCAACAGGAGGGCGTGTAGTTTGTAGTATAAGTACCTCTTCCCACTTGGGAAGAGGTGGTGCTTTTTCTAATCTAACATTTTCTTTTTGTTTTACTTTCTTTCTCTAGAAAACACCCTATCTACTCTTTCTCTCTCTAAAATGGCTTACTTGATCTATCATCATCTTAGACCACCCGAATCATCAAACAACATAGAATAATGATCCTACAAAAATCATTATCAGCATTGCCAGACTTAACAAATGCACTACAAGTATTATTGGAGTTAGTACTGGTAGCATTATGATCGGGTACTGGTGAGTCCGGCTTGCCAGTATTAATAGTTGCACTACCAGTATTAACTGATTTAGTACTGGTAGCCTTGATAGTAGGTACTGGCCCTAGATGCTTTTGAGCAAGTGCATCCAAATCCCTCTTGACTGCTATAATAGCATCTGAATCAACAGTAGAAGAAGCCTCTCTCTCTCTCTTGAACCTCTGCAGCAGTCTCTTTCTTCTTTGAAGGAATAGAAGACTTATTTGTTCCATAGCAGGGAGCTCTTGGATGATGAACTGCTGTAGACATAACCACAAGCTCCTCATTATCTTCATTTTCCTCAGGAGCATGAGTACCTGCACTGTTAGTATCTTCTGATGAACCTGCATGGTTAGCTTGATTGTCTAAAGATACAGGAATATAGTTCATAGAATCAGTAAGATAATCTAAATCAAACATCCATCTATAACCTACTCCTTTCACATTTGGCTTTTCCTCAAGAAAATTTACATGCAGGGTCACCTCTACTCTCTTAGTCACTAAATTGTATACCATAAAGGCCTTACTATTTAGTAAATAACCTACTAAGAAACCCTCATCAGATTTGCCATCAAATTTTCCAAGCACACTGAGGGTATCTGAAATGGTAACATGGCACCCAAATGGTCTTATGTAGCTAATAAAAGGTTTATGGCCAAATAAAAGCTCATAAGGAGTCTTGCACTGAGGTTTGGTCACCCTTACCCTATTGAATATGTATGAAGCACAGCTAACTGCTTCAGCCCAAAAGGTGGTAGGTAAGAGTGAGTCAACTAAATAAGTCATAGCTGCCTCAATAAGGGTCTTGTTCATTCTTTCTGCAACTCCATTCTGCTGTGGTGTCCTAGCACTACTATACTCCTGTTTTATCCCTTGTCCCCACAGAATTCAAGCATGCTTCTATTCTTAAATTCAGTGCTATTATCTGATCTAATAATCTTAACCTTATGGTCAAGCTGGTTTTCTATCTGCTTAATAAAAGTCTGAAGGATGCCAGTACTCTCATCCTTGGTAGATAAAAAGAAAAACCAATAGAACCTGGCACAATTATCATTAATGACAAGACAATAGGATGCATGGTTAATGCTTTTTATAGAGGTTGGTCCAAAAAGGTCTATATGCAAGGTGTGTAAAGGGGCTGTAATAGCTCTTTCTAATGTGGCCTTGCATGATGCTTTGTGATGCTTTCCATTATGACAAGCAACACAAGAATGGTCATTTTTTAAAACCTTGGAAGGTAGACCTCTTACAAGGTTTCCCTTCACAAGTTTGTTTAGATATTTAAAGTTTATATGACCCAACCTTCTATGCCACAATTTAGATTCATCAATAGTGGGTTTTGCAATCAAACAGGCAAAACCTTTAGCAGGTTCAGGTGTCTTCATATCAAAATTGTACATGTTATGTTGCCTTGGGACTCTTAGGAGTATCTGATTTTCATCAGGCATCTTAAAGTCAGAAGTCAACACAAAACATTCAGTCTCAGTAAAAAGAACGTTATGCTGCTTATCACATATTTGTTATATAGAGAAAAGGTTAAAGTGGCATAGTTCTTTTACAAAAGACACACTATCAAACTCTAAATTACCAACCTTTATTCTACCTTTCCCTGTAATGTAGCCTTTGCTACCTCCAAAGGTAACAGAACCACCCTTGAATTCTTCAAAGTCGTCCAAGTAGTTCTTGTTACCAGTCATGTGCCAGAACACCCATTGTCAAAGATGCCTCTATCTCCCATGTTCATGTAAGGATGTTCCTGCACATAAAAGAGAAATTAGTTTCTCTTAGGGACTCAGGCCTGTACAGGCTTAGGTCTGCCTTGTGGACCTGTTGATTTCACATTATTAACAGAAAATGGTCCACTATTATACTTGGAGTTTGGTCTATGACTCCAGTTATAACCTGTTGAGGCCTTAACAGCAGATTCCCCATTACCCTTTGCAGCACCAGATTTAAACATTTTTGCTGCATTATTGACAAAGGGTCTTCTCACAGGTGAATGTGATTTAGCAAAATTTCTTCTATGGTTGAAGATATTCACCTGGATGAGGTACTGGTGGATACTGGTTGTTTATTTCTAACAGAATTAACATTTGTACAACCAGAATTAACTTTAGGCACACCATAACTAATATTATGCCTAACGGAGTTAAGTGGCACACCAGTACCCACATTTGGTCTAACAGAATTAACATATGAATTATCAGTATTAACAGGTACTGGTCTAGAAACAAACTGATTTGTGTAGTTAATTTTGTTTACATTATTCCATACTGGTCTAGTTGTTTCATTACTAGTATTAACTGCCTTTTTCTTCTTAAGTTCTGCCTCTTTAGCCATTCTTTTCTCATGATAATCACAATCTCTTATTAAATGGCTTAGGCTACCACAAACAAAACAACTCTTCCTAGTGAAAGAGTAGCCTTATCCTAGCTCTTGTTTCATCCTATCATTCCAGTTTCTCCTGTCAACTTTGGGTGTCTCTTGAGTATTAATTTGTTGCCTAGGAGTTTTTATGTGTGAAACACAACTAGGTTCAACTTGCTTTGGTTTTGACACAACAGGCTTAACAAAAGTGATAGGTTCAGCTAGTTTTGGTTTAGACACACTAGGCGTACTGATTAAAACTGGTTTGGAGATCTTTATTGGTTGTGATTTAAGCTCAAAAGAAAGATCAGAGACATTCCCAATGGATCCTTCACTGTCATTAGATTGACAGGTAGAATATTCACTGGATTTGTCTTTTGAAGCATTTGTTCCAAGATTTTTCCAGTTGCTATAATCAAACAAAGATTCATCATATTCCTTTTTTAGTAAAAAGGTGTGTAATATCTACTTAGAGGATGGGGAACTTCTTTGTAGTTGTTAGTTTTAGCAAATCTATGGTATACAGGTTTTCTATCATAATCTCCTTTTGAACTAACAAATACAGTCTCTTTCTTTTCTTCCTCATATCCTAAAACCTCACTATCTGACTTTATCTCAAACCCTAAACCAATTTTATTGGTTGAGCTCATTCCTGAATCAATTAATCTCCAAAGATTTTTAACACTATTTTGCCATGTGTCTACTTTCTTTTGCAACTCTTCCTTTTCTTTTACTGCTTTCATTCTAATTCTTCTATATCTTCTAACTTTTTCATCTTTTTCAAATATCTCATTGGCTTGGAATGTAAGTTTTTCATTTAAAGATGTTTGCTGTTTTTGTAAAGTGACAATTTGGGCTTCCAATGTTTTAACAGCTTTATTATAGGCAAGAAGTTTAGCTTCTTGATCACCTAACTGACTCATTTGTTCATCACAAAGTTTTTACGCTTATTGTATGAGTCATTGCATGTTTTGGAACATAGGGATACCTCATTATTGGAGCTTATGGCCATGAGAGCATGATTGATCTTTGTTTCCTCATCAGTGTGCTCTCCCCAGTTGACCACACCAGCTTCCATCGTTAGCAACCCCATCTGACTCTTATCCATCTTCTCAGCATCCTGTCTAGGATAGAAAGATTCCCTCTTCTTTTCATCATTTTCCACCTTTGTTGTACACTCCCTAGCAAAGTGACATGTGTTACGGCACCTATAGCACTTAAGCTTCTTCTTGTCAAACCCAACTGGTGCCTTCCCATCAAAACGGACTTGTATACCAGTCCTTTTGTAAAACTTCTTCATTCTCAAAGCAATCATAGCACACTGCCAGTTTATGTCTATTTCTTCCATCTCTTCATCTTCAATCTGATCTAAGTCCTCATTAAGGAGGTCTTCAGATTGCCTTGCAAATATAGAGTAGATCACCTCATCAGCAAAACCAGTAGGTGCCTCTCTTTCCTTCACACCAGAAGAAGAAGTAGTATAGCTACCAGAACTATAGCCACCAGATTTAACCTTATTAGTGTTGCTCTTGCCTTGGGAGACAAAAGCAACATTGTTGGTACTTGAGGATTCCTTGGAACTTACTTTGATTTCTTGTTCATAAACCCTGAGGTTATTGTACAAGTCATCAATTGACAGAGTGTCAATATGTTCTTTAGTTCTCATAATCATTGCCATATTTGACCATTCTTTAGGCAACGACCTGAGAAACTTATGATATGCATCATCAGTGGATACTTCTGCACCATGAGCTTCTAACTGTGATAAGAGTTGTTGGAATCTGTCATATCCTTTCTCCAACCCTTCAGAACTGGTAATAGTAAAAGCTTCAAACTGTTGTTTATAAACAACCTTCTGCATCTTTTTAGAGTTATCATTCCCTCCAAACATTGTTTTGATTGCTTCTTAGATCTCCTTAGCATCATCCATTCCATGGAACCTTCTGAGATGCTCCTTTGGAATGGCCATTAGCAAGATGGTTCTTGCTTTTCTCTCCTTCTACACAACATGTATCTCTGCAGCAGAGACTGGTGGAAGAATTCTAACCACACCATCTTTCCCTGTGGAAATTCTCTTCCTAGAATTCCCATTCTGGATCACCTTCCAGACTTCATTATCAATATATTCTAGATAGTGTTCCATCTCCATGGCCCAGATATCATACTCTTCCTTCTTTAGAAGTGGGAGTTTTATGTTGGAGATGGTGGTTGTAGCAAGAATGATCTGCTGTTGTTGTTTCTTTGACCCTGCTTCTAATGCTTCATCTTCATGGTTGGAGACCTCTTCATAACTGAGATGCTGAGAGAAATTATCAGGTTGAGACATCTTTTAGGATTAATGAGTGAATGAGTGAATTTTGTTTTTGTGTTTCTTCTACTTCAGAGTCCCTCTATAGGCTCTGATACCACTTGTAGGTCCAAAGTTATGGATCTAAGCAGCCTTTGTAAGACAATAACCAACTTGAATAAATCCAAATAAGTTATATGAAGAACTCTTAAACAATGAGTACTTAGTGTTAATGCGGAATTTTAACAATAAGCAAGAAGAACACAATTGCCACTAAATAAACTTTTACTATTAATTGTTCTAATAAACTTTGTATATATTAATCGTACAAGACATTATGCCTTAGGGTTCCTTTATACACTTAGGAAACCCTAGTATACAAAACGTGTAGAAGGATATACATATCTTTTCCTAAGATATCTTTACGCGTACATATCTTTCCCTAATATATTTCTAACAAACTATTCTATTTTTCATAAACAGACTTAACTAAGAATACTAAACAGAACTAACTTAGGTCTGCCAGACTTAACTTTAGTACTGGCAAACTTAACTAATAAATCTAGCCTACCAGACTTAATTGTTATACTACCAGTATTAAGTCTGGTTTACATAATTCCCAACACTAGGTGCAAAAATGTCACTACTACTTAAAAAGGCATAGAGCACGATTGAAAATGATCATAGAACCCGGTTTTACATATGGGCTCAAAGGGGAGGAGACTCTATTTGAAATGCTTATAAAGCCTGGTTTCAATAACGTGCTATGTTATAGAGCCCCGATTTCTATCAAAGAACATAACTCTATGTGAAGAAAAAAAATAATAATAAAAAAACCCTTCCAGCTATAAAATCAAATTCCTTTAGAGAAGATGAACATTGTATTGATTCAAATAAAAGACCTTGACTAATATTACAACTGACTTTTTATTGATATACTGGGATTAATCTTGCGACTACTTTTTCAAAAAACACATTTGAAAAATCTACAAGGTAACTTAATTGACTACTTGATCGAAAATGAAAGTGAATAATATACTATTGCTGCGTTACTGTGAAGTCTGTTATTATGCATTGCCTTTGAGTAACCTGACCAAAAGAGATGAGATTTGATGAAGTTGATGACATACCAAATTTATCTTTATAGTTGAGAATCATGCCATATGACGAATAGCTAACAAGTCTTGACTTAATTTGCCCATCCTAATACATGCTCTAAACTACAAAAGTAACTGGCAAAACACCACATCAACCATTTGGAGGGCTCTAATCCATTTTTTTTTTTTTGTAGTAGTGTGTTATGCTCATACGGTACTAACACCGCGAGACCATCAATGTTTATGTTACCACAATTCCCGTTGCACCTAGTAAGTCAACTTAGCAAAGTTGTCACACTATACATAAATCATGTTGTTTCATTCTTGGAACCGAGTAGCACATGTCGTATATAGCATGTTACATACTTTGATAACTTTAAAAACATCTTTTATATAATAAAATAATTACATTATTTCGGAGTGTTTTTGCAAAATGCTTCTCATTGAAAAAAAATTGGACCAATAGTAGAGCTTGATTTTGCCACGTAAGCGAAATCGTGTTATGTGATTGGTTAATAAAAGTCAAAGTTAAATTGATTTTGGTCAACATTTAATATTTGGTTGAGATTTTTGTTGAGAAAGAAAACACATAAAACATAGGTGTCAATTTGTGAAAACAAAAACTTATAAAAAAGAATGGGTAATTAATAAAACTTTAGTGGTTAAATTTTTTAAAATTGCATAGAGTTAAGTGTAATATTATAAGTTTTAATGTTTTTTAATAACTTTGGAAATTAAACAAATATTCCCTTATACTTTATGCCCCTTATACTTTATAACTTAAAAATACAATATATATGTTGTTTTAAACTCAAACATATAAATACACATAAGATTATAAATATTATTTTTTTACTATATATGTTTACTAGGTACTCATTTATTTCATATTAAAAGTATGACAAGTGTGGACACGAATGTGAATATTAAATACGGCTAAATTATTGAAAACGGGAATATAATTATTAAATTGTAAGAACGAGCTACTGTAATATGAAAAAAAACGTGATTGTACTTATAACAACTACCCATTTAATTTTTATTATTCATATAAGGATATGTAGAAAAACATCTTTTCTTTTTTTTATAAAGGCAACAATATGTAGAAAAACATTTTTAAAAGCCTTTAAGGAGTATATTTTAACTTCATCAACGTTTACTATGTGCAACAAAACTCCCATCTTGTGTACATCATAATATAAATAGTGAAATTTAAATAGGAACATTAACATCTATATCAGCTAAATATAGTTGAATCTTGAATTATCTAACAAATTTTTTTATAAAATTTGATTATACAAAATTTTAATGGATATTAATGGATAATAAAAAACTGATGCATAAGTATATAATTATATGTAATTATTTTTAAAGACAAAATATTCAGTATTGATACAAAATAATTTTTTTTTGTCAAAACCCTGTGCGTGCACAGGTATTATAACTAGTGTATATATGCATGCAAATAAAACTAATTAGTTTCCTGCTTCCTACAAAATATCAATGAAACTCATCTCACATTCTTGAGTAAAGGATCTGTATGTATCTTTAACCGAACCTCCAACATGCAAAACATTTTTCTAAGACACATACCTTTAACAAAGCTAAACTGGTGAGCTGTTCTTTGTAATTTTCTGATGCTTATGAACTTTTGTTATGTAATTTGAATGATATTAAATTGTGTAAAACCGGATCAAAATTCAAAAGTGGTTCTTGGTTTAGAAAGAAAAGCAAACCTATCCTTGCAAGGGGTGTTCATCGGTTCGGTTATCGGTTTGTTCGGTTTGTTCGGTTAATTTTTTTTTCTGGGTATAACCGAGAACCGAACCGAACCGAATTTAAATTTAACTAAACCGAACCGAAAACCGAACCCCCAATAACCGAAAACCGAACCGAATAACCTAATTGACATTACCTAAATTTAATAATTTATTCATTTATTTATATATATTTTTTGAAAAAATAATTTTCAAGCTTAAAAATATTATATATATATTATAAAAGAGTTTTAATATATTTTTTAATATAAATATATAAAAAAATATATATATTTATTTAATTTCGGTTTTCGGATCGGTTTTCGGTTTGGATTGCTAAAACTATAACCGAACCGAAAACCGAACTTTTATTTCGGTTCGGTTCGGTTTTGGCAAATTCGGTTCGGTTACGAATTCAGTTCGGTTATTTTCAGTTCGGTTCGGTTTCGGTTTTCGGTTTATTCGGATATTACCCAACCAATGAACACCCCTAGAGGCTTGGATGTTTTTCAGCCAAGTAGAGAGGCCTATATGATTCAACATTGTTTATCTATGCTTGTGCTGTTGTGCATTACATTTTAGCCCAATATGAATAACCCAGTTTATTCAACAAACAATTTCTTGTTTATCATGACTCCAACTGTGTGTTAATTAAAACTAGCGTACGTTAACAGTATAAGAGCGAGGGGTATGGGGTTAGCCACAACTCGCCACTTCCGACGTGGCCTCTCGCCGGTTTGATTCGACCCTCGCCACCATACCAGTGGCCCTCGCCACTTGATGTCTCGTCGTCCAAACGACACACAAAGGGACAAAACATATATCCGTTGCTATACAATTGTGTAACGGCATGATTTATAAAAAAAAAAAAAAAAAAAACTTTCCCCACCCTTTATAAATAATACCCCATTTTTATACAATCTATTCACATTTTTTTATTTCATTAACACACATCTCTTTCAACTCTTTACATCAAAATAAACATGGCTGGTTCAAATTCCGATTCCGATCTTGATGATTTCGACGATATCAAGATAATCTTGAAAGTTGCGTGTTATCGCAATCGTTGCAAAGAAGATGAAGCGAAAGTTCACGCACCGTAATTACATCTACCGTGACCGTGAAATTGCTGAAAACCGCCTTATATCGACTATTTTTCGATAATCCAAAGTATCCGGAGTACTATTTCGGCGGCCGTTTCAGTTCGTAGATCCGAGACTATTCTTGCAAATAGTACAAGGTATCGAAAATCATATTCAAACTATTGATCCTCTTCCACCGCATTTTGATTTCTTTAGCCCGACCCGATGCGTGTGGTGTAATGAGTATGAGTGTAATTATGAAATGCACATCTGCCTTACGCCAATTGGCCTACGGCACCGCCCCCGATGCATTTGATGAATATTTGCAAATGGGGTCACACACGGCACGTGATTTTCTAGATAATTTTACTATGTGTGTTATTGAGTTGTTTATGCCCGAGTTTTTCAGAAAGCCTAGTTTAGTTGACATTCAAAATTTATATAACGCACATAACACGGTCCATGGTTGCCGGAAAGCTTGGGAGCATTGATTGTATGCACTAGGAATGGAAAAATTGTCCCGTTGAGTGGCAAGGGCAATTTCATAGAGGTGATAAAAAATATCCAACTATTATGCTTGAAGTGTTGCATCATATACGATTTATGGATTTGGCATGCATTTTTGGGGTAGCGGGTGCGAATAATGATTTAACTGTTTTAAATCATTCACCGTTATTCGACGACCTTCTTGATGACATCGCCCCAAGGTTCCGCTTTCAAGTAAACTGTGCAACCTTTCAACACGGGTATTACCTAGCTGATGGGATTTACCCAATGTGGTCATCTTTTGTCAAATCATTCTCGATGCATATTCGAGAAAAATGCCTTGTTTAAACAAAAACAAGAAAGCGCTCGCAAAGACGTTGAAAGAGTTTTCGGGTCCCTGCAAGGACGTGGGCATATTATAAGCCAACCGGCACGTGCTTGGACTATCAACAAACTAAGAAGAATCATGTACACGTGCATCATATTGCATAACATGATTTTAAAAGATCAAAAGTTTGCAATATCCGAAATGAATGAAATTTATGTTTGTCCGCGAGCAAATTTACAACGGACATGGATTGAGCGATGCGATATACAACGAAAGAATGCCAAAGAACTGCGTGATAAAGCAACGCACGCAAGACTTCAACGAAATATCATTGAGCATGTTTGGCAACTTCATCAGCAACAACAACATTAATTTAAATTTCGTCTTTTTTTTTATTTCGCAATGTATTTTAAATTTCGTGTGTTTTTATTTCGCATGTATGTTTTTATGTTGAATTTTTATTTTAAATGAATGAAATGAATTTAGTTGTGTTTGGAAAATATGAAAAATAAATAAAATGATAGTGGGTGGGGCCCAAGTGAAGAGAAGTGGTGATGTTGTGATTGGGGGGTATTTTTTTGTTAGTGTGTTGAAGTGATGTGGAGGTGAGTGGCCCGTGGGCTCAGTGAAGAGAATTGGTGTTGCCACCATACCCCTCGCTCTAAGCGTAGCGGGCAGGAAGCAATAGCACAAAATAGTAGCGTTTGTATTTCAGCGCTTTCTTGAGTAACATTTGTAAGACTAGCGATTAAAAGAATTTAAATAAAATCCAAAATGCTACACGCCGCTTGCAAACAAGCTTTCTTTTCCAAAACGCTAACTTTTCTACTTTAACTTTCTTTATCTCTTTGGAACTCTACTGCTTCACAAGCGAAGGTAGCAATAAACTCGAAGTGATGTTAAAATATGGGACACAAAAACCCAAAACCTATTTCCAGAAGGCACCTATAAATAGCGACTTTCATTTGAAACACCTTTAACATCATTGTTGATACAATATTGGTTTTAGCTAGTAGCCTAGTATTATTATTTCTTAATGCCAATAAAAAGTTGTTTCATTTTATTTAAGATTGTTGGATACTAATGTGTAGAACGATGATATGTTCACATTCTAAAGATGGAGACATCTATCATATACAGTACACAACAATTAATCCAACGCCACAAAGTTGTGTGGACCAAGATCATTGACATTATTTTACTGGCTTAGAAGTGGCCTAAGGGTTGGGTCGGTTATTCGCGGTCCCAATCTTAACTCGTCTCATCTGGAACAAAAGAATCGCCTAGCACTTGCGTTTGAACCGGCTCCACACTTAACATATTCCTAAAAGTGTAGAGTAGAAAAAGAAAAATCTTGAAATCTATAGGAAGGATCACCTCATCATTAATTTTCCGTGTTCATATTATTTGAGGAGGGCGATCCCTTGGCTCGAATTTACACGGCTTAACTGTGGCATTCTCATGGCCGTTTACGACCCTTTCCCTAACTATTTTAAAATATGTATCTAGTGAGATGTAAACCCTACGTTGTGATTAACATTTAACCACTATGCCAATTTTGTTATGTTTCACATACTTCCACTGAAAAAACACGTTTATCATGTTAATATATTTAAATAAGCTGGATTTGGTAGATGCAAAAATGAATAAGGGGCCTAACCACGATTTCACATATATAGTTGTAACATGTAACCGTGATTTATGCTACGTTGCTTGAAATAAAAGTATATTATTGGAGGTTTAGATTTGAAATGTACATCTTTCTCCATTTATAATCATTTATATTTTATAACATAACATAGTTTGATGAATGCGTCACATACAAAAAGCCAATATCCAATATTCCAATGCGTGAAGCACGTGTGACGTATTACATATCTAAATAAAGTGAGACGTCTAGTGTTATCAAAGTATTATTCATACACTGTGTGCCTTTTGTATCTGGAACGATTGACGAGAATATTTGATGATTCTTAACATGGACCACTTTGCATATTTAGTCAATAAAGAACCACAAGTTTTGTTTAATAAATCAAACTGGTCTATTTGTTACAAATAAAGTTATTCACTTTTATATAGAAAAGCATATAAGATGTTGCATATATTCACTATATGTGCCTTTTGTAAAACACAAAGTATTTGGTACGTGGGAATTACATCACGTCAAAAATACTGTAATTTAGTGACTTAAAAAGCAAAGTGTCACAAAAGTAAACAAATGTCACTAACAGAAATAAATGTCAACAAAAAAATAGAAAAGAAATGTCACTAGATTTTCATGCGCTTCTTTTATGCTTAAAAAAAGGAGGTGATAGTCAAGTAGATAAAAGTTCATTTATAGCGACACAAAATAAGTGCAATGACACAATTTTTGTCTTTTAAGGCATATTTTATTTATAAAATGTGTCATGAAATCTCAAATAGGTTTTACCTACACTATTTAGAAAATGTCACTAAAAGATTAGATTCAGCAACACTTTTTGGGTTACTAACATTTCTGTCACTATAAGTATATTTTCTTTTTGTGATTGTATCAAAATGTCCGATTTAGAGTCTAACTATATGTAAATTTTCAAGCAAAGATCGTATGACATGTTGACACATGACTAAAAGAAGATATATAAGCAGGTATATTAGGTTAAAAAAGTTAACTAAACAACAAAAAGTATCATTCAAGGAAATAATAAATACATTGTGCATGGTTATATCATAATCAACTCGTGACAACTGACAACTCTATTTTATGATAAACAATATATAGATTAGAAACAAACAACACATGGAATCATAAGATAATCATAACGAATTACGTCTCGTTACAAGCACTTTTCTAAAACCTTCTATTGTCCATACTATTCCGTACGATAATCAATAATGTAGGACATAAACATTGTATTCAACGACCGCATCACCGTTGCTCAAGTTGAAAAAATGAGTTTTTGCTAGGGCATAACCACGTGCAAATCGAAAAAGCCCGCTTCCACCAACGATGGGCATCTCACGTACCGTTGAGAAAACACGATTTGTGCCTAGTATACTCAAGGTGCTACCATTGTACTTTCCCTCCAAGAAAACATAATTTAAAGCCATAAGTAACCGAGTTTCATCCAAACAAGCGGATGCATATATCCCTTGAGCTCTTCCCACAATCTTGGAAGTTCGTTCAGGCCCTACGGTCAATGGGTCGTCAATCATGACCACACCACCAAATCCCGTACGTGATGTGTTAGTCACAGTTGCCTGAGCAACCCTGACCGCAGTGGGGTGGTCCCCACCGACTATGTCATGGAAGTAGAAGTGGAGGTGGCTCAACTTTTCTTTCTTGAAACCAAGTGATTTTTGTGACAATCTTCTTGAAAATTCATGAGATTGTGCTTGAATCAGAAATGAGAATAGCAATATGGTAAGAATGGTAAGCTTGTGTTTTGGGAGAGTTTGTGCCATGTTGATGAGATGGAGAAATAGATTTGTGGAATGTGGCTATTGGTGGTGTTTCGGAAATTTGTGGAATGTGGACTAGTAGTGGTGTTTTGGTCTTATAAAGAAACAAAAAGGTATTTGGTGTGGGGAATTACATCAATAACCCTACTTTCATATTATGTTTCTTTTCTCAAAGAAATGGTGACATAAATGAAAGTGTCTGCGTCTTTAACTTTTGTAATGGCAATAATATAAGACAAACGTGTACACTTTATTTTCGTATTACATACGTCTCATATTTATTGTTTATATTTTTTATTTCAAGTGTCTCAAATTAACTATTCATTTTCATACATAGATTGAGAATATAAATCAAATTTACTATATTACCCTCATTTGAGGTTATTATTACACACTTGAAAGAAGTTGGAAATTAATTGGTTAAGGATAAAACAGTTTTTGTGCAAAAAGTAAGAAAAAAAAAGTTCTAATAATGATATTTTTCTTAAACTGTGTGTTTTTTTATTCGTAGACAATAATTTTGGACGGAAGTAGTAATTGTAAAGATGTTTGCCTGTGTTTGGCGACGCGCTTTTAATCGCTTATAAGGGCTCGAGCTTTTAAAATAAGCTTTGTTTGTCACACATGTTTATAGAGGCTTTTATAAGTCATAAGCCTCCATAAGCTCAAACCGATTAAAAAAGGCTTATAAGGGTTTATAGCTAATCAAATTACTTAAATACCCTTCAAAATATAATGTATTATCATGTAAAAGCCGAAAATATATATAAACTTAATTTAATGTATTTTTATAAGATTTTACATTAGTAAGCTTCAGCTTCAACTAATTCACCAAACAGCTCTACGAATATAAGCTTCAGCCTTCGGCTTATAATATAAGCTCCAGCCCCAACCCCAACCCATTGCGCCAAACACACTGTATATATACTTAACCTTCTCTTTACATATATTTTACGAAGTATATATTCAAGGATTGTGATCCTCTCATGTTTAATTTGAACATGAGAGGTAATGTTTAGAGAGAAATTTAAATTTTTAATAAATTAAGGTCCCATGATATTTTATTAGCCGAATGATTATAAGGCCCAAGTTTATTGGCTTAGGGTTAGCCCGTTATGTTAGTAGCCCATGATGAGAAATCTAACATAATGGGCTAACCCCTAAATCAATAACACTTGGGCCTCATAACCCATTTAGCTAATATATATTGCTCACATTTTTTTTCACTCACACAAAACTCAAAATTTCCTCTCATATTTAAAGTGAACATGAAGAGATCTCAATCCTATATTCTAATGGCCATGTTAGTACCAAAGTTATTGAATGTGCGTTTAGTTGTATGAAAATAACTCATACCATATAGGTTAATGTTTACAACAAGGTTGTTCACGGATCGGGTAATATCCACCGTAACCGAAAACCAAAACCGAACGAAACCGAAAAAAACTGAACCGAATTCATAACCGAAACGAATTAGTCAAGACCGAACCAACCGAACTAAATATTTTGTTATCGGTTTGGATATGGTTTTGGCAATGAAAACCAAAAACCAAATTCATATAAGGATGGGGATCTATTGCAAAGTGACATAACTTTAAAAAGCCTAAAAAGTATTACCAACCGTTGGATCATAAATCAAGATCCGGTCAAACTAAAAAAGGGAATCTACATATAAGGGCATGTTGGTCATTCCAACAAAAATAATATCTGTTACAGCTCTTTATTCCTCTTTTCCTTCCATCTTTATTACCGAGATCTAAATCTCAAATCAAAAAATGAAAGACAATCTCCGGCGATCTTCGTCACCGTCACCAGCTCCATCACCATCGCCGGCACCCTCTCCATCACCATCACCGTCACCGTCTCCATCACCATCACCCGAATACAAGCTGATCCACGAAAGGTATGTTGTGGGCAAACGGGAATCGTTAATGGGACTAAAGTTTTTGGTGATATAGAACATGTTAAAAGTGTTTTAAGTAAAGATCCATCGGTTGTTCATAAAAAAGTGTTTATGATCGTCTTCTGTGTTGCATATTGCTACTGCAAATGGGTCAGATCCACCTGATTCGTTTTTTTACCTTATTTGTATTTCTTGATTTAATGATTTGGAGATGTGAATATTTGCTTTTTTTTTAGATTGGGACTAGTCAACATATGTGAGCTTGGAGATGCGAATATTTGTTTTGTTGTTTAGATGGGATTCAGGTGACTAAAGTTGCAAATAAACGGGTGGCTAATTAAGTACTAAAAGGGTTAGATTAATGTTCAAGTTCGTCAGTTAGCTACTTGGAAGTTGTTCTATCATTTATTTTTGATATTGTTCATCAGTTAGTTGTTCATCAGATTTATTGTTCATCAGTTCTATTTAACTTTGTTCATCGTTTTTTTTCATCAATAAAATAAGTTGTTACATCGTTTTATTGTTCATCAGTTTTATTTCATCAATAAAACGAGTTGGTCATCAGTTTTATTGTTCATCAGTTCTATTTAACTTTGTTCATCAGTTTTATTTCATCAATAAAATGAGTTGTTCATCAGTTTTATTGTTCATCAGTTTTATTTCATCAATAAAACGAGTTGTTCATCATTTTCTATTTAACTTTGTTCATCATTTTATTTCATCAATAAAATGAGTTGTTCATCGTTTATTGTTCATCAGTTTTATTTCATCAATAAAACGAGTTGTTCATCAGTTCTATTTAACTTTGTTCATCAGTTTTATTTCATCAATAAAATGAGTTGTTCATCAGTTTTATTGTTCATCAGTTTTATTTCATCAATAAAACGAGTTGTTCATCAGTTTTATTGTTCATCAGTTTTATTGTTCATCAATAAAAGTATTGTTCATCAATAAAAAATTTGTTCATTAGTTGTTTAAAAGAAATCGTAATGTTCATCTATTTTGAGTCACGTGTTCATCAATTAGTTTTCTTTAATGTTACATTATAATGTTCATCAGTTTTCTTTGATGTTACATTATAATGTTCATCAATTACATCATTTGTTCATCGTTTTTTTTAAACAAATAGTGTTGTTCATCAGTTTTTCAAATAAAAAAATTACATTGTTCCTCATTTAGGTACAATCAGTCTTGTTCATCCGTTAGTCTTTTTTTATCAGTATTAAAAAATATATATATTAATGTTCATTAGTTCATCAGTTATTTTTGATATTGTTCATCAGCTATTTTTTTATAACGTTCATCAGTCTTTTTTATATATTGTTCAACAGTTTTTGAAAAAATAACGTTCATCAGTTCTTTTTGATATTGTTCATCAGTTGTCTAAAAGAAATCGCAATGTTCATCTGTTAGTTGTTCATCAGTTCATCGATTATTCTTGTTCATCAGTTAGTATTGTTCAGCATAAAAATATATTCATCAATTCTTTTAAATTTTGTTCATCAGTTTATCGGTATTCAAAAAAGTCATAATGTTCATCAATTGTCGAAAAAATCATAATGTTCATCAGTTATGGTCACAATGTTCATCAGTTTATCATTTTGTTGTTCATCAGTTAAAAATAAACAAAAAATAACAAAAATAACAAAAAATGTATTTTGGTATACCAATTAGTGCATTTGAATGTACGTTTATAAGAAAATCTCTTTTAGGCATTTTATCAAACACTTTGTATGCACTAAATATGACTAAGACGCCATCATTAACGTGCAATATATCACTCATATCATATCGGATTTGAGTTATTCAAATTTATGAGTAAAGAATGGTCAAAAGCCTACAATTTTCATGTTTTAAGTTTTGTAAAATTCGGCTTTTAAACTAGTCAAAATTAGAGCCGAAAATACCAAAAATTTCAAGAAAATCAACACCCACTTAAAAAGTTGAAAAAAAAAAGTTACGATTTATATATCAAAATGCATACCAAATTAAAGAGAATCAAATTTAAAAAATTATGGTGAAATCGGTTTTTTATAAAAGTTTGTCGTTTGAAAGTTATTTACGTTTGAAGTTTTGGGGTGAAATAAAAAAACATGTTAAAAAGACCAAAATGCCCCCTAACCAAATTTAATAAGAAAAAAAGGGAGGGATTGGATGGAGGACACATGACAATCAATGATAGGCTTTATAGCCTTTTTTTTTTTCACTTTGCAAGAGATCTCAACTCATTCATATAAATATATATTTTTTCTATGTATTTCTTTCTTAGTATAAATATAACATTATTTAAGCTTGAAAATAAAACTATACTAAAAATATATATAATTAAATGAAAACATAATTAAAATTATGTAATTAGGGTTATTCTGTTCGGTTTTCGGTTATAGGGGTTCGGTTTTCAGTTATTCGGTTCGGTTGAATCAAATTTGAATTCAGTTCGGTTCGGTTTTTGGTTTGAGAAAAAAAAATTAGCGGAACTAATCGAACAAAAGAAACAGAACAACCCGATAACCGAATCGATGAGCACCCCTATTTACAACCACTTCTAGTAATATGAGTTCCTTCTCTTTGGCACCGATTGTTAAATGAGGTGTTAAATGTGGTGTTAAACCTGCTCTTCGCTGCGGGTCGTTTAGATACAAAAATAGCTGTAGATTCGATTGGATAATATGATTACAATATACTTGTTTGCAATAGCTTCTCTCAATAAGTAGTTATACATTAAAATTAGTCAGACTGTTATATGTGAAAATATATTTGCCATCTAAAATATACTTGTTTCCATCTGGTTGCCGAAATTTCGGCTAAAAAAATTCAAAAATTAACTCAAGCTAAACATATACTAATGTGCTTATATCATCATCTAACTACTTGGCTATAGTCTAAAGATCAGATTCATGTGTACCGTAGTTTCTAGCACAATAAATAAGAAAATTGCAAAAGCTTTTACACATTCGATGCAATTAATGATATGTCTGCTTGATCTGTTGTATTTCATCTGGCTTTTAACCAACTGCCCGACTGATATGGCAAACATCGACGACAGTTCACCAACCAACGGCGAACCAACAACTATCCGGGCTAGCAACTGACCGTTTGAGTCGGGTGATTCTATGCATGCAAGCTTGATTCCATGTAGGTTCAAGAATGGTTATAGTGACGCTAGTTGTGTCCCTCTTCCAACTGTGCCAACCTAGAACAAACGTGCAACTTTTAGCTTTTGAACTAAATGATTTTGATTATCTGAGTATTTATATGATACTTTCAGGAGGCCAACAAAACAAATTATTCAATGCTAAATATATTACCCTATTTTTTTGTTTGACTTTTATATTAATTCCTAAAACAATAAGGGTCCGTTTGGTTTGTGGGTATTGAATGATTCATGTGGGCTCCACAATTAATAACAATGTTTGGTTTGATTCTATAACATTTAGCACAGTGATGATATCTGAAAAAGTGGGGCCATATCATTCCACCCATCTAACCATGGTATCGGATAGTATCATTTGCATCTATTGTCCTTTTCTTTTTTTCTTTTTGTCTTTTTCTTATTTTTAAATAGTTTGTATGGGTCCACTAGTATTTTAATACTCAAATAAAATTTTATTATATATAAAATTATATTAATTATATATTTTCTCTCTCCTATATCAAATACAAATCCAAATCCTAAACCAAATTTAAATCCTAATCCGAATTCAAATCCTAAACCCGTCAACAAACCAAACGGACCCTAAGTTTATCAAACATCTACTTATCCACAGTAATTATTACAACTTCAAGCTGCGGAAACACGAATCACTATTTCCTAGATATCCCAAAATAACCAAAACCTATATGCATCCTACATTTTTTTTAAGTCTCTCTAAATAAACACTAATCTTCCACTATATAAACCCCAATTAATATATCAATAATTGAATTTATTATTTTAAACTTAAATCAACATTAATTAATATATCAATGATTGCACTAATGATAATATCACTAAAGCACCTTAATTAATGTATCACTTACATTATTTTTTTAACTTTATATATATAAACAAAAATTATATACTGTTTTGATTATACTAACTTTTCTATATAATGCTTTCATTTATTGTTTTTACTTTCACTTAATCGAATGTTTCCATTGTTGATTGTAATTGTTTAATAACCAACAAGCAAAAGCCTCCCAATTAACCAACCATGGATTATAAACTGCATCTGATCTATATTTTTAAAATTAATGCTTGAATGAATTAAAAATTTAAAATCATAAATTGTATAAGAGTCCACGTTAAACATGTTTTTTTTACTAATTAATTGCATTTTGAAAAAATAATGACCAATGGTATCTCTAAAAGTATTATCCATTATATTGTATGGTATAACTTGCCATATCAAATAATATATCATATGTTTTGATATCATTTATTAAAAAAAAAAAAAAATACGAATTGTAAACAAAGAATCAAAACCCTACGTCACTTAATTCAGCTGTAGTTCCTTCGCTATTTGATGGCGAGTCACTCATTTAAAAACAATTTTTTAGAACTTTGATATGTACTGTATTGATTTTACATGGGTTTATCTTAGTTCATCTTTTATATAATAAAACAAAACCCCTAATGGGAATTTTTCATTTCAAAAAAAATCAAACCATACCTTTTTTAGAAATATATTTTTATTTAATTCATTTTTTTTAGCTTTTAAAAAATAATTAAAGCTAATTGTTTCCTAATTTAACTAAAAGATTTTTAAAAAACGTTTTGTTAAAAAAATTAGAAAATACACATGGGCCTCAATGCCTTTTGGCATAATTTTAAGCCAAAAGTGTAATATATATAAAAAACACGGGACTCCCTTATTTTAGCCTCCTTAAAAAAAACTTTCATAAAACTGGAAATCCAAAACCTTTTCATAAAACTGGAAATCACGGGAATCATGCATCAGGAGAATCATGCGAACAAGGTCTGAAGATATCCAACAAAAGAAACCAAATCTGATTATTATCCTTATCACTTACATCATATATCAACCATCGCCTCCTTAGCTTGATCTGGAACCCAATACGCAAATTCAAAACCTTATGATTCAAAAAAAAATCAGGCGCTCTTAAATCAGGAATTTCATTAGTAAAGGTGTTTTGTTTTAAAATTTTTTGTTTATTTGATTAGAAAAGGTGTTTTGTTTTAAATTTTTTGTTTATTTGTTATTCAGTCCATGTGTGATTTGAAGCTATTGGATGTATGTACATAAATTATTAGGGCTATAAAATGGATTCAGTCATTGGATAAAATAAGCCAAAATTAGATTAAATTATGAATGTTGTTGTTCTTGATTGTTTGTTTAGATTTTCATGATTCACTCATGTTACCACTTATAGCGGTCGTTAACCAAGTCCCTTGATTACCTTTCGCCTGGTCTAACGTTGTTTGTTTATGCAGGAAAGGTGACGTTGAAAATTGAGTAGATGACATATCAAGAAAAGTTTGTGAATTTGTATAAGCAATGAAAAAGGACATCCAACAGTTGTTTTGGTATAACAAAATTATCGCCAAATAAGAGAGCAGTTCCAAAGCACTTGAATATACCTTATGGTTTCCGTCTCAGAAGCTAAGGAAGATTGAAGAAGAAAACAAAATTCTCAGGTATAAACTCTGTTTATAGCCCAGGTTTTTGGTTCATGCGAACAAAACATCATACCTATCTGTAGCTCATTCAATAAAAGTTATCAAATCACCATGTTTTCTTTTTAATATTTGTACCAACATATTTATATTTATTTATCATCTTATTCATCACGTTTTCCCCAATCTTTTTAGAAATATATTTAGATTTATTCAGCTCAAACCGTGTCCCAAAACACTTTCTACCCAGACGCCTATCTTGCCTCTTTTACTGTAAAAGCTTTCATCTCTCTGTCACGATTAAATTAACTTTGTGATACTTTTTTTTTGGTATTTAAGGAATTATAGGTGGCAGCTTAAACCCGTTTACGCATAAATGGGTTAGTATGGTTTTTGTTTTATCTCAAACGGGCTATATAAAAGTAATGGGTTAGGAGATCTAAGTTTAGTCAAACAACCCACATGAGGTTTAATAACAACACTTTTTATCCCCTTAAATGCTAACTATCAATTGCAGGGAATCCAAGGATGATGAGGAATTTGAGCTGCCTCGTGATGACCATGGGTCGTGCGATGGCCACAAGCCAAAAGACGTTGTGTAACAACAAAGTATCATGTGACCAGATACTTTATGCAACACTGTTTCATCCTTGCTTCATGCACCTTTATCAAAAAATTTAAGAAGGACCCCGTATTTGATGCCAAACCAATTTTAGTTGTCTATTAGGTTCACATTTATATGCACTTGAAGTCTATTTGATTGAATCTCGTGATTTTTTTTTCTATTTATTTAAACTTTTTAGCTTCTTTGACTAGGTATAGGTGATTGTGACTTATCTAGATTTATAGGCATAATTCAACAAGTTGGTCAAATGGATAGCAAACCGAGCTTCCACAAAAGCTATCAAAAGGAAATTTTACAACGAAGATTATGTCTGAGCTATTTCAATTAGGTAAATATTCTTAACTATTATTTAGTCACACCACCACTATCACCTTAACTGGCCTCCATCGCCAACAGATTCATCTTTATCATGAGGCGTCTGTAAAAATCTATTCCAAAGAATTAACATTTAAGTTTGAGGAAACTCGGTTAATACAAGGTATAGATTTTATTTTATGTTTTAATTCCTACATCATCGAATATCCTACCAAGTTAGGTATGGTTTTTTTGTATGATTTTATTAAGAACTTAAAAGTAAGAAGGTTCGTAGTACCTGCATAGCATTTTCTTATAATGAAATAAGCATTGAATATGTAAACCATTCAATCAATGAAAATCCATTTTGTAGTCATGCAAAAATTCTAATTGATTTTATAAAAGTAAGTCATCTTTTCAAGGTAATTGGTTTCTAATTTGCTATGCTATTAGCAAAACATGATGGTCAATTTTGTTAGTTTAGGCTATCGTTATTATATAAGTTTCGTGAGTGATTATTTTTCATAGGTATGGAGAGATCAAGTCATTCAATAGTGGTGTCGTTCTACATGGTTTCAGAGGTGAAACAACACCGTTGTAAATAGAAAGGTACGTAACATTTAAATGTGATAATTTGATTGTTGTACTATTTTTAGCAAGTGAGCTTTCTTTCGCTCACAACCTTCACAGTATAAATATAAATTTAGAATCCTAATATGGCAACTAAACTAATAAATCTAAACCCGTTTGTACCGTTCCATTTTTTGTTATCACTTTACTTAACGTTTGAACCATTAGAGCACTCACAATCGTAACACCATAACACCAATAACACCGTCCACATCAGCTTTAACATTTAACATTAACATCCCCAAAAAACACCCACAACAATAACATCCCAATAACATCAATAACACCAATAACATTTCATATTTTCACTTTCAACCCCTAAACTAAAACAAACACTTCATTTTTTAAAACACATATCACATTTAACATTAAAACACCAAGTACATTAAACGTTAAACACGGATTACATTAAAAACTTAAAAAAAACGTACATTAAACGTAAAAGACGAATTAAATAAAACTACTAAAACTTAAAAAAAACGAATCATCCGAGTCCCAACCATCAGAACTGGTTGGCGGAGAATAAAACTCCCCATTCATGTATCGGCTCTCCATGATGTCGAAGAAGTTGTCTTTGAGGTACTGAGCTTCTCGTGCTTCTTGCTCACGGCGAGCAGCCTCTTCACGTGCTTGCATTTCCATAATCTCCCTAACGTTTTCTTCATCTCGCTCCAGTTGCCGAGGGAAGCCTCACTTAACCCCTGGGGTGGTTTTGAAAATCCACTGTGGACTGCTCACGTGAACTTGGAACAATTGGGAGGTACGGATGTTTTCAAAACCCACCAGAAAGACATTTTCTGGTGGTGTAGAGTAAACATCAGGTTCTGGTAGTGTTGGAAAGCTGGTTTCCTGCAACTTTTCTGGGCTGGGGAATTGCTGAGAAAAATCTTTGCGAGACATTTTTTGTGTGTGAGTTGTGTGTGTAACTTGTGAGTGTTGTGTGTTCTAAACAACTCTGGTAGAGTTGTTTATATAGGCAGAGTTGATTTTGAAACTAAATATATCCCGCTCATATTTAAATTTTAAATTTCAAATTTGAATTTGAATTTATCCCGCCCAAACTTACCAATATAATTTAAATTTAAATTTGAATAGGTGGAGGGGGTGTAAGTGAATATTTAGTTGAAATGGTTTAGGAGGGTGAAATGATTTTTTTTTTTTTTTTTAACGTGCGTTACCCTCCCAACGCCTCCCCTATAACGCGCAAATAACGCCCCCTCCAATGGTATAACGCGCGTTAACGGCGTTATTTGCCTAATAACGGCGTTATACCATTATTATTGAAAGTGCTCTTAGAGATGCAACATAATATGAACACTTAGGGCACAGTTCTAACTTATAAGCTTTTTTCTGGCATCATCTGAACTCATCATAGATGAAGTTAACCCCTTTGACGTATTTTGGTTTTTATTTCGATTACATTTATTGCCTATGGGCCATGTGCAAGAATTTAATGTTTCCAAGAGGCCGAAGACCAGATGCAACAAATGTAGAGAATGAAGAGTAGTCGGTAAATGTAGAGATGCAACAAATGTAAAGAACGCTCAAGATGCAAAAGATACTATTGCATGATCTGAGGATAAGAAAGCCATCTTATTGTACAAGAAGAGAAATCAAATTACCATGTGACAACTTTGCATGATGGCAAGTCGCATTAGAGATGAGATATTAGTCTTAATGGTTTCATGATAAAAATAGTTGATGTATTAGTTGCTACTGATCTTGATTCTTGACAAGGTGTTCTTTTATCTCGAGCACATGCTTACATAGAGCAACAATATGGTGCCTCCTTAACTTTCTAGACGCGAGGCTTCAAGTTTAAGCCACTTGTCATTCTGCCTGAATAATGAAAGAAAAATTTTAATATAAAATCATTATCTAATAACAATAAAAAATAAAAATATATATACTTAATATTTCTCATTTTTAATCCAGTAATTCACACCATTTAGAACACGTTAGGTTGTTTTTTACTCAATAATAATACTTGACTAAGATTTTTAGAAAAAACCCCGTGCGAGCACGGGTATTATAACTAGTATTTATTTACGTAAATTGAAATTGTAGAGTTTTGTATTTATCTAGATCGTGATTATGTCATATTTATTTACGTAAATGATGATGGCATAGTTAACTTCTAAAGCTCACTATACTAGTAGTTAGGTACATTTAGAATGTGTGGTTGTGATTACTTTTTATTCTTCTTATTTGATCATACTTGTTTATGACTTCAAATATGATGATAGTTGTTTATTACTCCATAGTTGACATTTATGCTAATTTAATGGTTTGCAGAGAAAAACATGAGCCATATGAATTCCATTTTGGATATGATTCGCAATAAGAGCACTCCCATCCATAACACCATAACATCAATAACACCGTCCATGTCAGCGTCACATCCGCTTTAACATTTAACATTAACATCCCCAAAAAACACTCACAACCATAACATCCCAATAACACCATAACACCAATTAATTTTCATATTTTTAATTTCAACCCCTACACTAAAACAAACACTTCATTTACACACACAAACAAAATAATAATTTCATATACCCAACATACTATTTATCAATATATATTTTATTCAAACCAAACCCAGAAACACAAACCCAACTCAGCTTCTTCGTCTTCTTCGTCTTCCTTCTTCGCAGAAACGCAAAAAAAAAACCCAACACACAAACCCAGAAACACAAACCCAGAAACGCAAACACAAACCCAAACCCAGAAACGCAAAAACACAAACCCAGAAACGCAAACCCAGAAACGTCTTCTTCGTCTTCTTCGTCTTTCCTTCTTCGCAGAAACACAAACCCAGAAACGCAAAAAAAAAAAAATACAAACCAAACTCAGCTTCTTCGTCTTCTTCGTCTTCCCTCTTCGCCTTTTTCTTCTTCGCCTTCTCTGTTACAGGGACTGGAAATGAAACATTTTCAGCGCCTAACGCGCGTTACACAGGCAACGCAAAGGGACCAACGGCGTTAAACAATCACACTTCCAACGGATAACGCCTCCAACGGCGTTACCGAAGCCCTTAACGGGCGTTATTGCGTCAACGATGGGAGTGCTCTAAGGACTTCGACACATTGTCAAAAATTGTTGTTGTGAACAATGAAATGAATAACGAATTTTTTATTGTGTCTTTGAATTAATTAACTTTTGAATTTCATTTTGATAAAGACTCATTACAGAAATGTATTTGTAACTCATTATTATAAATCTATTGGATTGTTTAATGTTTTTTCTAATATACCTTTTGTCATCTAACATTTTCTAGCATGTATTCTGATAATTTAAATTATATGAATATGGTGACGTGGGTTTGAAAGAAAGAGGTGAACAATTTAAACTTAGAGAAACAAGTGAACAATTGTATGAATATTGTCACCTTCTTTCGTCGAATGTGCTCCAATAACTGAATTAAATTTAAACTAAAAAGAATCATAGAAAAAACACCGTACCATAGTTAATAATATTGAACTTGCCATACATTAGTCATTAAATTGTTTTATATTGTAAAATATTATGGGTTTATGTATATTCATCCTAATCTTGATTAACAAGTTAGGTTTTTCTTATAAATACCTCCTATTGTAACATTATGAATACATCTCAATAATAAGAATTCCCTTCCTCTTTCATTCTTGTGTTCTTATTCATTACATTTACAACACGTTATCAGCACGAATTGTCTCAACAAAAAGATTTTTCACGCATGAAGTGTTCCTAAATAAATAAAGGTAAATGAACGAACATAACTTACATGTTGAAAATCTGAGTCATCTTAGCCATGAGCCCATGAGGTAATACTTTTTCAATTTAATACTTCAATTCTATGTTTATCTAAGAATAAGTGTTTGATGGGTTTTTTTTGTCGTCTAAAGAAAAAAAAAAAAAAAAAACTCGTAATCAATTGTATTTTTTTTTGGTTTTTCGAGTATATTTTACCGACTTACATGAATTTTTTCCATAACTAGCTTGTTATACCATAATAGAATTAGTTTTTCATAAGCAATAGTTAGCTTGTCTATTCCAAAAAAAAAAAAAATCAAAAGGTATTTTGCTTTTACTAATATTGATGAAGAGATATTGGATGTGAAAATAAACTTTTATTACAACAACAAAATTAGCACAGTGATCTCTTTTAAAATTAGCAGTTGATCTACGAATATTAGTAGATCTTTAATGTTTCTTATAGAAGTAACCTACAACTAGTACATCTCTTTTAAATATAATTAATGATAAATTCTATATATATACTAAAAGGTAGGAGGAAAGTTTTGCAAAACATAGCATTAAATGCTATCTATTCCCAAATGGCAACAATAGTCCCTAAGGTTTAAATGCGATCTATTTTCAAATGGCAAGAATAGTCCCTGAGGTTTAGTTATCGTTGCAAATTAAGTCCTTTGTAAGTTTCTAGCATTAATTACAATCTATAGCAATTTGACAAAAATAGTCTTTTAGGTTTAAGTGTCCCTTGCAAACTAAGTCCTTGGTAGCATTAATTAGTATGTATAGCCATTTAACGAAAATAGTCCCTAAGGTTTAATCGTCTTTGCAAACTAGGTCCTTTGAGGACTAACGATGTAACATAATTAAACTTTAAAGGACCGCTATGTAAAAATATAACGGGACCACAACACTTCCGCAGCAACGTGCGGGATCACCCGCTCGTTGTTAACTAAAATATGAGATAGGAAACGTAATCTCTTATTATTTTCTGTGATATTATATCATTGATTATAAAGATTGTCATTTATTCAAATGTTGAACTTTAATTGGGTTTTTATTTTTCTTGTTAATCTTTCAAAACTTTATTATAATTTTCAAGAACAGTGAATTTTCTATTGTTATTACATTGAAAAAAAATCAAAGTAACCATTGATATCATCAATAATGGTGATGATTGTTTATATTTTTATCAAAAAGATATTATGATCTCTTTAAGTGGATTAAAAAAAATGCCATAACCTCATGTTATGATGAAAAAAAAAAATAGAACCTCATGTTCTAATTTGATTCGATCAATAGAATCAATGGCATAGCCATCATGTTATGGTTAAAAAAAATTATTAGAACCTCAAGTTCTAATATGATTCTTTCATGAATCAATATCATAACCTCATGTTATGATTATATTTATTCATAATAAAACCTCAAGTTTTATTACAATGAATAAATTAAAAATACAATAACCTCGAGTTATTGTATCTCTTTTAATGAACCTCAAGTTCAGTTATTATTCTCTTTAGAGAATTACAATATCATAACCTCACGTTATGTTTAAAAAAAAAGAAGAGTATGAACCGCATTAACATAACCTCGGTTATGTTTGAGAAAAAGAAAAATAGAACCTCGATTTCTATTATGATTCCCTCAAGAGAATCAAAAGATATCATAACATCATGTTATGATTATTATAGAACCTCAAGTTCTATTGTGATTATATAATGAAATACAATAACTCAAGTTATTGTTAAAATGTTCAAATATGATTCCCTCAAGTGAATCACGATAACATAACTTCAAGTTATGATTAGTTTTGTTTAAAGCCTAATGTGCTTTGATGATTCCCTCAAGTGAATCATAATACCATAACCTCAATATATGTTTTAAAACAAAAAGAGTATGAACCTCAAGTTCTACTACGATGAACATAATAAAAATGCAATAACCTCAAGTTATTCTTTTTAATGTTGAATCATGATTATCATGAAAGAGTCAAAATACCATAACATTGTGTTATGATATTCAATTAAAAAAAAAGGATAAGAACTCAGGTTCTATTATGATTCTATCAAATACATAACATCAAGTTATGATTAGAATGTTCTATGATGATTCTCTCAAAAAAATCAAATAACATAATCTCATTATGTTAAAGAAAGAAGCCATAACATTATTCAATCAAGTGATAAATAACATAATCTTATTATGTTTAAAAAAAATGTATATATAGAACCTCAAGTTCTATTGTTGTTAATTTTATTTTGTACCGTTTATTTTATTTTATGTTCTTTCTATTTATAAACCTAACACAATCTTTAACTTCATGTCAATACTCTTATATATTTTTTTAGATGTGTTAATGTGGAGTGTGGACTTTTTTATGTTAAGATTTAATTAAATTTTTTTTTTTATGAGAACCTTGTCTTCTTCATTGAGGACCTTAAAATCTTACTTGATGAAAGATTCGTTAAATTATGGTAAAATCTCAAGGATACATTACCACACAAAATCAAGTAATATTCCCAAAAGTCTCGCTATGATTGTATGCACTTCAAGCTGCATTAAAAAAGCATAAGCGAGTTAGTATCTAATTTCAGTGTTAGATCTGAATTTAAAAAGAAAATATATAACGGTGAAAGATCCGTTAAATGCATATCAAAATCTAAAAGAAAGATTTGACCATCATAAGCAAGAGATTCTTGCAAATGCGAGCACATTTTTCGCAATATTAAGTAGTACATCTGAATGATGAAAAGAAAAAATGTGATGAGATGATTAATGCCTCGAATATACTCAGATATCGAGAACGATGCTTTGATATAAAAGAAATGGGAATGTTTGAACAAACACGATAAACTCGTTTACTAAATTTGCTCCATATTGTCGTGTTAAAAGAAACTGGTTGGCAACCTCAAGTTGCAACATAAAGATCTCCATTCCCTCAAGTGAATGAGATAAAATGATCAATATGAGATCCGCATTCCCTCATGTGAATGTGATAATGTAACGATAAATGGTTAAAGATCGTTTATCATGGTAAATGCTATGGTGGAGGTAGTATGACAATGACAAACCACTAGTAGTGGCGAAAATACAATAAGAAAGAAAAAAATGCTATTTATGCAAAAATGCAATGTGATGTATATGAAATACAAGTGTGTCAAAGATATTACACACTATATTCATAGATTTAAAAATCGTGATAGCATTTTGCTCCACGAAAAAATTATAAAATTGTCATGAGAAACGAAGTTAAGTATTATAAATACATTATATTCTTTTATATCTTCCTCGACATGCAAAGATTAGTAAAAGCTAATCACTATCATAAACTTAAGTTTATGAGCAATAATAATTATAGTATTTTTGGCATGACCGGTTATACCATCCCGAGTCGTTAATGATGCGAAAACTATAATAGAAAAATTCTTCAATCTTATGTGTTTTTCTCTCAAAGAAAGTTGATTATTCAACCATCAACTATATTAGGGACTCAATCTCTCAATATTCTGGAAAGAAAACTAATGGATGCATGTAGGCATACACATCCATTGGATGAACCATTTAGAGTTTCAAAATCGATGCATCGTCTAAATGGTAATCAAAATCTCAACTTCAAGTTTGCATGATTAATAGCTCGACCAAATAAAATGCGAGCATAACATTCCAGAGTAAGTATTTCATCATGAAAATGCAATGAATTACTTCTAAATTATCAAATGAAATTGAGAGAAAAGTTTGTGTTGTTGTATGGGGCCATATTATAATTTGCACAACAACAAAATTAGCATCATGCCAATATGTTATTATAAAGCCTCCATTCATAATTGGTTTTTGGTTAGAAACCAAGTATCTCCCATTAAATTTCTTTTGTGCAATACATGCTCAAATTATTCCACCTAAATGCACATATAGGATATAGAAGAAGGATAATTCCTTCAGGAGGAGACAAGAAGTAGCCGAAAATTCGGAATGAATTATCATATTCTATTGATCCTCAAAAAGAAATTTATGAATTTAGATTCAATGGATAATCTAATAGCCATACATATACTTTGGCCAAATAAAATAAAATTTCAGCTACTCATTGTTTGTTATGACATGCCTCAAGCATGATAGACTAATCGATTCCAAATAAAATCCTCGATGAAAAATATGGAGCATGAAAATAAGATGGTTAATCGAGGTATAAAAAACCCCATGATAGTCTCATAAAGAGACACTAGACATGAAGGTTTCAAACGAACCTCAAATAACTAATGAGATCTCAATAATTCTATGATAATTAAAATCATATGGAATCGAAATAAAAACGACGTCGATAAATTTGTTTACATACAATATAGCGCTTGTTGTTATGCATAATGAGGATCATAAATCAAATGTTATTCAATGAAACGATTGGCCAACGTGAAAAGACGCAATCTCATGAAAATACGAGAAGTCTTGGGACATGAAGTCCGTACACATAAATGTGTAAAAACTATCGGATATACATCGGTCTTTGTGTGAAACCGAAATAAGAGTTCTAAAGTTATCTGCTTTAAGACATGAATTGTTGAATAAATATATTCACAAAATTGATTATTAAGAGACAAATTGTCTAGAGGTGGATGTAAATATCTTATTGATATTTTATGAGGCAAATAATCTATAAGTGTTTAATTCACTCTAAGTGAGTTTTAGATAAAACTCCCATATTCTAAGAATGATCTATAATGCTTTAAGCCCTCAAGCATGTCTAGCAACTTCAACTTTTAGAAGCAATTAATAAAGTTCTCAAGAACTTTATTTGATAAAGTTGAATGAATCCGTATATAGATCAAAATGATTTTGGACGCATATTATGTAAATTGCTTCTAGAAATAATTAGTCCTCAAGTACCATACACAAGTACAATTGTGGTTTGGATGTCAATTTTGTAATTAATATGCGTCACGAGAGTGTATTTTTCTCTTTTAATATTTGTACATGCATTGTATACTTTCCAACCAATTGATTTGATATTGGTTTGGAAGCTACACATATATTTTGTCATTTTTGCAGGACTTATTCGTAACATCATCAATTTGATGGACTTCATTGTAAAGTTGTTGCCAACAAAAGTATACGAGCAACTAGTTTAGAAGATTAGCATGCGATGCTTGAAATATATACATTATTGAGGAGGAGGAGGCATTATAATGCATGCACTCTTTTCCTTCATCAAGTTTTTTTTATCCCATTGGGTTTTTCTTGATAAAGTTTTTGATGAGGCATTGTATGAAGTATAATGAACGATGAATATCCAATGAGGAGTATTATAAAATATTTATGGGCTTATTTATATTCATCTTAATCTTGATTAACAAGTTAGGTTTTTCCTATAAATACCTCCTATTGTAACATTATAAATACATCTCAATAATAAGAATTCTCTTCCTCTTTCATTCTTGTGTTCTTATTCATTACATTTACAACATTTTACACTATATTTCTGTTTTTGTAAGTAGTAGTCATTATAATCATTAATAACATTGACCAATTTAATAGCATTAATGTTGTAAGTTTGAAAATAAGTCTGAAAATTACATCATGCTTATTTTGTTGTACACTAAGCTTATTTTGTTATAAATCTGAAAATTTGTTGCAGCTATTGTACATTGTGCTTAAATGGTTGTAAGTTTTGGTGAAATGATGTTTTTAATAGCATTAATGTTGTTTGATAGAATTTTGGTCTTAAAATAACACCACGCTTTATTTTGTTGTACAATATGGTTACTTTGTTGTAATTCTGAAAATTGGGTGCATTAAAGTGTTGTAAACCATGCTTAATTTTTTGTAACTCTTAAAATTAAGAGTGAGGTGCCTTCGTGCATTATAAGTAGTATAGATAATAAGCATGGTTTATTTGGTTTAAATTTCTATAAAATAATTAATTGGATATATATGACAATTTTTATGTTTACAAAGGATAGATACGTAATTATAAATTTATATTGGATATATACGTAATTATTAATTTTTAAATAGATATATATGCAATTACCTATAAAGAAAGGTAATATAATTTTTTTTTCTTTTTAATTTATTAAGATGTTTTGAAGTATGTAACATAAAAGCTTGTGAAATAATTGAATATAAAGATCAAGTAGATGGAAAAAGGTTTGTTTAGTGGAATTTGGGTAAGAATAATAGGACCCTTTTTTTTTTGAAATTTGGCTATTATTTACGAAGCACAAACCACCAAATAGTGGCCGGCTAGAGACACAACAAGATTACATCCAATCAAAATTACACCAATCTTTTCAACTAATCGAACATCCTTTCGATCTATTCCTATACCATAAGAAACCAAGCGACTTCACATCTTGAAAGATCTTCTCCCCCGAGATGGCACCATTAGAGAACCTTTTGTCATTCCGAGCTTTCCATAGACACCACCATGAGATGAACACAAGGCCCTGAAAAACCTTCTTCTTCTTTTTGTCGAGACCAACAGAGTTATGAAGATCAAATAAGTCCTTCACAGTGACATGAAACAGGGGAATGGTTTTACACCATCTACTAATACGGAACCAAACCTGGGAAGCTATAGCGCAATGGCAGAAAAGATGGTCCACTGCTTCCTCCTCTTCGTCGCATAACCCGTATAAAGTAGAGGAGATGTTGCAGTTTCTCCTCATGAGAGTCGTGGCCGTTAGAATGCGGTCCAAACCCACTCTCCACATGAAGATGTTACACTTTTTAGGAACCCACTTCGACCAACTAAAGACGTGTCTATTACTACAGTCCCGATCACTATTTAAAAAGTCTTTCACTGCCTTGACGCTAAACTCCTTGTGATCCCTTCCAAGCCACAACCACTTATCACCGTGGTCACTAAGATTAAAACCCTCCAGCAGACGCTCCAAAATTATCAGATCATTGATTCCACCGTCTGTTGACTGACTATTGGAGACTCCCCTGATACCTCCAAAACGGTTATTACCCTCCTCAACCCCGTCTACAACTAAACATCTCTTGTCTTTAGCCATCTTGAAAAGACTTGGGAAAACGTCTTTCAAGGGCTCATTGCAAACCCACGGATCAAGCCAGAACCTAGTGCTTTTGCCATCACCGATCCTACCTTTAAACATTTGGTTTATACAAAGACCCCCCACCTTGATCTTCGAGGCGTTTTCACAATAGTTCCCCAGACACTATAGGACGTATTGCTAGCTGGAATAGGGGTCCAGCTTCTTTTCGATTCATGCAGAGAAGTGATCACCTTCCTCCATAAGCTTTCCGGTTCGGTTCTGTATCTCCATATCCACTTGGACAGTAAAGCCGCATTAGTCTCCCAAAGTCTGCTATGACCGAGACCTCCAACCTTAATGGGGGAAGCAACTCTCTCCCACGCGACCCAGTGAATTTTCCTTCCTTCATCGAGAACCCCCACCCCCCAAAACCGTTTCATAATTCCTTCTAAGTCCTTAAGCACTTTCTTAGGGGCTTTAAACAACGTTAGATAATAGGTGGGAAGGTTTTCCGGCCTGATTTAATCAACGTCAACCTCCCACCAATGGACAGGCATGACCCTTTCCACCTAAGTTCTTAAGTTAAGCCTTATGATGTGACAAAGGGTGCTTAAGGTTATAGTTCAAGATGTTAATGAGTTTTAGATTGTGTATTCGATGAGAATTTAGAAAAAAAAATGTTTTTTACTTGAAAATGGGTAAACCGTAGCGAACTAAAGTGATAAATTGACCCAAAATTAATTTAAGTCAATAATATGATGCGTTATAGCATGCCCTTCAAATTGGTCCAGTTGCGGTATCCGTGGCCAGCATAAAGTCACTTTAGTACAAATCAAAATGTGTTGCGACTTGTGAAAAGTTGTTAAAAGTTTTTTCTTTAAAATACAATTTAAGTTATATTTAATTAAGAGCAAATTCTTAAAGGGTACAAAAAGTGTGGTAGTGATCACCATATAGTACAAAAAAAACACCTCTTTCTTAAATGGTCATTAGGGGTGGAAGCTTGAGCGAGCGTGCCAGAGCCTGCGGAGCTCGAGCTCCGGCTCGTTTAAGTTTTAAAAAGCTCGAGCTCGAGCTCGAGCTCGGCTCGTTTCGAGCCTTAAATTTTAAGCTCCAGCTCGGCTCGTGGTATGTTATACAGGCTCGGGCTCGACTCGCTAATACAATTTGGTAATAAAAAGTTAAAGCTTAGCTCGAGCTCGGCTCGTAATATATCCTTATTGAGCTCGTTAATGAGCTCGAGCTCGGCTCGTATATATGTTTAATACTTAAAATATCATAATGTCGTTTAGGCTCGCGAGCCCAAACGAGCTTTGTATGTAAAGCTCGGGCTCGAGCTCGATTAATAAATGAGCTTCAACTTAGGCTCGAGCTCGTTTAAGTTGACTTTCGTTCGAGCTTTTACCAATCGATCCCGAGCTTTACGGCGGCTCGGCTCATTTCCACCCTAATTGTCATGTAATGCGAATGTGCGACTCCACTAAATGTCGTGCGTGTCCATTTTTAACAATAAAGTACAATGGTAGTTGGGTTTTTTTTTCATATATTCTTTTTTTGTCTTATTATAAGAGTATTAAAAAGACCAAAATACCCTCTTTTTAATGTGCGAATGTGTGACTCGTATTTTTTTTTACCATCATCATCAACAGCTCCGGTGACACCCATTTTTTTCGGCCAACTTGTTTTTCTCTCAAAATAAATTGTTACAGTGGGCATCAATATTTGTTTTATAAATCAAATCACTATATGTCACTATATGTCAAATTCCAAAGAACAAACTTTAAATTCAGTAAAAAAAATACCCATCAAATTACATGGAGGGTCCACCTCATCGTCACTTTCAATAATCAAAGAAAGAGTATGAAAAAAAAAGTAAAAATTACAAATGGACACTAAAGATAACGTCTTGACATGGTTCCGGCTTCTCATACAACAACAAGCGGTGATACATCAACTTTCAATAATCACAGACAACTCACCGTCACCGGAAGTAGATCTTCTAAGATGGGTGTTCTACTATGACGGCGGGTACCACCACAGGAAGCGATCTACCACGAAGCATATCTACTAAGATGGGTGTTCAACTATGGCGGTGAAGTAACAAATCGGTGGCGGGTGGAGCAACAGTCACGGTGGCGGTGAAGTGATCTACTAACGCGGGGTGGCGAGGTGGAGCAAGAATCGGTGGTAGTTTAGCAAATAGCCGGCCGGAACTTTTGTGAGAGAGAAATGGCCGACCGGAATTTGAGAGAGAGAGAGAGGTCGTGATGAAGTAGATGAGTGAGTTAGGTGAGAGATTCTATTTATATTTTAAAGAGGGGTATATTTGTTATTTATGTGAGAGATTCTATTTATGTAAAACATGAAAATCTAAAACATGAATAAAGACTAAAATACCCTTGAAATCGAAATTTATAAAATACGTAAAAGACATTTATATTCATTCAACGAAATTAAAACCTAACTTACGAATAACTAAAACTTAAAAAATATGTGTATGTGATCGACCTTGTATGACGGAAGTTAAAGTCTACGTAAATAGTTGGGCCATTCGTTTGGGCCTTGTTTTCGTTTAATGGTGAACCAAGATGGGCGTGTTTGTTTGTGTTCGGTTGGACCCAAGGAAGCCCACACCCTTCAAGCCTAACCAAATTTGTACCACTATAAATACAACACATTAACACAATTTGGAAACCCTAGTTTTGCCTCTTTTCTTTTCTTTTCATTCGGCCCGGCCCTAACTCCCTTGGTGTCGAGACCTTGTTTCCAACGAGCTAAGGTATAACATGTTTTCTCGTTTTCCTTTGATAACACCTAACATATAATATATTGTATCATGTTTTGTTTTAGTCGAGCTTGTGTTCTTTTGGCGAACCATATGCCGAGAACAACAAATATGAATTGAACCTTATAATATTAAAGAGCATGTATGTAATACGTATTGTATGAATCGGATCTTAAATTAGTCTAGCCACATAGAACCGAACCACATATATAAATAAATCGGACCTTATGTGAATCATGCAAACGTGAATATGTAAAGTACGTAGAAGAATTAGGGTTTGCATAAAACATATTAGCCGAAACCTATGTATTAACCGAAACATGTAAGAGTTTGTGGAAGTGTATTAAATGAGTAAAGGTCATGCAAAACCTACACCCTAAGTGATGTGTGAACCAAACCCTAAATGGTTGGTGAACAAGTGTAGCCATCTTGGCGTGTGTTGTGAGTCAAGTGAGCTTGTCGATGTGTAAACGTAATGCGTGCTCATATCTAGTCGAAGCTATTGTGCATGTGTGTGTAGATGTATATCTAATCCGGATAATAAGTAACTTGTGTAGTCACATGAAATCATAGACGTGCATGGGTATAAAAGTTGATGTATAATATGTGTATAAGTAACGTATGGTTAAGACATGAATGTGTTGAGTAAATAAACAAGAGTAATGAGTCATTAAATGACGTAGCATGTAAAGTAAATGCACATTGATATGATATTAAAAGATTGAGAAAACCCTAGAACATAAATGAGAGTCGATTAGGGTTTGAAGTTGATTATATTAATTCGTTATTTCATGTGTAAGTTATGACTTTTAAACTATTTTCACATTTAACCCTAAACTTTAATAAATGACATAATGAACCCTAATCTATAATATCGGTTATAAAACACTTAAGTCTCATTTAACTATAAAACCCTAAAGTAATAAGATCAAGAATACATTAAGTATGTGCACCAAACATTTAAAAGATCATTTCGACGATTATGGAATCATAAATAACATGTACGACCGTTAATGTGTATAGGTTATGTGAAGAAGGAGTAATCCTTTGCTTTCCGTATTTTGCTTTTTGGTCATTTGCTTTGGAATAAGTACAGATATTCGACCTTTTTAGTAAAGGTTCCTTATAACGTTTTCTTTCGTTAGCTTTTATATTAAGGTTTCCTAAGCCTTTGCTATGAACCTCATTACGTTTGTTTGGTACATTTGCTTATTTGAAACTTCGATTTCTAAATTATGAAACATCGATTTTGAACTATATGATATGAAAACTCGATTTTGAAAATATGATTAATCTTAGATAAAGTATGATGCTGTGTCGGTTTTGACATTCTGATTTGACCTAAGATAGTTTGACACCCGAGCCAATATTTCACTAGTCATGGGGTTCCATGTCCGTGTCGGTGATGCACCTCGACATGACTCTAGGGCGTAGAGTGATGTTACTCCCGTCCCTTATCGTTTATCGTTATGAGCTCAAGTTCGTTATATGACCAATAGGCTGTCATGCGTAGGGCGTATGGATGCATCCTAGATCGTTATCATTATCTGTATATGTTATCATTATCGATGATTGATCTTTGCGTGCATGCGTCCTTCATAATTCTTAGGTCTCCCTACAAATGTTGCCTTATGTGAATATGATTATGATCGATATTTGTTTCGGGCTCGTGGTAGTTAACAATAAACTTTATTCGTTAATTCTGATTTATACTATGAAAATGATTATGATTTTGCTATCTTTCGTTCACTATATTTCGTATTCGATATTGTTTCATATTCGCTTTGCTTTTATATCTGTTCACTGAGCTTTTGAAGCTCAGCCGCATTTCTTTTCTTCCGTGGCAGGTATCTAAGCATTGAAGCTGGGTTTTGCTTTGGGATGAGTGCATGAGTGGACTTACCTTAGAGATTTTTAGCTTTGATCTTATGATGCTATTTAAGACTTCATTATTTCGGATATTTTGTTGGAGTTTATTTTCCGCTGGGACCTATGTATTGAAGTCATGTTGACTTGAATTATTTCGCATTTATGTTAAGACTTCTTTTGGATATTTATGTTTGCTTTGATATGACACCATTGTTTGTGATTCCTTTACCCTTGTGGTCGAGCGTTACAATTTATGGCATGAGCCGGTTTCACGACTTGTAGTCGGGACTGTGACATATGGACCCTAGGTTTTGAGACCCTTAGAGCTTAGGCTATGACATGTGAGGATTGGGTAGACTTTAGGTTTCCTTCTGCGAACTTCCATTTAAGTATCTCACCTTTGTTCATTTTGCTAATCGTTTGAATATCGTTCAGATGGTTTAAACTCGTCGTAACGATAGCGTGGATGGAGACGATGATGCTCTAACTTGGATCTGCGATTGCTAATGCTCTCAACACTCTTTTCCCTGGTCTTACCACACGAGATGATGACCGGGTGATCAACAACATTCATAATCGGGGCCGGTGCTTCGATTAGTGGTGGAGGAAATCAACCCGTCGGCATTCATACTTGGCTCGAGCATTTCGGTAAGCTCAAGCCTCTTTCTTTTAACTTCTTTGCTACTCCCCCGAGGCCGAGGACTTGGATCACTCATATTGAGAAGCTGTTTGAAATCTTGGGTTGTGGAGACGAATTTAAGACCCGTTTGGCTACATTTAAGTTGGAAGGTGATGCATTGAATTGGTGGAAGGCACTCAAGCAGGCGAGAGGAGGAGATGCTTTTGCTATTACTTGTACTTGAAATGAGTTTGGACTATCTTCTATAACCGTTACTTCCCGATCTTTGGCGGCAAAGGTATGAGAGGGAATATCAGGCGATCTACCAGTTTGATCATGAGAACTCCAATGAGTACATGGGTAGGTTTATGAGGTTGGTAAGTTTTGTGGGAACAAATGCTGGAGATGGTAGGCGTCAAGCCAAGCACTTCAAGTAGGGGAAGAAGTGGGTGTTGCGACAGACTGCTTAACATTGAGTATGAGGATGTGTCGGCTGCAATGGCGCTCTCATAACATTGAGATCTTTCATGAGGTTTCGGGTTCCAACAAGCGTAACCGCGATGGTGATCGAATTCAAGGTAGGACTCAAAGTAATGATTATAAAGGAAATTCAGGCGGGGAGTTATGATTCGAGGGTCAAGTGGATAGGAGTTATGATCAGCGGGTCGGTCGGGAAGGAATGTTGACTCTAAATACGGCGAAGTCGGGATAATAGAAATCTTGGTAGAAATGGAAATGATCGTCGAATCAAGGTAACAACAACCAGCGTTACAAGGGGGACCGGTCATCGAGGATCATATCAGTCGTGCTTGAGGATCTTCGGTCGACAAGGACGGTGAGGTTTTGCCTCCCCACCTCTCGTACTACTTGTGGAAAGGCTCAGGGACGTGTTTCAAGGCCACTAGTGGATGTTTCTCTTGTGGTTCCACTACTCACAAGATCAAGGATTGCCCTAAGAAGAACGGCGATTCTGGAAACTACATCAAGCCGCCACCTACTACGGGGCGTGTTTATGCTACTACTGAATCAGGGGAGCGCGCCGAGGTACCATTACGGGCACTCTTTACATTGGTGATTTTCTTTGTCTTCGTTTTATTTGATACCGGTGCCACACACTCCATTATATCTGTCACATTTGCTAAGAAACTTAATATGAAGCCCAAACCACTAACAAATCACTTATCGATTTCTACGCCTATGAAAAACCACATGATCATCGATCATAAATACGTTAAGTGCCCTCTTCGTTTTGATGATCGTATTCGCCCTGCAAATCTGTATCCTCTCGATATGGTCGACTTTGATATTATTCTAGGCATGGATTGGTTGGCTTATCATAGAGCTTCAATTGACTGCTATGCTAGAACGGTGATCTTTGGAGACATAAAACACCCTGAATTCGTTTATTATGGTTCTCAACCCCTTAAATCTGTTAAATTCATTTCTGCTATGAAGGCACGGACTATGATTGCTCATGGGTGCCAAGGTTTTCTGGCGTCTGTTAAGGACACATCTTTGGAGAGTCCTAACATTGAAAACCTTTCTGTTGTTTGTGAATTCACCGGCGTTTTCCGATGAACTTCCGGTCTTCCCCGCTAGAAGTTGAGTTTAGCATTGAGTTAATTCACGGTCTTGAACCGATTTGAAGGCTCCGTGCCGTATGGCACTGTAGAAGCTGAAGGAATTGAAGGAGCGGTGCAGAGATGATAGAGAATGGATTTATTCGACCAGTGTTTCTCCATGGGGTGCACATGTTTTGTTTGTGAAGAAGAAGGATGGAAGCATGCGCCTATGTATCGATTACCGTGAACTCAACCGTATTACCATTTGAAACCGTTATCCTCTTCCGCGTATTGATGATTTGTTTGATCAACTGCAAGGAGCGAAGTTCTTTTCTAAGATTGATCGAGATCGGTTATCACCAGCTACGTGTGAGGGAGCAAGATGTTCCTAAGACCGCGTTTACGTACGGATATGGTCATTACGAATTCCTCGTTATGCCTTTTGGTTTGACAAATGCGCCTGCGGTATTTATGGACTTAATGAATCGTGTTTTCCATGAGTTCCTTGATAAGTTCGTTATCGTGTTCATCGACGACATTTTGGTTTACTCCAAGTCTGAAGAAGAGCATGAGCAACATCTCCGGATAGTTTTGGAGATTCGAGGAAGAAAAAGTTGTGCGCCAAATTTTGAAGTGTGAGTTACGGTTAAAACAAGTCGCTTTCCTTGGTCATATATCGTATCTGGCGATGGTATCACCATGGATCCGTCTAAGGTTGAGGCTATCACTAAATGGCCAAGACCTCTGAAAGTTACTGAGGTTAGGAGTTTTCTAGGACTTCTGGCGGTTTACTGAGGCGTTTTGTTGAAGGTTGCTCTCGCTTAGCTCTACCCCTAACCCAACTGATGAGAAAAGGTGAAAAGTTTGTATGGACGGATGAACGAGAAGAGAGTTTTGAAGAGTTGAAACGGAGATTGGTGTCCGCTCCTATTTTGACTCTTCCATCGGTTCTGGAGGATTCAGTTCTGATGATGCATCTAAGAAAGGATTGGGCTGTATTTTGATGCAACATGGAAAGGTAATAGCTTATGCTTCAAGGCAGCTAAAACCTTATGAGGAGAATTACCCAACTCATGACCTTAAGTTAGCTGCAGTGGTGTTCGCATTGAAGATCTGGAGACATTACTTGTATGGAGAGGCGTGTGATATTTTCACTGACCATAAGAGTCTCAAGTACATTTTCACTCAGAAAGAACTTAACATGAGACAAAGAAGATGGTTAGAACTTCTTAAGGATTATGACACCAACATCGATACCATCGGGTCGGGCTAATGTAGTTCTTGGCGCACTTAGCGGAAATCGGGCATTCTTGCAAGTATTGAGATTGAATCTAGGATTCTTACGTTGACTTAGAGCGTTTGGATGTTGAGTTGTGTGCGAGGTTTTGATGGATCTTGGGCTAGTATGAAGGTGGAGTCGAACCTTATCTGCAAATTAAAGAAGCTCGAGAAGATGATGGTGAGTTGCTGTGGCGTGGCGCAAAATGTTGAAGAAGGTAAGCATGCGGAGTTTAAGGTTGATAATGACGGAATTGTATGGTATGAAGATAGGCTTTGTGTTCCCAATGATCCGATACTTCGCGAGAAAGTTATGACTGAAGCTCATAGTTCTCCTTTCACTATCCATCCTGGTTCTACCAAGATGTATAGGGATTTGAAGCGATACTTCTAATGGAATGGTATGAAGCAAGATGTGGCGGCGTTTGTATCGAAGTGTATGATTTGTCGTGAGGTTAAGATTGAACATCAAAGGGCTAGTGGATTTATTACGACCATTGGATATTCCGACATTGAAGTGGGATAAGATATCTATGGATTTTGTGACTGGGCTACCTCTTACTCGGAAGAAGCATGATGCGATTTGGGTAGTTGTTGATCGACTAACCAAATCTGCTCATTCTTACCAATTAGAAAGGATTATGGTATTGGTAGATTGGCGGAAATTTTTCAACAAGAGATCGTTAGGCTTCATGGTACTCCGGCATCTATTGTGTCCGACAGAGATCAGCGTTTTACTTCCGTTTCGGAAAGGTTTGCAAAAATCTTGGGGTACTCGACTTAATTTGATCAGACATTTCATCCTCAAGCGGATGGTTAGTCGAGAGGACTATTAGGACCTTAGAGGACATGCTAAGGGCTTGTGCTTTAGAATGGGCGGGCAGGTGGGATGAATATTTGTGTTTAGTAGAGTTTGCATACAACAACGGTTGGCATGCTAGCATTAAGCGACACCGTTTGAACTTCTTTATGGGAGGAAATGTAGATCACCTACTTGTTGGGATGAAGTAGGTGAACGTTTAATTGAAGGTCGGAAATGATTGAGATTGGTAATGAGAAAGTAGCATTTGCTAGAGAAAGTTGAAGGAGGCTAGGTCTCGTCAGAAAATTTATGCCGACAAGCATCGTCGTGATTTAGAGTTTCAGCTTGGAGATCGTGTATTTCTAAAAGTCTCGCCATTTAGAGGTGTGAAACGTTTTGGAATCAAGGGCAAGCTCAGTCCTCGATTCATCGGTCCGTTTGAAATTCTGGCATTATAGGAGAAGTTTCGTATCGGTTAGCACTTCGCCTCGGTTATCATGTTCATGATGTTTCCATGTATCTCTCCTAAGGGGATACAACTATCATCCGTTACACGTTGCTTCTTATCCGTTTGATCAAATTCAATCCGATATGTCTTTATCGGAAGAACCGGAAGCTATTTTAGAAAGGCAAGAAAGAGTCATGAGAAACAAAGTCATTCCGTTCGTTAAGATTCTTTGGAAAAATCACCCGGAGCGTGAGGCTACGGGAAACGAAGAAGAGTCGATCTTGAGCTAGTTATCCTCAATTCTTTGAATAGTTTGGTATGTTCTCATTTCGTTTTTGTTTCGTTTCATTTCAATTTTCGAGGACGAAAATTCTTCTTTTAGAGGGAAAGAGTTGTAAAACCTGAAAATCTAAAACATGAATAAAGACTAAAATACCCTTGAAATCGAAATTTATAAAATACGTAAAAGACATTTATATTCATTCAAAGAAATTAAAACCTAACTTACGAATAACTAAAACTTAACAAATATGTGTATGTGATCGACCTTGTATGACGAAAGTTAAAAGTCTCAGTAAATAGTTGGGCCATTCGTTTGGGCCTTGTTTTTGGATTTAATGGTGAACCAAGATGGGCGTGTTTGTTTGTGTTGGTTGGACCCAAGCGGCCCACACCCCTCAAGCCTAACCAAATTTGTACCACTATAAATACAACACATTAACACAATTTGGAAACCCTAGTTTTGCCTCTTTTCTTTTCTTTTCATTCGGCCGAAGCCCTAACTCCCTTGGTGTCGAGACCTTGTTTCCAACGAGCTAAGGTATAACATGTTTTCTCGTTTTCCTTTGATAACACCTAACGTATAATATATTGTATCATATTTTGTTTTAGTCGAGCTTGTGTTCTTTTTGGCCGAACCATATGAAACCGAGAACAACAAATATGAATTGAACCTTATAATATTAAAGAGCATGTATGTATCGTATTGTATGAATCGGATCTTAAATTAGTCGAGCCACATAGAACCGAACCACATATATAAATAAATCGGACCTTATGTGAATCATGCAAGCGTGAATATGTAAAGTCATTAGAAGAATTAGGGTTTGCATAAAACATATTAGCGAAACCTATGTATTAACGAAACATGTAGAGTTTGTGGAAGTGTATTAAATGAGTAAAGGTCATGCAAAACCTACACCCTAAGTGATGTGTGAACCGAACCCTAAATGGTTGGTGAACCGTGTACCATCTTGGCGTGTGTTGTGAGTCAAGTGAGCTTGTCGATGTGTAAGCGTAATACGTGCTCATATCTAGTTGAAGCTATTGTGCATGTGTGTGTAGATGTATATCTAATCCGGATAATAAGTAACTTGTGTAGTCACATGAAATCATAGACGTGCATGGGTATAAAAGTTGACGTATAATATGTGTATAAGTAACGTATGGTTAAGACATGAATGTGTTGAGTAAATAAACAAGAGTAATGAGTCATTAAATGACGTAGCATGTAAAGTAAATGCACATTGATATGATATTAAAGATTGAAAACCCTAGAACATAGATGAGAGTCGATTAGGGTTTGAAGCTGATTATATTAATTCGTTATTTCATGTGTAAGTTATGACTTTTAAACTATTTTCACATTTAACCCTAAACTTTAATAAATGACATAATGAACCCTAATCTATAATATCGGTTATAAAACACTTAAGTCTCATTTAACTATAAAACCCTAAAGTAATAAGATCATTGAATACATTAAGTATGAGCACCAAAAATTTAAAAGATCATTTCGACGATTATGGAATCATAAATAACATGTACGACCGTTAATGTGTATAGGTTACTGTGAAGAAGGGTAATCCTTTGCTTTCCGTATTTTGCTTTTTGGTCATTTGCTTTGGAATAAGGTACGGATATTACGACCTTTTGATAAAGGTTTCTTATAACGTTTTCTTTCGTTAGCTTTTATATTAAGGTTTCCTAAGCCTTTGCTATGAACCTCATTACGTTTGTTTGAGCTTTGCTTATTTGAAACTTCGATTTACGAATTATGAAACATCGATTTTGAACTATATGATATGAAAACTCGATTTTGAAAATATGATTAATCTTCGATAAAGTATGATCGTTAATGTGAGTTTTGACATTCTGATTTGACCTAAGATAGTTTGACACCCGAGCCAATATTTCACTAGTCATGGGGGTTCCATGTCCGTGTCGATGATGCACCTCGACATGACTCTAGAGGCGATGAGAGTGATGTTACTGTCCGCCCGTCCCTTATCTTTATCATTATGAGCTCAAGTTATGTTATATGACCAATATCATGCGTAGGTATGGATGCATCCTAGATCATTATCTTTATACATTTATCGTTATATGTTATCTGTTATCTGATGATTGATGCTGCGTGCATGCACGTCCTTCATAATTCTGGTAGGTCTCCTCTACAAATGTTGCCTTATGTGAATATGATTATGATCGATATTTGTTTACGGGCTCGTGGTAGTTAACTATAAACTTTATTAGATTAATTGATTTATACTATGAAAATGATTATGATTTTTGCTATCTTTCGTTCACTATATTTCGTATTCGATATTGTTTATTATTAAACTTTGCTTTTATATCACTTCCTTGAGTTTTTGAAGCTCAGCCGCATTTCTTTTCTTCATGGCGGTATCTAAGCATTGGAAGCTGGGTTTTGCTTTGGGATGAGTGCATGAGTGGACTTACCTTAGATATTTTTAGCTTTGATCTTATGATGCTATTTAAGACTTCATTATTTCAGATATTTTGTTGGAGTTTATTTTCCGCTGGGACCTATGTATTGAAGTCATGTTGACTTGAATTATTCCGCATTTATGTTAAGACTTCTTTTGGATATTTATGTTTGCTTTTGGATATTTATGTTTGCTTTGATACGACACCATTGTTTGTGATTCCTTTACCCTTGTCGGTCGGGGGCGTTACAATTTATATTTTAAAGAGGGGTATATTTGTTATTTAATCAAAAATTCAAAGTCAAAGTCCCACCTACCACCGTACTTTATTATTAAAAAAATTGACATGTGTCGCACATTCAGTGGAGTCACACATTCGCACATGACCATTTAGAGAAAATGTGTTTTTTTGTACTTTATGGTGACCACTACCATACTTTTTGTACCCTATAGAGAATTTGCTCTTTAATTAACTTTAATTAACTGTGTTTTTCCTCCCGCATGACCAGCTTCCATGTACCTTTCATCATCATCATTATGACATCTATTAGGATTAGATATGCATAAAACATAATTCAAGTGTCATCATGTTCTAATACACAGTGACACAGACTACTAAAAACTTAAGGTAAAACCAATAAACATATTCTTTGTTTGTTTCAAGCAAATCAAGAACATCAGGACTATTATCATGAAAGATATTGTGTCAAATTAATCTTGTAGATGTGTCCTAATTTTTTTTAGCTAAAAGTGATAAAAAATTTGCTACTATATGTGTGTGTTCTTATTTATTACCGAAGGAATTTTGTGTCAACTTTTATTTATTTCAACTGATGAGCATCAAAATGTAAAACATGGTAAGATAAATTGCATTCCCACTCAGTCACTTTTACCATAGCTTCAAACTTGTTAAACATATTAACCGTCTTATTAGCATGACTCATCCGCTTCCTTAAAAAGTACTCATGTTATGGATATGCATGACATGTTAAACGGATGAGTCGAGATGTTATGGATATACATGACATCTTAAACGAATGAGTCGAGATGTTATGGATATACATGGCATGTTACATGAATGAGTCGAGATGATATCGTTATCCATGAGATGTTAAACGAATGAGTCGAAATGTTATGGATATGCATGACATGTTAAACGGATGAGTCGAGATGCTATTGATAGACATGACATGTTAAACGGATGAGTCGAGATGATATCGTTATCCATGAGATGTTAAACGAATGAGTCGAGATGATATCTTTATACATGAGATGTTAAACGAATGAGTCGAGATGATATCTATTTCCTGCCAAAATTTTGGCCAAAAATTCCCACCAAAAGCTCTATTTTTTACCACATATATGACGGCAGATCTCCTCTTATCCACACAAACTTATCATTATCTTATTCTCACAACCACCAACACATTACTCAATCTGTTAATCACAACCACCAACATATACACGGTTATCATGCCTAGGATGGCGCAATTTGAAGCTTTTGCTTGTCGTTGTAGACATGGAGATGTAGTTCTGCGAAAATAGAATAAAGGTGACACATGTGGTAATCCATACTATGCATGTCCCCGATCAAAGGTGAACAATTACATATTTTTTTGTGTAATATATAAATAATTTGGTTAGTTGTTAAAAATATTTTTTTACTATTTAACAGCATGGGAAAAGGATTTTGGACGTGGTTTTTTTATGGAATGATGAACGACTCCGTTTAATGACCGGTTCTCCTGCTCCTTCAACACCTCCAACTCATTCCACAAGACCTTCACGAACTCCAACATACTTTTCAGGACCTTCAACATCGAGTCTTGGAAATGCTGAGTGCTCAAACTGCATCAAATTGAATCACAAGATAAAGGTACTCGAGAAAATGCTAGAAGTGTATATGCATCCCAACAAGCATACAGTTGATTCAGATGCCCTATTTCATGACCTTTATAATGACATGGACAATCTTAGTTTGGAGTAATTCGTATGCTTTAATGTTTAAACATTTATCGATGCGTAATGTATTTAAATGCGCTTTAATGTTTGAACTTTTATCGATATGTAATGTAATTCTTACGCTTTAATGGTGAACGTTTATTGATTTGTAATGTAATTTCATATGCTTTAATTAATGTCTAAACTTTTATCGATTAACTTGTAGCACGACATAATTAAATGCGCTTTAATGATTGAATGTTTATCGATTTGTAATGTAATTTTACATATCCAAACACCCCTTTAAACATACTAAATCATCTGCTTGTAATTTAATTTGATTTGTAATGTAATCCGCTTTGTAATGTAATTAGGTATATATTTTACACTAGGTGACATTAATCATCGCTTGTTAGATCCATATCCAAACACCCCTTTAAACGACATGGTGTTTCAAATATGCAATTTTCAACACTAAATTACATATGGATAAAGGCGGAATTGAAGGAACAATATCACAATTAACAAACACGAAGGCAAACCTTTTATTCAACACGCAGGAGTTCTCAACCACATACATTTCATACAGACTTAAACAAAACTACTAGACAAGCAAATGAAACAACTAAAAGCGAAATAACTTCGACAAGCAAGCGAAATAACTCAAACCAAACAACTTGACAAGAAAATGAAATACACGACATAGACCATAACAAACATCGCTCATTCATTTTTTTTCCTGCTAGTTCCCACTTTCCTAGAACCTGTACCATCTTTACCCTCCCTTACATTCTTTTGCTTGATGAAATGTTCAAACAAAGCTTCAAGGTTTGTTATCCTCATTCCCAATTCATCGAATTTTGCAAACCTTTCTTCACTATGACATCGGCCAACATCTATACGTAGTATGGCTTTTTCCTCAACTATTTCAGAATGACATCTCTCATCCACGGGCTAATGTTCTTATAAGAACCATATTCCTCAATAATTTCATTGCCATATGTATTAAGAACTTCATCAAAGTATGGTGTGTTCGATAAAACCTTTGACCACTCCTCGCTCGGTGTGTAGCTTGACCATTGTTATATGTGTAATGTGAGAATTGACGATTGGGTTATGTGTGCATTTTGTTGAATTGAGGATGATTGGTTATATATAAGTAACAAATTGGCGGGATAAAGTTGCAATGACGCGGGAAAAATCCCCACGACATGTCGTCGATAACAAACTGGGTGGAAAAAAGCCCGCCCAATTATTCTCTATTATTTACAAGCGGGGGAAGGCCAAATTTGACATAAATACATCCCATACGACATGTAGTCGGGATCTAAACACTAATTACAATGATATGATTAACGCTAATGAAACGCTAACAGGGTTAATTTTTGTATTATATATGATCCAGACCAAATGTCATCGGCACCAAGATGGCGGGGGTAATTCCCGCCCAACTATTCGCAATTATTGAGAGACGGGGGAAAAGTCAAATTTGACCAACTAGGTACTGACGACATGTCGTCGGATTTTATTCACATAAAAATTCAGCGGCTCGTATGTCTCGGTCCAAGGCGGTTTTTTTTTAGTTTAGTGTTAATTTAGGCGACAGCGTGTCGTTGAAAATTAGCTCGTAGCCACTTCTTACGATTCTTGCGGTGTAATACCAACAGCAGGTTGGATGCTCCATGCGTACAGCGACCATTCCTCATAACCATCCTTTTGTTTGGAGAGGTCACACATCTCCCGTGCCCCCTCCTCTAGACAGTGAATGGTTATGCTTTGCAGCCTCTTTTCCTGGGTTTTGGTTAACAAATGTGCTAATACTTGACCTTTGATCGCGTTTCGAGGCTCGTAGGTGATGTCATATGTTCCTATTTCAATTGCCCACTTTTCAAGTTTTCTCGAAGCTTCGGCTTGTTTAGGATTTGCTTGATTGGTTGGTGCATAACCTTGATCGGGTGTGCCTAAAAATGCATCCTTAGCCTATGTGATACATGGAGCAAGGACAATGCCAGTTTCTCCATGGGAGCATAATTCCGCTTGGCATCATGTAATGTCCGGCTATACCGGGTATTGCTTTCATTTCTTATCAGTTAATAGAACAACATTTACGACCTCTTGTGAGAACATCGGGTTGAGCAACTATACAGTTGGAAGAAGCGTATGCTTCCTCACACGAGTTTGACCCCAAGACCAAGCTCTAATGTGAGAGTACATAGGTGTGAGGCTAAAGGCAAAGTAATGAATGTGAGAGTTAATGAATAGTATATGTGTTAGTTGAGCATTGAATGAGGTCGGGTTATTTATACTACCTTAATTACTGTACTCGACAATATTAGAAAGTGGCAAGCCGAGCTATGCCTAGCCTAGAAAAGAAGAAAGCGTTAGCCTCACCATGGTTTTGACCCAAAGGGCAAGATTCGACGTGAGTGTAATTAAGTATGGGGTGAGCGGAAGGCAAAATAATAAATGTGATAGTAAATGTGAGAGTAAAGACGTAGTAAATGTGTTAGTTGAGCATTGAATGAGGTTAGGTACTTATATCACCTCGATTATTGTACGTGACAACATTGGAAGTGACGAGCCGAGCTATGCCTAGCAGCACTAGGCGGTATGTTCCACGTGGGGAACAACATCCCATGATATCCGGTGTGGCGGTTCACACACAGTCCTTGACACTGAACCACTTGATAAAGATGTCCTCCGGGTAAAATGGTGCTTACCTATAACACATGGCTAAGGCAGTGACATATTTCCGTTAGAAGCTAGTCATCCTAGTTGTCCATCATATCTGAGTCCTCCGGACACATGTGCTTCAGCTGTTGTCCGCCCACGTGTTGTCCGGACACGTACGTCATCAAGCCTTTCTTTTTAGTTGCGCTGTTTGTGTTAGGTGTTGGACTTATGGTGTTACTTTGTTTTATATAATCAATACTAATCATGTAGGGATTACATATTGCTTTACTCCATATTCTTAGATGCTCCGATCCCCTTGCTGGGCATTGGTTTCCTGACACTCGTTCCTTTATATGGTGTTATGAGCTTATAATAGTTATATTTATCTGGCGTGCCAAGCAAAAAGCACTTCAAACTTAGCTCTGTTAAAATTATTTCTCTAATTTTAATAATAACTGGATAGTATAGACCGGGAGGAAAAACAGGGTTATAAAACAAAAAAGTATGTTTAAGTGGAGTTGTTGGAATGGTGGATAACACAAAATTGTACAAGTTGAAGTGGTCCTTTGTCATGAATCCGTATAGATAAGATTTCACCAATTCGATCTAGCTGTATAAGAGCGTATGCAAAGTGTGCAACTGCAAAACATCTTAAAGTTTTAGGAGCCTCAACAACGTACTCTATTCTATATCTTGGGTCTCTAAATTCACTTCAACAAAACATGCTACGAAATATTATTTTGTGCTCTAAATATTTTTACAATTGAAGTTAGATTGTTAGAATACCAATTATTTGTTTCGGTAATTGATATGATGTATTTTTTATCTTTATTTTTAGTTATCACATAAACTTTTGCAAATCACATCCGTTAGCTAAACTATACTGATCTTATCAAAGACGTTGAAAAGAAAAACAATGTTAAGATGGTGTATGAATCAACTAAAATGGTATGCAAACTATCCTTAGTTCTGGGATTATCAGTTTATCTACCTTTTGAAATTTTAGATATCTAGTTGTTATGCATTAAAAAACGTCGGATTATGCATTAGATGATAGTTTACTGCATCCTTTGGAACTATATGTTATATAGGAGAATATGATTTGCATCCCACGCCATACAAGTATAATTGGCTTATTGATGGACGATTAAGTGAAATTTTTGGCAGTGGATAGTTTAGGAGTTTCAACTGAACAAACAAAAAAAAAAAAGGAAATAGGCCTCACAAACTCATAAAATCTTACAAACATTACTTCGAAAAGGAAACATTATACTGTCGTTGTTAACGCCCGTAACAATATTCAATAATGTAGGACATAAACATTGTATTCAACGACAGCATCACCAGTGCTAACGTTTAGAAAATGTGTCTTTGCAAGTGCATAACCACGTGCAAATCGAAAAAGCCCACTGCCACCAACAATTGGCATCTCCCTCACCTTTGATGTCACCAAGTTTCTCCCTAATATACTCAAAGTGCTACCATTATACTTTCCCTCGACAAAAACATAATTTAACACCATTATAATAGAAAGTTCATTTAAGTCATCAGCTGCATATAACCCCTGAGCTCTTCCCACAATCTTGGAGTTTCGTTCTGGACCAACGGTTAGTGGATCATCAATCATGACCGTAAAACCAAATCCTGTACTAGAGATGTTGGTGGAACAGCGAACAATAGGGACACATGGATCGGGTGTTTACCAGTAACTATGTCATGGAAGTAGAAGTGGAGGTGGCTCAACTTTTCTTTCATTAAACCAAGTGATTTGTGTGGCAATTTTCTTGAAAATTGATGAGGTTGTGCATGAACTATTAATGAGAATAGCAATAGGGTAAGAATGGTAAACAAGTGTTTTGGGAGAGTTTGTGCCATGGTTTAGACTTTAGAGTGAAAGAGAAAATAGTGGAAATGTGGAATGAGGAATGAGGAATGTGGAATGTGGACAATATTTGGTGGTATTTTGCTCTTAGTTATAAAGGGAAAAAAAGGCCAGGCGTGTGGAAAATGACATGACAAACCATGCACTTTATAAAGAGAAAAGAAAAGTATATGAAGAAATTGAGGGAAGATTTTCTAAGTTTCAATGGAAACGTTTCTTAAATAGCATTTTCTATTGATACAGATCTTTCTTTTTTAGTGCGTTTAGCTTTTCGGTTTTGTTTTTCTGCTTTAATTTTTAATCGAAACTCGCGTAAAGTGACGATATATAACGACAAATAGTTATATTTACGAACTGGTATTTTGATGTGACTCTTAATGCAATATTTACGACTTTAGTTTGTATAAATGAAAAATGATAAAAGTTTAAAAATTATATAATATTTAAATTATTTATTTAGTTATAGATGTTTTTATCATTTTTGAACAAGGATATTTAAAACTTGTTGTTTGTGTAATTAAATAAGTAATTTAGGCAAAGCATTTTACTCAATTTTAAGCTATTTTAAATTTTAATAATGAATATACACTATTTATAAGTTAAAGACAAGATACTATTAATTACAAAAGGTTGCTGAATATGTACTCTTATGAGTGAAATTCTTTACTTCATGATTTAATGCACGGTATGTATATTAGAACCTTATGCTACCTATACTTTAATTTTAGCCAAATTAAAGGAGGCATGATAATCTTATAAATTTTATCTACTAGTCATTTCAACTTTCAACTAAAAAAAACCTGTCTTACTTGTAATTTTCTATTGAAGTCGCATAAGTGCTAAAACTGTGGATAGAAAAACAAGTCAAAATGTGTTAAACATTCTCGTCAACATTTTGTTAATTTTTCTTAAATATTGGAAATGACTAGTACTCTTATTAGATATGATTACAATGAAGATTATATGGAAACATAAGTGTTAATTTTCAAATGAAAAAAATATCAAGTAATTGTAAATTTTTGTTTAAACTTTTTTTTGGGGTAAAAGGTCAAAAACCCGGTAAATATATTACTCTAAAAAACGTTTAAGTACAAAGGATATGGGTGAATCCCATATCTCAGCCCGTTACATAGGCAAAAAGCTTACATAACAAGATACTTTCTATTCTCTATATAAGAAAATAAACCACTACTCAAAATATAACATTAGACTCCTATGGATATAAAGTTACTTCCTACCAGGCCTTGGAGCGATACCATGCACGTGTCATAATAGGCATCCAAGTTTCTGGAAGATCGTAAGCACACAGTGCATAGTTATCATAACCATAGTCATCATAGTCATCTTCGCGATCATGACCACCACCAAATAGATTACTGGTCTCATCAAAGGTGTTCACAACCTCCTCATCATCACTATCGAGAATCACAATTTCTCCACCTTAGTGAATGGGTTAACCCTCTTAGTAAGCGAAGTAGCGGAAATCCTTATTATAACCACGATAATCAACCTTTTTAATAGGATTGCCATTATCATCAACAAGAGTAGCTTTCCCATCAATAAGAAGCCTTTCAAATTCCCCAAATTTCTCAACAATGGGGGTAGGACCAGGTAGCGTTAGCTACCATTGAATCACTACATGGCGGATCTTGTGATACATTATATGTCTCGATAGACCCAACCTCCTTTGCTTCCATTGTATTACTAGAAACCTCTACATCGTAGGATTGCGGATTCATCGAATCGATCATTATTAAGTGCATCAAAAGGGTTAGATGTAGCAATCTTCGTCCCACTCGTACTTGCCACATTAGTGGCTGTCTTCTTCGCACTATCCACCTTCTTGGATCCAGCTGTAAATGATCCGGATGAACACAAACGAAACCTTGCTTGTGTTCGTTCGATTAATTTTAGCCGGACAAATAAATGGACATGAACGCTTAGATAGACGATTTTATTTTCATGTTCCTTTAGTAAAAAAGTGAGTAGTTCATGTTCGTTTATGTTCGTTCTTTAAGACACTAAACGAACTCTAAAATAATATAAACGATCAAACATAAATAAACGTAGAATAACAAATATAAGCTTTATTAAATTATGCATATTATAAGTGTTGTTTTGTTTCAAGAAATCAGTTTTAAAGTATACAATTAAAAGATATGATATACGAACATAAACAAATAAATGAACATAAACGAACGTTAATAAATGCATAATCGGACGTTCACGAACATAAATAAACGGAGAAGACTTTTATTCAAGTTCGTTCATTAACAAAAAAAACGTAAAATATTATTCTTGTTCATTCATTTAATAAATGAATTAACATAAATGAATTTTTACCAACAATTCATGATTTTTTCCCTGAACGTGTAGCTCGTTTACAATGCAATGTTATTAAACCGATAATGAGTAGCAGATTCGACAATTATATTATGCTATTATACAATAGCCATCCGAACGACACCGTTTTAACAAAGGGATTGTCGTTTAATGACAGAGGGAGTATCGTTTGTTAAGAGGGAGTGTCGTCTGATAAAAAGGAAGAAAAAGACATTTACAAAGACATTTTACAAAACATCCTCTGAAATATATGGTGATTAAGGATAACTACTCTGTAATTTTAGCCATTTTTCGATTTTTTTTAAAACAAATTTTATCTATCAAATATCTAGCGATTTCGTTATAAAAATATATACCCTTGAAAAAATCATCAAATTGCGAACAAAACGATTCAATATTGCAATGCTTTTGACTTGCGTACGATTTTATAAAAAGATTTGAACTTTAATATATGTTTTTGTAAAAAGAAAAAAGAGTTTTAAAACGCACCCTTAAACTATTTTATAACTTTAAAAACTACGCAGATGTTTGTTAAAAATAAATTTAATAAAAAAAATTTTGATAACCACCATGTACTTTTAGTTATCAACGGTTTTCTTATATAACAAACTTTATTGATCAAATATCTAATTAATATCTAGCGATTCGGTTATTAATAAACATATCGTTGAAAAGGTCATCAAACTACGAATAAAATGAGCCCAATATTACAATGTTTTTAACTTACATACAAATTGTAAAAAATGTTGAACTTTCATTTATATTTTTTTGCAATAAAACAAAACTTTCAAAACACACCCTTAATTTATCCAATAAATTTAAAAACTACTCTAAAGTTTGTTGAAAAACAAATTATTAAAAAAAATTAAAAAACACACCTCTAAATTATGCAACAAGTTACTAAGATTACCATACATTTTATAATTTCTTGGGTAAACTACATATAATTTCTTTGAGAAAAATGTCTCTCAAAAGTATTAATTGCGAAAAATGTCCCCGTTGTTTCTACTTTGTTCTTGAATAATCTCTTTTGGCTGATGATCGTTACAAATCCCCGTTAGTTAAAGTCAAAGGCCATGTGAAATGACTATTTTACCCTCGTCTTCATCCCACAATTAACTTTTTTGAATATGCAATTATTATCTCTCCACTATCCTCTATCACCACCACCTTCTACCACCACACGACCAGCACCACTACCGTCCACCCTTTGTTAGGTCAAGATCTTGGGAATTCATTCTCGGCATTCCAAATTAGTGTTGGGAACTCATGGAATACATATAGGATAGTTAGTTTGCCCAAGAATTTCTCTCTGTTGGGCCTGAATCAAGGCTACACCTGCAACCCTGTATTTGTAGTGCCATCTTCTGTTTCTTTGACATTTGGTGGCCGTAGAAAAAAACGCGCTTTGAGTAAGTTTCAATGTTCCAATAATGATGGTTTTATTTATAAGTGGCCATTTGAGAGATTTGTTTCTGAATCGGCCGATATGACAGATTTGATCCATGTACCCAAGGCGAATCGATCGACTAGGTATAATTAACACTCTGTTCACAAGCTAAAATAAGGAGAGGAATGGAAAGAAAAGTAAAGTGAGTGAAGAAAAGAGTGAGAAGGAGTGGAAAGAAACTTAAGATTACATTTCTTGTTCTTGAGTCATAAAAATGGAAAGGAAAGGGAAGTATTAACCGAAAGAAATTTACAAATCTACCCAATTATGCATAACTTGCACAAAAACATATATCAAGATTCCGTTGTTGTTCAACTACTGAAAATGAGGTTTAATTATTTCAAATAGTAGGCATCGATTAATTTCCCCATATGTATAACAACAAAACAAAAACGCAAATATGACCCATTAATATTTACCAAGATATATGAACCATTCGTTTCTAATTTAACTGCTAAAAAAAACATCAAATTGCAAAGGCTCAAGCCATCATAACCCAAACAAACCTCAGATCTACCATTGTCTCAATTTACCAAAATTTTATAATCGAAATTTCCTCCAACAACAAGAATGGGTGATTTACAGTTGACCCATTTTGGGTTATCACAGAAAAATTTAGAATCTAAGATTGGAGGAGATTGTTGTATATACACAAAGATAAGATAACTTGGAGCTTCGAGATGTGGACTGGAAATAATTTGGAGATGGGTTATCACCGAAAGTAAAGATGTGGACATGAAATGAGAAAAAATATGATATAACTAGAAGAAATAAGTGACATTTTGGTCATTTAAGTGTTTACCATTTGGTTCCCTTCCCGACCCCTCCCAAAAATTAGCGGGACATTGTGCCTAAAAAAACCTCAAATCCCCTCTCACTTTCTTTCCCACCCTCCACCTTTCATTCCTCAAAATATCTAAAGAAAACATAATGTTTTTAGTAACCTTACTTTCCTTTCACTTTCTCTCCATAAATAAACTCGAGAACAAAGTGTAAATGTTTAGCCAAAATGAAATGGGTAAAATTGGTCATATTGGTAAAAAAAAAAAGGGTTTTGTTAATCACAACCCATAGGGTTGTGTTTAAACATACCTTAATTAAAATTTTTGCATTAAATGAACACTAAACATTCAATATTTAACATCACATTTCATGTTTAAAATGAAAAAATATGTATATTTATGGAAAATACTAGTTCATTTAATGTAAAATTTTTAATTAAGATATTTTTAAACACAACCTCATGGGTTGTGGTTAACAAAACCCAAAAAGAATAAACCAATGATCATAATATTATGGTAATAGTACGCTTTTGTAATGTTACTAACACAGTAAATATCTATCAGAAAAACAATCTTTTACAAAAAACTAAATATAATCGGATCGGTCAATTTAACCCAGTGACTTTCCCATTTTTCTATATCAAATTTCGTCCATCATAAAACCGGTTATTGATCCACGATGTTCATCTGCAGTGACATGGAAACTAGTGTGCATTTACTCACAGTTGCTGGCCTCAGGTACATCAACTTGTTGTGTCTCAATGTCATCTTTTACAACATTAAGATTACCCCATGCCCGTCATGTGCTTGTGGCTGCATGAACAACGAAAATTGTTCTTTGTAAGCTTTCTGTGCTCAAATTTCAAGATTGTGCTTATTAAAAAATTGAACATCTTGATCAAAGTCTTTCAAGATTTCCTGTAATACAGGATCAAATCGACTATACAACAGACGGAAGGTACCACTCCCGTGATGCAATGCACTCAACATATGTACCCTATTCGGGTTCATTGGCATGTGAAAAAGAACTACAAGAAGTATTGGCGTGTGAG
>OU343217.1:250127437-250217805 GCA_910596185.1 Chrysanthemum makinoi | reverse complement strand
AGATCATCTGTTGAGAGTTTATACTAGGATTTACTTAGCTTGCATGGCTTGAAAAAAATAATTAAATATATAACCGGATATCATTCATTTTAAATTTATATCTTATATAATAGTAAACAAAGATAATACTCGTATAAGGAGAATGTCATAGGCAATCTACACTGAAAATAAATGAATATTACATACAAATAACCCTATGATTTTTGTTTAAGCATCCCTTAATTAACAATATTTCCAAAATAAACTAATTATTTCTATAAATACATGATTTCAACCGGGGTTTCTCTTCTCGTCGGTTTGATTAGTCGGTGTTTTACAAAGTGTGACATATCTTTGAAAGTCCGCCTCATGCAAAGTGGCAAAACACGAGAAAGCGTACATTGAAAAATCGGATGATTTTATTTCTTTCGTGTTTGATACTTTTGGTTTTTTGCACCGAGGCGTTGGAGCTTCTCAACAGAGTTTAACGTGTTATGCATAGTAATATTATGACACCTAGATCCAAAAATGTTGGTTTTAAAAGAATTAGTTTTGCAATTCAAAAGGGCTAACGGGCGCAAACTTGTTGCTTGTTTTATTTTCAACTTTATGTAAATCCAAATTAATTCATGAAAAAAAAAATTCCGACACATACTTATTGATGCAAATTGTTAAGTACGTTTTGGTAATAAGTATGGCAACATAATCTTTTCAAATCGATTATATAGTCAAGATTTAACAACCATACATACATGTAATAAATAAAGTTATATATTGAGACATAGTTTTGAGCACAATTAATTCTTTGCAATTTTATTAACCCTTAATGCCCATGCTGGTAAACTAGCCATTTAATGGTACCGGAAGAAGAAAAACAGCAACAAAAGAAACTCAAAATGTCTCATTCAGCTCCGACGTCGCTTCCGAATGAGATCATTGTCAAAATCCTCTTGAAGCTTCGTGTTGGAAGGCTGTTACGATGTAAGTCTGTTTGCAAATTATGGCAATCGTTAATATCCGATCCTTATTTCATTAAGTCTCATCTCAGTTTATCAACACGTGACCCTCACTATGCACATCATCGACTGATTACCAGGACTGAATTTAAGAGTTGTAGTCTTTATGATGTTATGTTTGGTAAATCTATTAATGTGTTAGAGCTTAGTCATTCATTTAAAAAACTATGTAAATCTGATGTGGTCGTGATTCTTATAGTGGATCGATCTGTGGTTCTTGCAATGGATTGTTATGCGTATATGTGAACCAAAATACTTTGCTTATCTGGAACCCTGGTACTGGAAGATCGAACATAGTACTTTTGAAAACGCAGGTTTGTTGGTCTGCATCCTATGGTTTTGGATACGACAAGTCTACGAATGATTACAAAGTGGTTGAAATATCTTCGCCTTTACAGTACTAGTGGTGAATTTGATAAGGAGTTGAGCATATACTCCTTAAAAATTGGAAATTGGAAGAGAATCAGTGATTTTCCTTGTAAGAGTCCTCCATTAAGTAATCCTGGAAGGTTCTCAAATGGATCTCTTCACTGGGCAGCTAGTAAAGATAATGGATCGTCTCGTTGTTGGACTATAATTTCACTTGATTTAGCAAAGGAAACATTTTCAGAAATTTCACAACCTGTGTATGATGAGGGTGATAAAAATTTGACATTGTGTGCTTTGGGAGAACACTTGTGTGTGTTTTGTAAGTATCATGGACGTGGTGTGGCGGATGTATGGGTGATGAAGGTTTATGGAGTGAAAAACTGTTGGACTAAATTGGTTTCCATCCCATATGTGTTTAATACTCGGAGACATCAAGTTGTGACACCTTTGTGTATCTCAAATGACTGTACAGCTTTGTTGATCAGAGTCTCTGAAAAATTGTCTCTGTATGATTCCAAGAATAGTTCATATTCAGAAATTCAGGAGTTTGCTAATTGTTCTACAACCTTTACCTTTGTTGAGAGTTTAGTGTCACCGAATGCCCTTTGATACCACAATGATGTTAACGTAAATTAAGGTAAACATTGATTTTACTTGGTTTCACTTTCAATTTAGTTGTAATCAACCAAATCTTGTCTACATTTATTATTCAGCAACTACTTATTCAGATATTTCTGGTGTATTTTTGGATGCAGAAATCTATGGCTTTCCGTTTGTCGACCTCTAGGAGCTGCTCGTGTTTCCTTCGGCAACTATGTTTTTACTACTTTCTCAAGAAGTAAAACTTCCTTTAGGCTTCTATGTTTATTGATAGTTTGATACATTCTTTAAACTGTTTTTGGGATGTGTTATTTCTGTTGCTTAAAACATGATATACAAGTTATGTTAATTTACATTTGGGCTAATAACCTATTAAAGCACTATACTTGTCAAGAATAGCAGTTCTGCGTAGCGAACTAAAAAAATAACTCTTTTAGACATTAATGTTGACATTTTGTCTTTCTTTAAGTATTATGACCAAATTATGACTATTTTACCCTTCGAAAATATTTCAAAAAAAGAAATTCGAAAAAAAAGTATTTCGAAATAAAAAATTCAAAAAAAAATTTTGGAAAAAAAATTTCGAAAAAAAAGTATTTCGAAAAAAATTTAGAAAGGGTAAAATGGTAATAATATGGTCATAATACGTAAAAAAAGACAAAAATGTCAACATTAATGTCTAAAAGAGTTATTTTTTTAGTTCGCTACGTAAAACTACCATTCTTGACAAGTATAGTGCTTTAAAAGTTTATTAACCCTTTACATTTATCTTATGTTATGGTTAATTTTATTGGTCATATAGTGCAAAACCAGGATGTGTTTGGTTCTGACTTGAAGTATTTAAAGTATAACACTGATCTACATATTAATCAAATAGATTCATGTTGGTTACTAGCCCATCTTTACATTGTCATCATCTAAAGTTTATTTTGATTACCAAAACCGAAAGTAATGCCAGATCTTCCTCATGTTGTCTTAATCGCGAGACATACTTCCAAGATTTACTTACAAAGTGTAACGCCCCGACCCGACAAGGGTAAAGGAATCACAAACAATGGTGTCATATCAAAGCAAACATAATTATCCAAAAGAAGTCTTAACATAAATACGGAATAATTCAAATCAACATGACTTCAATACATAGGTCCCAGCGGAAAAATAAACTCAAACAAAATATCTGAAATAATGAAGTCTTAAATGGCATCATAAGATCAAAGCTAAATATCTCTAAGGTAAGTCCACTCATGCACTCATCCCAAAGCAAAACCCAGCTCCATATGCTTAGATACCTCTTGAGAATAAAAGAAATGCGGCTGAGCTTCAAAAGCTCAGTGAAAAGATATAAAAGCAAAGCAAATACGAAACGATTTCGAATACAAAATATAATGAACGAAAGATAGCAAAATCATAATCATTTTGAAAGTATAAATCAGAATTATCGAATAAAGTTTATAGTTAACTACCACGAGCCCGAAACAAATATCGATCATAATCATATTCACATAAGGCAACATTTGTAGGGAGACCTACCGAGTTATGAAGGCGTGCATGCACGCAGATCAATCATCGATAACAGATAACATATAGCAGATAACAGATAACAGATCTAGGATGCATCCATACGCCCCAACAGACAGATATTGGTCATATAACATAACTTGAGCTCAAAGCGATAACAGATAAGGGACGTGGCGAACATCACTCTATGCCCTAGAGTCATGTCGAGGTGCATCATCGACAGGACATGGAACCCCCACGACTAGTGAAATATTTGGCTCGGGTGTCAAACTATCTTAGGTCAAATCAGAATGTCAAAACTGACACAGATCATACTTTATCAGAAGATTAATCATATTTCCAAAATCAGAGTTTTCAATATCAACATAGTTCAAAATCGGATGTTTCACAATTCAGAAATCAGAGTTCAGATAAGCAACAGCTCAAACAAACAGAATGGGGTTCATAGCAAAGGCTTAGGAAACCATAATAAGTAAAATAGAAAAGCTATCGAAAAGAAAACGTCATAAGGAACCTTTACTGAAAAGGTCAGAATATCTGTACCTTATTCCAAAGAAAATGACCAAAAAGCAAAATACGGAAAGCAAAGGATTACTCCTTCTTCACAGAACCTATACACATTAACGATCGTACATGTTATTTATGATTCCATAATTGTCGAAAAGATCTTTTAAATATTTGGTGTTCATACTTAGTATATTTAATGATCTTAATACTTTAGGGTTTTAGGATTAAATGAAACTTAAGTGTTTGATAACCAATATTGTAGATTAAGGTTCATTATGTCATTTATTAAAGTTTAGGGTTAAATGTGAAAATAGTTTAAACGTCATAACTCACACATGAAATAACGAATTAATATAATTAGCTTCAAACCCTAATCGACTCTCATTTATGTTCTAGGGTTTTCTCAATCTTTTAATATCATATCAATGTGTACTTACTTTATATGTTACGTCATTTAATGACTCATTAATTCAACCTAGCACATATGAAAAACAACATTTCTTTTTATGCTTCACCATGTACTCATTCCCACATGCAATTCCCATCTTAATCACCGTCCGCTTTTCGACTTAAAGTCCATTCACATACACACCCAAACACTTACCCTTTATACTCACATGACACGTTAACCTCTATTTCCAAACATGCATGCATCGACACAAATCAAGACCCTTTTTCAAAAGATTCATGCTAGTAACCATGCATTAACCTTCCATGTATTATACCATGTTTATGATTTTATGTGACACAACACACATGTCCTTACTATGCGGTTTATATACACAATTCGTTACATATCTATATAAGTTTCGGAATTATGAACACGTGACAAATAAACACGACAAGCTCACATGGTTCGACTAAGGTATAGGTTTCGGCCTCCATATTTTACGCAAACCCTAACTCCTCTACGTACTTTCCATAATCACGATTACATGTTATACTTGGCCGATTCACATACATATATGGTTCGGTTCTAAGTGGCTCGACCTAATTAATACCCGATTTACAAAACACATTACAATACATGTTCTCTAATTTTTATAAGGTCCGATTCATTATGTTGTTGGTTTCGGTTTCATATAGTTCTCGAAAAAAAACAACACAAGCTTCAACTAAAAACAAAACATGTTACAATATAGAATAACGTTAAGTGTATCAAAGTGAGACGAATAGAATACGTTTATACCTTAGCTCGTTGGAAACAAAGTATCGACACCAAGGGGTGTTTAGCAGTCGGCCGAGAGAAGGAAAAGAAAAGAGGCAAAGAAAATACCAACTTGCAAACTAGGGTTCCAAATTGAGTTTATGTGATTGTATTTATAGGTGGTACTAATTTCGTTAGGGCTTTTTGATGTGGGCTCGGCTTGATCCAAACGAACAAAACAAACACGCCCCAACTTGGCTCTCTTGGACTCTCGGCTAGCAAAAGAAAACGAGCCCAGCATGGTTCACCTTTAAATGAAAACAAGGCCCAAACGAATGGCCCAACTATTTCGCGAGACGCTTTAACTTTCGTCATAAAGTTGATCACGTACACATATTCGTTAAGTTTTAATTATAGATAAGTTAAGTTTTAATTTCGTTAAATGAATATAAATATCTTTTACATATTTTATAAATTTCGATTCCAAGGGTATTTTAGTCTTTATTCATGTTTTAGATTTTCAGGTTTTACAACTCTTCCCCTCTAAAGAAAAATTTTCGTCCTCGAAAATTGAAATGAAACTAAACGAAAACGAAATGAGAACATACCAAACTATTCAAAGTAATGAGGATAACTAGCTCGCATCGACTCCTCGGTTTCCCAAGTAGCCTCACGCCCCGTGTTTTTCCAAAGAATCTTAACGAACGGAATGACTTTGTTTCTCATGACTCTTTCTTGTCTTTCTAAAATAGCTTCCGGTTCTTTAGATAAAGACATATCGGATTGAATTTGATCAAACGGATAAGAAGCAACGTGTAACGGATGATAGTTGTATCCCCTTAGGAGAGATACATGGAAAACATCATGAACATGCAATAACTGAGGCGAAAGTGCTAACCGATACGAAACTTCTCCTATACGCTCCAGAATTTCAAACGGACCGATGAATCGAGGACTGAGCTTGCCCTTGATTCCAAAACGCTTCACACCTCTAAACGGCGAGACTTTCAAAAATACACGATCTCCAACCCGAAATTCTAAATCACGACGATGCTTATCAGCATAACTTTTCTGACGAGACCTAGCCTCCTTCAACTTTTCTCTAGCAACAGCTACTTTCTCATTACTGATCTCAATCATTTCCGGACCTTCAATTAAGCATTCACCTACTTCATCCCAACAAGTAGGTGATCTACATTTTCTCCCATAAAGAAGTTCAAACGGTACTGCCTTAATGCTAGCATGCCAACTGTTGTTGTATGCAAACTCTACTAAACACAAATATTCATCCCAACTGCCCGTCCATTCTAAAGCACAAGCCCTTAGCATGTCCTCTAAGGTCTAATAATAGTCCTCTCTGATGACCATCTGTTTGAGGATGAAATGTCTGTATGAAATTAAGTCGAGTGCCCCAAGCTTTTTGCAAACCTTTCCAGAAACGGGAAGTAAAACGCGGATCTCTGTAGGACACAATAGATGCGAGTACCATGAAGCCTTCTCTAACGATCTCTTTGTGAAAAATTTCCGCCAATCTACCAATACCATAATCCTTTCTAATTGGTAAGAATGAGCAGATTTGGTTAGTCGATCAACAACTACCCAAATCGCATCATGCTTCTTCCGAGAAAGAGGTAGCCCAGTCACAAAATCCATAGATATCTTATCCCACTTCCATGTTGGAATATCCAATGGTTGTAACAATCCACTAGCCCTTTGATGTTCAATCTTAACCTTCTGACAAATCATACACTTCGATACAAACGTCGCCACATCTTGCTTCATGCCATTCCACCAAAAGTACTGCTTCAAATCCCTATACATCTTGGTAGAACCAGGATGGATAGTGAAAGGAGAACTATGAGCTTCAGTCATAACTTTCGCTAAGTACCGAATCATTAGGAACACAGAGCCTATCTTCATACCATACAATTCCGTCATCATCAACCTTAAACTCCGTCTGCTTACCTTCTTCAACATTTTTGCCACGCCCACAGCCACACCATCATCTTCTGAGCTTTTTAATTTGCAGTATAAGGTTAGACTCCACCTTCATACTAGCCCAATATCCATCAAAACCTTGTACACACAACTCAACATCCAAACGCTCTAAGTCACGAAGAATCCTAGGTTCAATCTCAATACTTGCAAGAATGCCTGATTTCCGGCTAAGTGTCAGCAAGAACTACATTAGCCTTACATGGATGGTACCGAATGTTGGTGTCATAATCCTTAAGAAGTTCTAACCATCTTCTTTGTCTCATGTTAAGTTCTTTCTGAGTGAAAATATACTTGAGACTCTTATGGTCAGTGAAAATATCACACGCCTCTCCATACAAGTAATGTCTCCAAATCTTCAACGCGAACACCACTGCAGCTAACTCAAGGTCATGAGTTGGGTAATTCTCCTCATAAGGTTTTAGCAGCTTGAAGCATAAGCTATCACCTTTCTATGTTGCATCAAAACACAACCTAATCCTTTCTTAGATGCATCATCAGAATCGAATCCTCCAGAACCTGTATGGAAGAGTCAAAATAGGGCGGACACCAATCTCCGCTTCAACTCTTCAAAACTCTTCTCGCTTCATCCGTCCATACGAACTTTTCACCTTTTCTCATCAGTTGGGTTAAGGGCAAAGCTAAACGAGAGAAACCTTCAACAAAACGTCGGTAGTAACCAGGAAGTCCTAGAAAACTCCTAACCTCAGTCACTGTCGTAGGTCTTGGCCATTTAGTGATAGCCTCAACTTTAGACGGATCCATGGTGATACCATCGGCAGATACAATATGACCAAGGAAAGCGACTTGTTTTAACCAAAACTCACTTCAAAATTTGGCGTACAAATTCTTCTTCCTCAGAATCTCCAAAACTATCCGGAGATGTTGCTCATGCTCTTCTTCAGACTTGGAGTAAACCAAAATGTCGTCGATGAAAACGATAACAAACTTATCGAGGAACTCATGGAAAACACGATTCATTAAGTCCATAAATACCGCAGGCGCGTTTGTCAAACCGAAAGGCATAACGAGGAATTCATAATGACCATATCCGTACGAAACGGGTCTTAGGAACATCTTACTCCCTCACACGTAGCTGGTGATAACCAGATCTCAGATCAATCTTCGAAAAGAACTTCGCTCCTTGCAGTTGATCAAACAAATCATCAATACGTGGCAGAGGATAACGGTTTCAATGGTAATACGATTGAGTTCACGGTAGGTCGATACATAGCGCATGCTTCCATCCTCTTCTTCACAAACAAAACAGGTGCACCCCATGGAGAAACACTGGGTGGAATAAATCCATTCTCTATCATCTCTTGCAGCTGCTCCTTCAATTCCTTCAGTTCTACAGGTGTCATACGATACGGAGCCTTCGAAATCGGTTCAGACCAGTGAATTAACTCAATGCTAAACTCAACTTCTCTAGTCGGGGAAGACCGAAGTTCATCTGAAAAAACGTCGGTGAATTCACAAACAACAGAAAGGTTTTCAATGTTAGGACTCTCCAAAGATGTGTCCTTAACAGACGCCATAAAACCTTGGCACCCATGAGCAATCATAGTCCGTGCCTTCATAGCGGAAATGAGCTTAATAGATTTGAGGGGTTGAGAACCATAATAAACAAATTCAGGATGTTTTATGTCTCCAAAGATCACAGTTCTAGCATAGCAGTCGATGGAAGCTCTATGGTAAGCCAACCAATCCATGCCTAGAATGATATCAAAGTCGACCATATCGAGAGGATACAGATTTGTAGGCTTAATACGATCATCAAAACGAAGAGGGCACTTAACGTATTTATGACCAATGATCATGTGGTTTTTCATAGGCGAGAATTGATAAGTGATTTGTTAATGGTTTGGGAGTCATATTAAGTTTCTTAGCAAATGTGACAGATATAATGGAGTGTGTGGCACCGGTATCAAATAAAGCGAAGACAGAATAATCATCAATGAAAGAGTGCCCGTAATGGTACTGAAGTGCGCTCCGCTGATTCCGAGTAGTAGCATAAACACGTCCAAAGTAGGTGGCGGCTTGATGTAGTTTTCAGGAATCACCGGGTTCTTCTTAGGGCAATCCTTGATCTTGTGAGTAGTGGAACCACAAGAGAAACATCCACCTGGTCCTTGAAACACGGCCCGATGAGCCTTTCCACAAGTAGTACAGATAGGTGGGGAGGCAAAACTTCATCTCTGTCCTTTGCTGACCAAGATCCTGAAGCACGACCCTGATATATGCTCCTCGAGTGACCGATCTTGTTGTAACGCTGGTTATTGTTACCTTGATTCTGACGATCATTTCCATTTCTACCAGCACTCTGCTATCCTGCATCCTGACTCCTCGCCTCACTGCGCCTAGAGTCAACATTCCTTCCTGACTAACGACCCGCGATCATAACTCCTATCCACTTGACCCATCGAATCATAACTCCTGCCAGAATTTCCATTATAATCATTACTTTGAGTCCTACCTTGAATCCGATCACCATCGCGGTTACGCTTGTTGGAACCCGAAACCTCATGAAAGATCTCAATGTTACGAGCTGCGTCATTGCAGGCCGACACATCCTCATACTCGATATTCAGCAGTCGGTCCAACACCCACTTCTTCAGTCCCCACTTGAAGTGCTTGGCTTGACGCCTACCATCTCCAGCATTCGTTCCCACAAAACTTACTAGCCTCATAAACCTACCCATGTACTCATTGGAGTTCTCATGATCAAACCGTAAATCGCTGTAATCCCTCTCATACCTTTCTGCTCAGCATCAGGGAAGGAACGGTTATAGAAGATAGTCCGAAACTCAGCCCAAGTACAAGTAATAGCAAAAGCATCTCCTCCTCTCGCTTGTTTGAGTGCCTTCCACCAATTCAAAGCATCACCTTCCAACTTAAATGCAGCCAACCGGGTCTTAAATTCATCTCCACAACCCAGTACTTCAAACAGCTTCTCAATATGAGTGATCCAGTCCTCGGCCTCGGTAGGAGTAGCAGCAGTGCTAAAAGAAAGAGGCTTGAGCTTACCGAAACGCTCGAGCCAAGTGTGAATGCCGACGGGTTGATTTCCTCCACCACTACCCGAAGCACCAGTCGACATTTAATGTTGTTGATCACCTGTGTCATCATCTCAGGTGTGGTAAGACCAGGAAAAAGAGTGTTGAGAGCATTAGCAATCGCAGCATCCAAGTTAGGAGCATCATCGTCTCCATCCACGTTATCGTTAGTACGAGTTCGAACCATCTAAACGATATTCAAACGATTAGTAAAATGAACAAAGGTGAGATACGAAATGGAAGTTTGCAGAAGGAAACCTAAAGTCTACCCAATCCTCACAGGTCAAAGCCTAAGCTCTAAGGTCTCAAAACCTAGGGTCCATATGTCACAGGTCCTGACTACAAGTCGTAAACCTGGCTCTGATGCCATAAATTGTAACGCCTACCCCCACCCGACAGGGTAAAGGAATCACAAATAATGGTGTCATATCAAAGCAAACATAATTATCCAAAAGAAGTCTTAACATAAATACGGAATAATTCAAGTCAACATGACTTCAATACATAGGTCCCAGCGGAAAAATAAACTCCAACAAAATATCTGAAATAATGAAGTCTTAAATGGCATCATAAGATCAAAGCTAAATATCTCTAAGGTAAGTCCACTCATGCACTCATCCCAAAGCAAAACCCAGCTCCAATGCTTAGATACCTGCCGCGGAATAAAAGAAATGCGGCTGAGCTTCAAAAGCTCAGTGAACAGATATAAAAGCAAAGCAAATACGAAACGATTTCGAATACAAAATATAATGAACGAAAGATAGCAAAATCATAATCATTTTGAAAGTATAAATCAGAATTATCGAATAAAGTTTATAGTTAACTACCACGAGCCCAGAAACAAATATCAGATCATAATCATATTCACATAAGGCAACATTTGTAGGGGAGACCTACCAGAGTTATGAAGGACGTGCATGCACGCATCATCAATCATCAGATAAATGTGATAACATATAAACAGATAACAGATAATGATCTAGGATGCATCCATACGCCCTACGCAGATATTGGTCATATAACATAACTGAGCTCAAACATCCGATATAAGGGACGTGGCAGAACATCACTCTACTGCCCTAGAGTCATGTCAGAAGTGCATCACTGATACGGACATGGAACCCCCATGACTAGTGAAACATTTGGCTCGGGTGTCAAACTATCTTAGGTCAAATCAGAATGTCAAAACTGACAAAGATCATACTTTATCATAAGGTTAATCATATTTTCAAAATCAGAGTTTTCATATCAACATAGTTCAAAATCAGATGTTTCACAATTCAGAAATCAGAGTTCAGATAAGCAACAGCTCAAACAAACGGAATGGGGTTCATAGCAAAGGCTTAGGAAACCCTAATAAGTAAAATAGAAAAGCTATCGAAAAGAAAACATCATAAGGAACCTTTACTGAAAAGGTCAGAATATCTGTACCTTATTCCAAAGCAAATGACCAAAAAGCAAAAATACGGAAAGCAAAGGATTACTCCTTCTTCACAGAACCTATACACATTAACGATCGTACATGTTATTTATGATTCCATAATTGTCGAAAAGATCTTTTAAATATTTGGTGTTCATACTTAGTATATTTAATGATCTTAATACTTTAGGGTTTTAGGATTAAATGAAACTTAAGTGTTTTATAACCAATATTGTAGATTAAGGTTCATTATGTCATTTATTAAAGTTTAGGGTTAAATGTGAAAATAGTTTAAACGTCATAACTCACACATGAAATAACGAATTAATATAATTAGCTTCAAACCCTAATCGACTCTCATTTATGTTCTAGGGTTTTCTCAATCTTTTAATATCATATCAATGTACTTACTTTATATGTTACGTCATTTAATGACTCATTAATTCAACCTAGCACATATGAAAACAACCTTTTTTTATGCTTCACCATGTACTCATTCCCATGCAATTCCCATCTTAATCACCCGTCGTTTCTGACTTAAAAGTCCATTCGACATGTGACACACCCAAACACTTACCCTTTATACTCACATGACACAATAGTTTTAGACTAGATACGACCACCTCTATTTCATATCAAACATGCATGCATATGAGACACAAACCAAGACCTTTTTCAAAAGATTCATGCTATAACCATGCATTAACCTTCGTTCATGTATTATACCATGTTTAGGTTTATGTGACACAACACACATGTCCTTACTACGCGTTTATATACACAATTGTTACATATCTATATAAGTTTGAATTATGAACACGTTCGACAAATAAACACGATAAGCTCACATGGTTCGACTAAGGTATAGGTTTCGGCCTCCATGTTTTACGCAAACCCTAACTCCTCTACGTACTTTCCATAATCACGATTACATGTTATACTTGGCCGATTCACATACATGGTTCGGTTCTTATATACATATGGTTCGGTTCTAAGTGGCTCGACCTAATTAATACCCGATTTACAAAACACATTACAATACATGTTCTCTAATTTTTATAAGGTCCGATTCATTATGTTGTTGGTTTCGGTTTCATAGCTCGGGCACAAAAAAATACAACAGCTTCGACTAAAACAAAACATGTTACAATATAGAATAACGTTAAGTGTATAAAGTGAGACAATAGAATACGTTATACCTTAGCTGTTGGAAACAAAGTATCGACACCAAAACTAGGGTGTTTAGCAGTGGGAGAGAAGAAAAGAAAGAGAGAGGCAAAGAAAATACCAACTTGCAAACTAGGGTTCCAAATTGAGTTTATGTGATTGTATTTATAGGTGGTACATTTTCGTTTTAGGGCTTTTTGAGGAGGGGGTGGGGCTCGGCTTGATCCAAACGAGCACAAACAAACACGCCCCAACTTGGCTCTCTTGGACTCTCGGCTAGCATCCAAACGAGCCAAGATGGTTCACCGTTTAAATGAAAACAAGGCCCAAACGAATGGCCCAACTATTTAGCGAGACGTTTAACTTTCGTCGTACAAAGTCGATCACGTACACATATTCGTTAAGTTTTAATTTTAGATAAGTTAAGTTTTTAATTTCGTTAAATGAATATAAATATCTTTTACATATTTTATAAATTTTTTTGATTCAAGGGTATTTTAGACTTTATTCATGTTTTAGATTTTCAGGTTTTACAACTCTTCCCCTCTAAAAGAAGAATTTCCGTCCTCGAAAATTGAAAATGAAACAAACGAAAACGAAATTAGAACATACCAAACTATTCAAAGAAATGAGGATAACTAGCTCGCATCGACTCCTCGGTTTCCCAAGTAGCCTCACGCTCCGGGTGTTTTTTCCAAAGAATCTTCACGAACGGAATGACTTTGTTTCTCATGACTCTTTCTTGTCTTTCTAAAATAGCTTCCGGTTCTTCAGATAAAGACATATCGGATTGAATTTGATCAAACGGATAAGAAACAACGTGTAACGGATGATAGTTGTATCCCCTTAGGAGAGATACATGGAAAACATCATGAACATGCAATAACTGAGGCGGAAGTGCTAACCTATACGAAACTTCTCCTATACGCTCCAAAATTTCAAACGGACCGATGAATCGAGGACTGAGCTTGCCCTTGATTCCAAAACGCTTCACACCTCTAAACGGCGAGACTTTCAAAAATACACGATCTCCAACCCGAAATTCTAAATCACGACGATGCTTATCAGCATAACTTTTCTGACGAGACCTAGCCTCCTTCAACTTTTCTCTAGCAACAGCTACTTTCTCATTACTGATTTCAATCATTTCCGACCTTCATTAAGCATTCACCTACTTCATCCCAACAAGTAGGTGATCTACATTTCCTCCCATAAAGAAGTTCAAACGGTGCTGCCTTAATGCTAGCATGCCAACTGTTGTTGTATGCAAACTCTACTAAACACAAATATTCATCCCAGCTGCCCGTTCATTCTAAAGCACAAGCCCTTAGCATGTCCTCTAAGGTCTGAATAGTCCTCTTTGACTGACCATCTGTTTGAGGATGAAATGCTGTACTGAAATTAAGTCGAGTACCCCAAGCTTTTTGCAAACCTTTCCAGAAACGGAAGTAAACGCGGATCTCTGTCAGAAACAATAGATGCCGGAGTACCATGAAGCCTAACGATCTCTTGCTGAAAAATTTCCGCCAATCTACCAATACCATAATCCTTTCTAATTGGTAAGAAATGAGCAGATTTGGTTAGTCGATCAACAACTACCCAAATCGCATCATGCTTCTTCGAGAAAGAGGTAGCCCAGTCACAAAATCCATAGATATCTTATCCCACTTCCATGTTGGAATATCCAATGGCTGTAACAATCCACTAGCCCTTTGATGTTCAATCTTAACCTGCTGACAAATCATACACTTCGATACAAACGTCGCCACATCTTGCTTCATGCCATTCCACCAGAAGTACTGCTTCAAATCCCTATACATCTTGGTAGAACCAGGATGGATAGTGAAAGGAGAACTATGAGCTTCAGTCATAACTTTCTCGCGAAGTACCGAATCATTGGGAACACAGAGCCTATCTTCATACCATACAATTCCGTCATTATCAACCTTAAACTCCGTCTGCTTACCTTCTTCAACATTTTGCGCCACGGCCCACAGCTCACCATCATCTTTCTGAGCTTCTTTAATTTGCAGTATAAGGTTCGACTCCACCTTCATACTAGCCCAGTATCCATCAAAACCTCGTACGCACAACTCAACATCCAAACGCTCTAAGTCACGAAGAATCCTAGGTTCAATCTCAATACTTGCAAGAATGCCTGATTTCCGACTAAGTGCGTCAGCAACTACATTAGCCTTACCTGGATGGTACTGAATGTTGGTGTCATAATCCTTAAGAAGTTCTAACCATCTTCTTTGTCTCATGTTAAGTTCTTTCTGAGTGAAAATATACTTGAGACTCTTATGGTCAGTGAAAATATCATCGCCTCTCTCCATACAAGTAATGTCCCCGTGATTCAACGCGAACATTTAATCTACTTAACTCAAGGTCATGAGTTGGGTAATTCTCCTCATAAGGTTTTAGGCGCCTTGAAGCATAAGCTATTACCTTTCCATGTTGCATCAAAAACACCTAACTTTTCAGATGCATCACTCAGTAACTGAATCCTCCAGAACTGTGATGGAAGAGTCAAAATAGAGCGACACCAATCTCCTCGCTTCAACTCTTCAAAAACTCTTCAGTTTTCATCCGTCCACATACAAACTTTTCACCTTTTTCTCATCAGCTTCTGGTTATGCCTTAAACGAGAAAACCTTCAACAAAACGTGTAGGTAACCAAAGAAGTCCTAGAAAACTCCTAACCTCAGGAGGTCTTGGCCATATTAGTGATAGCCTCAACTTAGAACGGATCCATGGTGATACCATCTGCAGATCAATATGACCAAGGAACGCGACTTGTCTTAACCAAATTCACACCTTCGAATTTTTGCGTACAACTTTCTAACTCTTCTTCTCAAAATCTCTAAAACTATCCGGAGATGTTGTTCATGCTCTTCTTCAGACTTGGAGTAAACTAAAATGTCATCGATGAAAACAATAACAAACTTGTCGAGAAAATCATGGAAAACACGATTCATTAGGTCCATAAATACTGCAGGCGCATTTGTCAAACCGAAAGGCATAACGAGAAATTCATAATGACCATATCTGGTACGAAACGCGGTCTTAGGAACATCTTGCTCCCTCACACGTAGCTGATGATAACCAGATCTCAGATCAATCTTTGAAAAGAACTTCGCTCCTTGTAGTTGATCAAACAAATCATCTATACGCGGAAGAGGATAACGGTTTCGAATAGTATACGGAGTTCACAGTAGTCGATACATAGACGCATACTTCCATCCTTCTTCTTCACAAACAAGACAGGTGCACCCCATGGAGAAACACTGGGTCGAATGAATCCATTTTCTATCATCTCTTGCAGTGATCCTTCAACTCCTTCAGTTCTACAGGTGCCATACGATATGGAGCTTTCGAAATCGGTTCAGCACCAGGAATTAACTCAATGCTAAACTCAACTTCTCTACTGGGGGAAGACCGGGAAGTTCATCGGGAAAAACGTCGGTGAATTCACAAACAATAGAAAGGTTTTCAATGTTAGGACTCTCCAAAGATGTGTCCTTAACAGATGCCAGAAAACCTTGGCACCCATAGCATCATGGTCCTGCCTTCATAGCAAAATAAACTTAACAGATTTGAGAGGTTGAGAACAATAATAAACAAATTCAGGATGTTTTATGTCTCCAAAGATCACAGTTCTAGCATAGCAGTCAATGGAAGCTCTATGATAAGCCAACCAATCCATGCCTAGAATGATATCAAAGTCGACCATATCGAGAGGATACATATTTGCAGAGCGAATACGATCATCAAAACGAAGAGGCACTTACGTATTTATGATCAATGATCATGTGGTTTTTCATAGGCGTAGAAATTGATAAGTGATTCGTTAGCGGTTTGGGCTTCATATTAAGTTTCTTAGCAAATGTGACAGATATAATGGAGTGTGTGGCACCGGTTGTCAAATAAAGCGAAGATAGAAAAATCATCAATGTAAAGAGTGCCCGTAATGGTACCTGAAGTGCGCTCCGCCTGATTCTGAGTAGTAGCATAAACACGTCCAGTAGTAGGTGGAGGCTTGATGTAGTTTCCAGGAATCACCGTGTTCTCTTAGGCAATCCTTGATCTTCTGAGTAGTGGAACCACAAGAGAAACATCCACCAGTGGCCTTGAAACACGGTCCCGGATGAGCCTTTCCACAAGTAGTACAGATAGGTGGGGGAGGCAAAACTTCAGCTGTCCTTTGCTGACCAGAAGATCCTGAAGCACGACCCTGATTTGATCCTCGAGCCGACTGATCCTTGTTGTAACGCTGGTTATTGTTACCTTGATTCTGACGATCATTTCCATTCTTACCAGCAGCTCTGCTATCCTGAATCCTCGCCTCAGGGCGCCTAGAGTCCACATTCCTTCTTGACTGACCCTGATGATCATAACTCCTATCCACTTGACCCCTCAAATCATAACTCCTGTCAGAATTTCCCTTATAATCATTACTTTGAGTCCTACCTTGAATCCGATCACCATCGCGATTACGCTTGTTGGAACCCGAACCCTCATGAAAGATCTCAATGTTACGAGCTGCGTCATTGCAGGCCGACACATCCTCATACTCAGTGTTAAGCAGTCGGTCCAACACCCACTTCTTCATTCCCCACTTGAAGTGCTTAGCCTGACGCCTACCATCTCCAGCATTCGTTCCCATAAAACTTACCAGCCTCATAAACCTACCCATGTACTCATTGGAGTTCTCATGATCAAACGGGTAGATTCCTTGATAATCCCTCTCATACCTTTGCTGTTCAGCATCAGGGAAGTAACGGTTATAGATGATAGTCCGAAACTTCAGGTCCAGTACAAGAACCAAAAGCATCTCCTCCTCGTGCCTGTTTGAGTGCCTTCCACCAGTTCAAAGCATCACCCTCAATTTAAATGCACCAAACGGGTCTTAAATTCATCTCCCAAACCAGTACTTCAAACGCTTCTCAATATGAGTGATCCAGTCCTCGGCCTCAGTGGGAGTAGCAGCAGTGCTAAAAGAAAGAGGCTTGAGCTTACCGAAACGCTCTAGCCAAGTATGAATGCCGATGGGTTGAGTACCTCCACCACTTACCGAAGGACCATTCTGATTCCGAATGTTGTTGATCACCTGTGTCATCACCTCAGGTGTATAAGACCAGGGAAAGAGTGTTGAGCGCATTGGCACCGCAGCATCCAAGCCAAGAATATCATCGTCTCCATCAGCGCTACCGTTAGTACGAGTTCGAACCATCTGAACGATATTCAAACGATTAGCAAAATGAACAAAGGTGAGATACGAAATGAAGTAACGTAGAAGGAAACCTAAAGTCTACCCAATCCTCTCCAGGTCATAGCCTAAGCTCTAAGGGTCGCAAAACCTAGGGTTCTTATGTCACAGGTCCTGACTACAAGTCGTAAACCTGGGCTCTGATACCATAAATTGTAACGCCCCAACCCGACAAGGGTAAAGGAATCACAAGTAATGGTGTCATATCAAAGCAAACATAAACATCCAAAAGAAATCTTAACATAAATGCGGAAATAATTCAAGTCAAAATGACTTCAATACATAGGTCCCAGCGGAAAAATAACTCCAACAAAATATATGAAATAATAAGTCTTAAATGGCATCATAAGATCAAAGCTAAATAAATCTCTAAGGTAAGTCCCTCATGCCTCACCATCCCAACAAACCAGCTTCCAATGCTTAGATACCTGCCGCGGAAGAAAAGAAAATGCGGCTGAGCTTCAAAAGCCCAGTGAACAGATATGAAAGCAAAGCAAATACGAAACGATTTCGAATACAAAATATAATGAACTAAAGATAGCAAAATCATAATCATTTTGAAAGTATAAATCAGAATTATCGAATAAAGTTTATAGTTAACTACCACGAACCCAGAAACAAATATCAGATCATAATCATATTCTCATAAGGAAACATTTCTCGTAAGGCAACATTTGTAGGGGAGATCTACCAGAGTTATGAAGGACGTGCATGCACGCAACATCAATCATCAGATAACATATACAATAACAATAACAGATCTAGGATGCATCCATATGCCCCTTCCTACATATACAAAATATGCTCCACCATCCAGGAATGTGGCAGAACATCACTCTACTGCCCTAGAGTCATATCAGAGGTGCATCACTGATACGGACATGGAACCCCCATGACTAGTGAAATATTTGGCTCGTGTGTCAAACTATCTTAGGTCAAATCAGAATGTCATAACTGACACAGATCATATTTTATCAGAAGGTTATTCATATTTTCAAAATCAGAGTTTTCATATCATATAGTTCAAAATCGGATGTTTCATAATTCAGAAATCAGAGTTCAGATAAGCAACAACTCAAACAAAACGGAATGGGGTTCATAGCAAAGGCTTAGGAAACCCTAATAGAAAAACTAACGAAAAAAAAAACATTAAAAGGAACCTTTACTGAAAAGGTCAGAATATCTGTACCTTATTCCAAAGCAAATGACCACAAAGCAGAAATACGAAAAGCAAAGGATTACTCCTTCTTCTCAGAACCTATACACATTAACGGTCGTCCATGTTATTTATGATTCCATAATCGTCGAAATGATCTTTTAAATGTTTGGTGTTTATACTTAATGTATTCAGTGATCTTCATACTTTAGGGTTTTATGATTAAATGAGACTTAAGTGTTTTATAAAAGTTTAGGGTTCATTATGTCATTTATTAAAGTTTAGGGTTAAATGTGAAAATAGTTTAAACGTCATAACTCACATATGAAATAACGAATTAACACTCTTAGCTTCAAACCCTAATTGACTCTCATTATGTTCTAGGATTTTCTCTTTCTTTTAATATCACATTAATATGCATTTACTTTTCATGTTACGTCTTTTTATGACTCGCTACTTAACCTAACACCTTCATGTCTTAACCATACGTTACTTATATACATGTTATACTTCAACTTTTATTCCCATGCACGTTTATGATTTTATGTAACACACAAGTTACTTATTACTCGGATTAATTTCACATCTACACACACATGCACAATAGTTTAGACTAGATACGACCACGTACTACGTTTACATATCCACAAACTCACTTGACTTATAAAACGCATGCATATGAGACACGGTTCACAAACCATTTATTGTTCGGCTTGCATTATTCGGTTCACACACTCCAACTAGGGTTTAGGTTTACATGATCTTTACTCGTTTAATACTTGTTCAAAACTTTTATATGGTTCGGTTTACATGTAGAGGGTTCAGCTAATAGGTTTTACGCAAACTCTAGCTCACCTACGTACTTTACATATTCAAGTTGTCATGTTTTTTCTTTAGCCAAACATATACATGGTTCGGTTCTTATATACATATGGTTCGGTTCTATGGCTCAACATATATCTATGATCCGATTTAATAATACTTATTACATAACATGTTCTTTAATAATTATGAGGTTCAAGTCATTACGGTTTGTCTTTGTTTGGTTTCACACGGCTCGACCACAAAAGAAAATACAAAACTCGACTAAACAAAACATATCACAACATATTAACGTAAGGTGTAACGAAAGACAAATAACATTGTTATACCTTAGCTTTGTTGAAGCAAAAGTCTCGACACCACAAAACTAGGGTTTGGCCGAATGGGAAGAAAAGAAAAGAGAGAGGCAACAAAACTAGGGTTTCAATTTCATGATAAGTGATTGTATTTATAGGTGGTATCATTTTTGTTTTAGGGCTTTGAGGAGGGGATTTGGGTTTCGGCTTGGTCCAACCGAGCACACAAAACCCATGGCCCAAATGGCCTTCTTGGCTCTCGGCTCCCTTGATCCAAACGAGACAAAACTCGCCCAAGTGGTTCACCGTTAAAGAAAACGAGGCCCAACATATTAGCGAAACGTTTAAATCTTTTGTCGTACCAAAATCGATCACGTACACACATTCATTTAGTTTTACTTGTTCGTAAGTTATGTTTTAATTTCGTTAAATGATTATAAACGTATTTTACGTATTTTATAATTTTTTTGATTTCGAGGGTATTTTAGTCTTTATCTATGTTTTAGATTTTCAGGTTTTACAAAAACACCTCCCCATGTTCACATTTTTCTTCCCTGATGATCGTGTATGAAGCTCAAGAACCCGAAGTACACCAATACCCAAGAGCTCTCCCGAATACACATCATGAGAGGAATGAAAACACCTACCCATTGTTCACATTTTTCTTCCCTGATGATCGTGTATGAAGCTCAAGAACCCGAAGTACACACATTCCCAAAGAAAGAATAACCGATAACATTGAAAAAGCAGGCTGAGTCACTGATTATCTCTGCGGATGACAATCTCTGCGGATGTCAACTCCGGAATAAGTTATTATATCTCTGAATCACTGATTAAGCACTCAAGTGAAACAACTGAGCATCTCCAATGTACACAATCTCTCTCCTACATGTTATACATTTGTCTCCCCTGAATATATCATACTTGTGTACCTCTTTTATCTTCAGAAACTAACTCTTCCATCTCTTCCCCCACATAGATGGAATAAGGACACTAAACGCCATGAGTCAAACCATGAGTTTCTCTGCGGTAATGACAATTGTCTTCCTGTGATATCTTCAATCACTTAGAAGTATTAAGTTCATCAAGTTACTCGCTTTTAGATACGTGTCTCCTTCCCCCTTTCTGGTTTTGATACTTCAGCAACACGTTATACGTCCAGGTACTTGAAATCTTTTTGAGAAGAATACCATAAGATCAAATACATCTGTGAGAATCAACTTGCTGAAGAGTGTGAGCAAGTCTAATTAGGGATTAAATCAGACATTTCAACCTCCTCCAATTTGTACTCTCCCCTAAACCGACAATCTTTTTGATAAATACCTTGAAGAAGAAGAAGTCTTAAGATCGTTAAATGCAACTCGTCTTTAGTCTTTTAACATGTAGCAGAAAATGTAGAACCGACTGTAGACTCGACCTTCTTCAAGATTGTCCAATTGGGGAATAGATAGTTAACATCTCCATCTCACCAATAAAGCATCCCAATTAACTTACATCTTGCAATTCCCCTTAACTAACATCCCTCCCAATCAAACAAGAACAGAAAGATGTTCATCAAGAAAAGTAGCAATCAGCCCGCAATGAACACACAAAATGGTAATACCAAGCAAACAATCACATCAAACAAGAACAGAAGGTTGTTCGGAATCATCATGTTGATGTGCACGTGAAGCATTAACCGAAAGCACTTGTCTTTAAACTCATCAGCCCGTGTGAAGATGTCAACCAACGGCTCTTAGAAGAAACTCCGTGTAACAATGACCCGATAAGAAGAAGCTCGGATCTTACATGAGTTAGGAGCCGTTTGACCATTTATTCTCTAATAACAATCAACCATGCAAAAAATTCACACTTCTTCTCCCCCTCAAGAATTGCATACGGAGATGATATTCTTGATTAAGTAAGTGAATATCATCCAAAAGTATTCTATTCACACTTTTCCCCCTCAAAATTAGCACCGGATGTCGCCATCGTCATTATAGTTGAGCAAGTGGAATAAGAAAACAATCAACAGTAGCCCGGTTTACTTGATGTTTGAAAGCGCATGGAAAAAGCATGTAGCATGTTGATGAGAATGGACATAAATGAGAAGATTTCTCTTCTTCAGAAGATAAAGCGCACTGAAGCGTACACCTTTCTTTTCTTTGAGGAACGGGGCCTGAAGAGTTATCTGCAGATGCCATAATGATGAAGTACGAGGCCTGAACTGATTTGAACAGACGTCATAGCCGATTGAATATCAATGTTGAGTAACTTGAACCCGTGAGTTATGAGATATCAATCCTTTTGTTATCCATACTTTAAGCCAGTCCATGTATTGAAGGATCGAAGTATCTGCAACTGAGTAAGGACTACTTGCACTAATATTACAAACTTGATTGCATATATTTTGGTTAGTGACATCAGTATCCAAACCATTTGGGGTTTCACGGTCAACTTTGAGATTGCCATTGGTAAACATCTTTCCTGTAAGTATCCACCTAAGTCCAGCATCCTTAAAAATTCTACCAGATGGTATCCACTTATGGCAAGGTGTAGGATTGTTAGGCTTCTTATGCATAGTGGAAGACTTATCCTTATTCCTAGTTTCCAAAGATTTAGCAATTGGTAACCATCTAGGCGAGGCTTTTGGTTTCATTTGCTTCATATGCACTGTGGATGACTTAGTGCAAGTCCTGGACTTAACAGGTTGTATCATTGCATGAGCATTTACTTTCTTAAGGGATTTTGTGAAACATTTATCATGATTAGCATTAAAGATACATTTCAGACACTTTGTGCAAACAGCTTGTTTGGATTCAAAAATAGATCTAGATTTCTTAGAGTGATCTGCTATGGGAATAGCTTTAATCGAAATGCAATTACTCTTAGATGTAAGCCAATCCCTAGTCTTTAGATTAGTGTTCCTAGGTAATGGTTTAGAACTACTAGCAGTGCCTTGGAATCTCAAGGAATTCATCACCCTAGGTCTTGCACCTAAAATTCCGTCTTTGCGATTTTGTGCCTTCTTTCTAGCCATTTCTAAATAAGAGTTCTTATACAAATCATTCATATCAATTTTCCTAGGCAAGTGAGGTGAAGTGACTGGTTTTGTCAAAACTTGTTTCGCATCAACTTGGGAGGCAAACCGCGTTTTTGAAAATTTTGGTCGTTCAGATCTAAACGCAATTGGTTGTCTAATAACTGGTTTCCCCAAGATTGATGGTTTTGAAAACTTAGTGTTCACACTATTCCCTGTTGTTTTTCTGGGCTCATTTTTTAAAGCAACAATAGCGAAACTCTTTTCCTGAAGTTGAGCTTTGAGATCATCAATTTTTGCTATCAAAGAGTTTTTTTGTTCTATTGACTTAGTTCTAGCTTTTTTGACAGAGTCACTTAGTTCTATGTGATGCTTTCTCAAAGACTCATTTTCCTTTAGTAATTTAGCCACACAAACCGCTAATTCATCATTTCTTATTTGAATATCATCAATAACATTAACATCAGAGTTACTTGTAACCAAATTACTTTTCACATGCATATTAGAAATATGTTTCTTCAAGTTGTTGATAGTCGAGTTGTTGGCTTGAAGCTGAGCTTTTAAATCGTTTATTTCAAAAAATTCAGGAAATTCAGGAAATTCCAGATTTTTACATGATTTCTTAGTTTGAAAACTTTCCTCTTTACTCTGTATCGCAATTTCAAGTGAAATGCAATGTTTTTCAAGTTTTGAGAATTTGTATGAAAGTTCATCAAAGACCTTTTTATCAACCATATCATTCGTTTTGAAATTATTAGACTCAGCCTCAACCAAGGAACATTTATCAGAATCATGTAAGCATTAAAGATACACATTCATCAGGGACGAAAGAAAGAAGACAAAATAAGTAAGCGTGCCCGGAAAACCTCACTTCAAATTCAAATAAGAAATATCGTTCAAACACCCCCGTAGTCAACTTTGTTTAAATAAACAATTTCAAGCCGTGACATAATATTTTTTGTGAAAATGTATATACTAGACCTTGTAACATAACGAATCTCATCATTATACCCAATCACATCATCAAATCCTTTCAACAAGTCTCATATTGTTCAAATCACAAAACATCCAAATCTCATAAGATCAGAACTTATGTATACTATCCAATTTGAGAAGCCCAACTGATAATACCATATCTTGCAGCTCTGACCAACGAATGAGATAGCAACACAAAGCCCAAATCCATTCTTAAAATCAAACTCGGTTCGTTAGATAAGACGCAAGATGTCTTCACAAATTATTCAAGTAGGCTCAAGTACAGTCATCAACACATAGCTTTGAGAGATACGATGCATCAACAAATTACAAGTCGCACGAATATTCATATATCATCTGATCCAAACATAACATTCGAAACACAAATCCCATGAGTAACCTTTTGACGCACATATCCTTAAATACACGAATATCCTTTAACTATTTGTTTAGACTCACGAATGTGATAATCACTAGTCCACATCCAACTTATAATTTTCCTCTGCCCATGAGATCGAGTGAGACAGCGTGATCAAATAAACGAATACATATACTCGGTAACATATACTTAACATGCACATGCATAACGAATGCCAAGCCCAATCACCCTTAGGAACTCGCATGGCCCAATGAAGTACCTCACGTCATCAGATTACACACAACTTAAATTATCCTTTAAATATCAGATTTAAAATAATATGTTGGAACTTAATTTTCAAAATCAGTATTAAACTCATGATGTGACGAGCCCATTCCACACTTTATCGCTTGGCCTAGTAACTCACGAAGGGCTATATCACATGTTGGATCCACTCTCACATATTCACACTAATTCAACGGGTATAAAGCACTCCCCAAATCACACTTAACCCTAAATTTTCTCAAACCCTAATCATACTTCAGGTCCGCCCCCTCCTAATCTCTCTCACCACAACTCAGAATCTTTCCAAAACTAACATGCCTCCTGTAACTCAATTCATATACGAAACGCATCTCAAACCTTCATCAATTGTTTCTCAAATCGATCTCGCCACAGGGTTAGCAAGAGGGACTATATTAACGCCACAGGGATGGCCTTCAGCATATGGATGAGGCTCAAAAACAAGGTAGGTTTAATCTTTAACTTTTGTTGTTATTGAGTTTCAAATGAGCCAAGGATTTTGAGTTAACACAAATTGTTAAACTTATGTCTTAATTTCGAAAAGTAACATTTGTGGATTTGTGATGAAAAACGTTCAAAAATACAAATCTTAAAATGATTTAGAGAGAAGAACGAAACTGAGATCCCATTTATTTTATTTTTCTTATTAACCGAATAATAATGAGAGAAGAAATCAGTCACGATTTTGTCCTTGCTTCTAGTATTCGGATAATTAAACAAATGTAGATCGATGATGTTGGTTTCCAGTACTCTTATCCGTGAGTATTTAAAGGAACAAAACTGAGATTCATGATGAATTAGTAGGATAGTAGCTTGTTTGGTCTTGATTGATGATGGTAAAAATTTGAAGCCTTTTTTAGTGTTGTAGGAATTGGGAGTTATTGTATCATAGAATGTTTTGTGTGATGTTTGGTTTTTGACATGGACTGATGATGGGTTATTAATCCAGAAGTCATGAGTTTGAGGTGTGGCAACTTCCTTCCATCAACAAATTGCATCTTTAACAAAACAAGTCGCTTCATTTAAAACATAGTTCACTTTCAAGAAAGCAGTTTAGACAACTTGATTTTCATGTACCAACTCGCAAGTACCAACCCGCTTGTACCAACTCGCTTGTACCAACACGCATGTACACAAAGACATTTGAGCAACTCGCATTCAATAATGCAAGTAAGCAACTCGCATTCAAAAATGCGAGTTAAATGACTGACACAACTCGCTTTCCAGACATAGAATCTGGACAGATTATGCAACTCACAACATCAACATCTATTGTCCACCAGAATAATACAGCTCGCATAGGACATTGAACCAACTCGCATCGAAGAAATATGATGCATTTGAACAGGACCAAAAAAAACACATTCACGACTTTTAAACCAGATATGTGCAGTACCAAAACAGTCATCAAAAAATATGTGAGTAAATAAGAGACTGATTGGACAACAAGCCACCACAAGTAATGTAAAATCTTGATAATGCATAAGACATTTTGACCACTAACATTGGATAGAAAGAGTTTGACACCAGTAACAGTAGTTGAAAAGCAGTATAAAGTAAATATAATATCTATAAATTCGAAAAAAGAAAACGTCTTCAAACTGCTTATGAGAACCGGATTCACCAACAATATCAAACAACATCAAAACGCATCATTTAACTAATTCAAGACCGCATCATAAACCGCAACACAACTACATAAACCGCATAAAACCATGAATCGAACCACGAAAATCAAAACAAACAACATAACCAGGGCTCTGGTACCAATTGTAAGATATTGGATTTCATAAACACATAACAAACAATAACATGTGTCGAATTATGAGTAGGTTTAGAGAGAGAAAGAGGGATCCTTTCTAGAGAGAGAAAGTGAAAGAAAACATAGAAGGTTAGATTAAGAATGAAAAAGGTCCAACCCTCTACCATGGGAGGTAGAGGGTATTTATAGTTACATAATAAACATCCTCCTTCGGACTATGGATCAAGCATACAGTGGGTAAAGACCCGTCCTTCCTCCACGGTGTTGCACTAAACTAAATAACTAACTAAATAACTAGTAAATAACGTAATATCTACGAGCTAACTTATGCTAGATTATATTTGGGGTGACCGATACTTCACTATGGAATTTTCTAATTCCTAACATTTAGCTTTGGTTCTTGTGAGCACCCCTGATGTAGAAGGTCCAATGATTTGACCAGCAGGATGATCTTTATGAACTCTTAATGTAGGAGTTTGTGGAACTTCAAGATCATCACCCAAATTTGTGAAATCAGCTTCGTCATTGGAATTTGAGAAAATACCTTCATCTTCTAACTCATCATCAGTGTCTTCTAACCCAGGCATGTTTGGATCATTCAAATCATCAGAAGTAATGTCAATTTGGTGCAACAGTACTTTGATCCAAAGTACTGTGATCTAAAGTATTGTGAGAGGAATCTGTAGACTTACCCTTTTTCTTTGCTTCTTCATAAGCTCTTCTTTGATCATCCTAATAAGATTGTGCTATTGTTTCTTGAAAAATCATCCAATTAAGCTCATCTTGGAGAGCTTGATCTTCATCAGACAAAGTGGAATTTGGTTCAACAGTACTTTTCTCCTTTTCAATAGTTATAGGTTCTTCATCAGGAACAGCATCAGGTCTAAGATTGACTCCATGAACAATGTACTGTAAATCTTCTTCCTTGTGAACAACTTGATTTTCTTCTCTGACAGGAACATAGTTCATAGAAGGAGTCAAAACATCAAGATCAAACATCCAATCAGGACCTTTACCTTTTTTATTGTCTTGATTTTCAAGGAATTCAACATGAAGATAATCTTGAACCTTTTTGGTAACGTTGTTGCATACTCTAAATCCTTTGCTATTGGTACAGTAACCTAATAAGTATCCTTTATATGACTTGCAATCAAATTTTCCCAGAGTGTCAATAGTATTGAGAATAGTCAGAGGACATCCAAAAGGTTTCATAAAACGAATGTTGGGTTTGTTTCCCATAAGCAACTCATAAGGTGTCTTCATCTGAGGTTTAGTGACTGATACTCTATTTAACACATAACAAGAAGTACTTACAGCTTCAGCCCAAAATTGTATAGGTAATAAAGAATCTGCAAGCATTGTTCTGGCTGCTTCTATCAATGTTTTGTTCTTCCTCTCTGCAACACCATTTTGCTGTGGAGTTCTAGCAATACTAAACTCCCTCTTAATCCATTTCTTGGCACAAAATTCATCTGTAAACTTGTTTTTGAATTCAGTCCCATTATCACATCTAATAGATCTTACTTTGAGTCTCAATTGATTTTCAAGGGCTATTATAAGATCATGAATAGCATCAAAGGTTTCATCTTTAAAACCCAAGAAAAAGACCCAACTAAATCTAATACAATCATTTGTTACAACTAAGCAGTATTTCTTCTTGTTTAGACTTGCAACAGAAACAGGTCCAAACAGATCCATGTGCAACAACTCTAATGGTTCTCTAATAGTTCTTTCCTCAATCTTTTTGCATGAAGCTTTGTGTTGTTTACCCTTCTTGCACGCCCAACATGAGTGATCATTCTTGTATGTTTTAGAAGGTAAACCCCTAACTAAATTGCCTTTAACCAACTTGTTGATATTCTTGAAATTCACATGACCTAATCTTCTATGCCATAGATATGCTTCTTCAAGTGTTGCCTTTGCTACTAAACATGTTGCTCTTTCAGTAGAGTTAAGATTCTTCAAATCTAGGCTGTACACATCATTGGTTCTTGGTACTCTCAATGTTACCAAGTGATCATCAACAAGTTTGAACTCAGGGGAAAGAATAAGACATTCTGTGTTAGTGAATAACACAGGGTGCTTCTTGTCATAGATCTGAGATACTGACAAAAGGTTGAACTTCAGCTGCTTTACATAACAAATATTCTCAAAGTCTATGCTTCCTGCCTTAATGGTTCCTTTCCCAGTAATTCTACCTCCAGTAGGATCATTCCCAAAAGCAACTCTTCCTCCAAAATATGATCTAAAATCTGACAGAATCTCTTTGTCTCCTGTCATGCTTCCAGAGTAACCACTATCAACAATCAAATGATCTTTAAGCTCCTCTTCTGGGTTGCCCAGCACAAAGATGAAAGAGTTAGTTTCTTTTAGGAACCAAGCCATTCTTGACTTGTGTTCCCTTGGTAGATGACATACTTAAATTCTTTAAGTATGTAATCTCCTTGTTTTTAAAACATGATCAATTATTTTCTTTTGTTCCAAAACTTGTGTTGGTTTTTCAACAAAACTTTCTTTTTCAACAAAATTCTCCTTTTCTTTTTCAACAAAACTTGCTAAAAGTACTGTTTGTCCCCCATTAGTACTTTCTTTCTTAACCCAGTTGGTTTTAAATTTTTGTGTTGATTTCTTTGAACTATGTTTTCTACTTGAAGTGTTATGCCTTCTAGGTTGATAGTAATTGGATCTCTTAGGGCTTCCATTCGAAAAAGTTCTAGCAGTACCTTGATTGGGTGAAAACCTAGCAGTACATTGAGAAAGTACTGCTTTAGAAACTTTTGATTTACCAGTACCTTGAAAAGTGTTGCTTGAGGGTACTGGTGGTTTGGAAAAGGGTCTTTTCTGGTGAGGGTACCTATAGTCTTTTGAGAAATTACTATGGTTTACCCTATGTGAATGATTTCAAACTGGTTTATTTTCCCTTGGCTTATGGTTGGTAGATGTAGTCTTTGGGAATTTGCTTAAATATTCTGAGTGAAAGTCACAGTCTTTAATCAAATGATCAGGACTATAACAAACAGAACATAATTTTTGATCTGTAATCCCAAAATTTCTTCCTTTAGTTCTATGACCAAAACTATCCTGACTTTTTGGTGAATGATGAAAACTATCCTGATTTTTTGGTGAATGACCAAAACTATCCCAAAAAGATTTAGCAGTATTTTTAAAAGTTTTTCTTGAAGGTACTACTGAATGTGTAGCTTGTACTTTGAGATGAAGGTACTGGTGAACTCTTAATATTATCATCCTTAGGTTTCTCAACTTTCTTTGGGGATTCAGTAGATGGACCTGAATTAGATTACAGAAGGCTTTTTCCTAAACTCTAATTGTCTATTCAAAACAAGAAACATCTGTCCTAAGTGGTTGAAAACTACCGTTGGTGAGAACTGCATTACCCTTATCTTTCTTAAATTCGGAGGTGTTTAACTAATTGATTCCTCATTACTAGATGTGTTTTCTTCTGAGCTAGTAAGTTCATCATCACTAGTTGTTATCCCCTCTTAATCAATTTGTTCCTTATCACTAGGTGAGTTTTCTTCTGTATTGCTAAAATCCATACCAAAACCTAGGCCAGTTTTAATGTGTGCTCTTTTTTGTTTTTCAACAAAACTAACACGTGAAAGACCAGATTCTTTCAACTAGCAAATTTTTCTAACAATGCATCCCTTTCTTTAGTCATCTTTTCAAGTTCAGAAACCTTACATCCTAACTTCCATTCACTCATTTTTAACTGATAATCTTGTTGCTCTTTTTTGCCCACCATTTCATTATTTTCATGAGTGATTATTTTGGCTTCCATTAACTCTAAAGTTAATTGATAACCAGCTAACTCAAACCTAGCCCTTCTACAATTATCTTTTTCAGTCACATAATCTTTAAGCACCTTTTGATAAAAGTCATTACATTTAGAACATACCTCATAGATAGTGGATGAACTTGGTAAAGTAGCTACCATAGCAAGCAGAACAGGTTCTTCTTCACTTTCCATGCTCCAGTCAAAGCTTCCAAGACCATCTCTTGATTCCAAAGCAGCAAATCCTGGTTCCACATCAAAATATGTGCTCCAATCAAACTCTTCCATTGCAACCATAGAGTAGGTTACTGGTTCATCATCAAATTCAGCACTCCAGTCAACCTCTGATAGATTTTCTTGAGCAACCAAAGCTTTTGGTTTTGGTTCAGTAATAGGAACTTCCCTTATTTCAAGCTTGGGTTTCTCAATCATCCTATTTACCTGATATTTAGCAAACTTGCATTCTCTAGCAAAGTGTCCAGTTCTTTGACAATTAAAGCATTCAATCTTGGATTTGTGAAATGCTATACCCTGTTTGGGTTTGAAGTCAACACCTCTTCCTATTTTCTTCATGAACTTCTTGATCCTTGCAGTGATCATGGCAACTTGCCATCTTATGTCGATTTCCTCTAGATCATCCTCATCAATTTGCAACAAATCTTCTTCATAAGTAACACGTAAAGTGGCTTGTTGAGCAAAAAAGGAACATACAACATCTTCAAAGTTGATGGTGTTTGATTGTGATGAGGTGGTAGTAGTCATGGTTGTCGAGATATTCTATTTATCACCAATACTTTGAACAGGATAAGCAGTACTTTTAGTGGAAGTCTGCCTCTCTTTCAGAAGACACAAAAGAAATACTGTGAGATTTTGAACTTGTTTGACCATTCATCTCATGCTCATACACCTTTAAATTATTGTATAGATCATCAAAGTCCATAGTATCCAAACCAGATTGTCCTCTAATCATAGTAGCAACCACATGCCATACGGATGGCAAACTTCTTAAGAACTTCAAATTAGCATCTTCAACAGACACTTTTGCTTCATATAACTCTAGCATACTAAGGAGATTTTGGAATCTGTCATAGGCAGCATCAAGACCTTCTCTTTCTCTAATAGTGAATATTTCAAATTGTTGCTTCAACAGATTTTGTCACACCCCAAATTACCTGTCTTGCAGCGGAATGGAATTCCTGGGGATTGACTGTCATAGCATCACAGTTACAGATATATTGAACGACCAAAAGTGTCTTTTGGAAAACACATCGTTTGATTTAATAAAACAATCAGAGTTTACAAAGTATAGGTCCCAAATGAAATCAATTTGTGCGGAAATAAATTTGTTACAAGACAAACGATGTTCTAAAGTTCATAAAACCCAAGTGAGACGCGTCGTCACCACGACTCTATGATAAGTCCATATGCATGCCATGAAGTGAATGCCTTAGATACCTGAGATAAAACATGCTAAAAAGTGTCAACACAAAGGTTGAGTGAGTTCATAGAGTTTGTGTTGAAATGAAAAACCTTTCAAAATTGTTTATGCAGCAAAGGCATTGCAAATCCACTCAGTTCCAAGTTCCGCCCATACAAAACTTGCAACCGTGTGTTTACACATTGCCAAAATATGTATAGTTTATGTTCAACGCATGATGTCAAATGAATTCACATAACAGTACATTACTAAATCTATCAATATTCAATTGATATAACACATAAGAGTGTTGTTTCAAATAATTCCAAGACCATTAGTTCATAATTATACCAAGACATTTAGTTCAATAATAATCCCAAGACCTTTAGCTCAATAATTATCCCAAGACCTTTAGCTCAATGATTATCCCAAGACCTTTAGCTCAATAATAATCCCAAGACATTTAGCTCAATAATAATCCCAAGACCTTTAGCTCAATGATAATCCCAAGATATTTAGCTCAATAATATTCCCAAGACCTTTAGCTCAATGATAATCCCAAGACATTTAGCTCATTAATTATGATATAGAATATGACTAAACATTCAGTTCAGATAAACATATAGTTGCAAATAATCAGAATTGTCATAAAAGTTGATGACGTATCTCTCCCAAAGTTTAATAAAAGCATTAAAACAATTGAAAATGGGGCTATGGAACTCACCTGTTGCAATGATTATAATGACAAAAGTGGATACACCGAAATGTAGCGTGAATCTCTAAACTTGACCTATTATGAATGATATGATATGTAATAAGTCATGATGTAATGTTATGCATGCAATTCGGATGAAATCTATACCACTTATGACTTTTTTTGAAAATAATATTTCTCGTCGAGAAATAATCATTTAACGTCTTGACAATTTTTAAATTACTCCAAATGTATTTACGTTGAAATGATATCCTACGATAATCATTTAGTGATTTATTATGAAATTATAACTTTTCGTCGTAAAATAATGTCGTTTGAAAAATTCATGAAAGTGACTGAACGGCCTCGAAAAGCTAGTCGTAAAATGGTGTACATCGAGTTTTAGAAAACAAACTCAACGGTTTTGGGAAGCTTGTACCATTATCTCAAAGTTTTAGCATTTAAATTTTCGTCCTAGAGGTCTCGATCACGGAGAAAAATATAGGTAAAGTATGGTTTTCGGCAAAGTTTAAGTGACCGTATCTTACTCGTTACAACTCCGCTTGACAAATGGTTTGACATGTTGAAAAATATGCTTGGCGAACTTACTTTTACTAGAAGACATCACTTTATAAAAAGTACTCCGTCATTGTTATAAACGACCCTCAACATGGTCCTTGTTGGCCGTTATATTTGTTTAATAGAAAATATATTAATTTTGCTAATAGAATAAAGTTACGGCAACTTTTTAAAATGTGAATAAAATGTGAATAAAGTTACGGCAAAGTTTAAGTGACCGTATCTTACTCGTTACAACTCCGCTTGACAAATGGTTTGACATGTTGAAAAATATGCTTGGCGAACTTACTTTTACTAGAAGACATCACTTTATAAAATTACTCCGTCATTGTTAAAAACGACCCTCAACATGGTCCTTGTTGGCCGTTATATTTGTTTAATAGAAAATATGTTAATTTTGCTAATAGAATAAAGTTACGACAACTTTTAAATGTGAATAAATTTGTCGTTAAAGTCCGTTTCTCGCGTTCTTTATATCCACGGAATCGTGATAACATTTAACAATGCTTAAGACTCATTTTTGACTCGTAAAAAGTCGAGACAGCAATGCTGAATTTTCTGGAATTAATAGTTTTCGTCGTCAAACTTCAAAAATTCATAACTTCTTCGTTATAGCTCCGTTTTAACCCGTTCAAGTGGCCACGTTTTCGTTTTAAAGTATATTTTCAAATAGCTAACCCAAAATATTTTGCATACTGTCGAAAATTCCAGAATTTCAAAATAAGGACAGACCCTTAATTAGACTTGCGAAAATGAGTTTTCTCGTAGCCAAACCTATTCCAACCAATTCAAAACAACTCCGAAGCTATTCTAATCCTATCATACACCTTATTAGGGTGTCATGGGTTCCTAGGCATCACCAAGAGTGATTTATAACAAGGAGTAATTATAGGATGACATAAATATATATAACTCTTAAAATCAATGAAAAAGTGGTATAAACATCCATGAGACTTGCATGTTTTCTCAAATATGATGAAATGAATATAACAATGAATATGAAATATGATGATGAGTATGAAATGCTTACTAGTTACTTGATGAGGTTTATGAGCAAAGGTTTTTTTCCTAATCACCCAAGGTTTTTATTTCACAACCTTAATCAAGAGTGATACTAGAGTGTAAATAACTTGATTAGAGAAAAATATATGAACTCCTTCTTGGTCCTTGTGGTTGCCGGTTCTAGCAAGAGGAGAGGAGAGAAATGGTTTCACCTTGAAGATATTGTGTGTGTGTTTTTATGTTTTAGTATAATATGATAATACTTGTAGAGATATTTTGCAAATCCAATGACTCACCCCCCCCCCTAAGTCGGCCAAGGGGTGATAGTCATCAATTAATATATATTTTTTTTATAAATATGTATAAGTGTAATTTAGTGTAAGTTACTTGAAGACATGTGATAAATTGTATACACATTTGAGTATTTAGGGTAGCGTTAGATAAAAATAACTTTTAACGGGTCAAGATAAAATATATTGAGGTCATAAAAATTATAAAAATACATTTCTTGCAAAGTTTGAGTGAAATAATAATTATCGTGTAGTTTTTAAAGAATTAAGTAATATATAAATATAACAATTTATATCTGATAAAAATAAAACATCGGGTAAAATAATAATATAATTTTTATAGTATTAAAATGAGTATAAAAATATATTAGGAATAATTTTGGAAGTGTCGGATCAAATGTTCAAAATAAATGTTTACGCGATAGCGTTTATTTAATAGGAAAATAAACGTTTAAGGTAAAATGCAAAACCATGCATGAACTAATATGATGATAATGATGCCAATGAAATGTAGACTAAACCTAGCCTATATAAAATATCCTTGATGATATGTTCATAAATTCACAGCTAAACCATTACGGTTACGTGAATTTGATGCTCGTAAACATAGTTTACGATAAATGATAAATGATGAAGCATGAGTAATGTTTTGAAATATGACCTAAAAATACGAGTTGTCACATTCGCCCAAACAAAAATTAGTCCCGAATTCAGTTCGTGTTAGTCTATCGAATTTTTGAGTTTGTGATGAATAGAGGAAAGACATGAAAAGGTGTCGTTACAGTTATCGATGATTTAGAGCGTATAAAACATCATAGTTATAAATATTGGATGAATCTCCCATGAATAACACTTTGACTTTTATGAATATGTGAAAACCCAGCTTGCACTAAGACTTATAAATAACGCTCCCTACATAACATGATCCTGAGTTAGAGCATAGTTAGCTAGGCTATGTATAATTAAGGAACGATATCCCTCAAGAATTAGACATAGTTAGCTAGACTATGTATAATTAAGGAACGATAATGTGACGTTCGGTTTAGTTGTTATAACTCGCGATGTTTACAGAGATCTAAACCTGTAAGTGATAACGAATCAGAAGGAAAAGAAAGTACGCTTAATGAGAATATTTTACTACGAGTGGTTTATCAAAAGTAGTACATCTTAATTCATAAGATCCGAATACGATGGAAGACATAAACTTAGTAAAACTAAGTACATAAGGAAAATAAGACTGTTAGTTTCCGAACTTCTTCAGTCTTCCATTGTTGGCACCCATGACAGCTTCCCTCCTTCAATATGTATGCATTCCCCACGAGCACCTTCAACTTGTTGACCTTGGTTTTGAGGACATTGATTCCGATGTGGTGTCCTTGCTCCTTATTGTAACATGTAACTATGGTCTTGCCTCTACAATTCCTGGCATGGTCTCCTAGTTTTTGGCACTTGTAGCACTTAACAGGCAAAGACAAGAGTGATGATACTTACATTGATTACATAGTGGGTAGGTTCCAACATAACCTCTGCCTTCTATTGGTGCAGCAACATAAACCATTGTGGTTTCTTGCCCTCTATTCTGTTGTTGATGATGATTAGTGTTACGGTTTTGGTTGTTGTTATCATAACCTCCCTGGTCATTTTCCATTTCCTTTGTTGTTGCTATTTTGGTTGTTGTTGTTGTTGCGGTTATTGTTGATAATGTTTTCCCCTTTCACGACTTGAGCCATGAGTTTTGAGTTATCCGAATAGTTTCTTCAATTGTTTGTGGATCGGAAGAAGTTACATCTCCTTGAATACATTGTGGAAGTCCTCCATTAAATTTTCCATGGTTTCTCATTGTCCGAAACCATTGATGGACATAGTGCGATAATTCTTGAAACCTCTTAATGTAGGTCTCGATGTCATAACCAACAATCACTAACTCATAAAATTCCATTTCTAATTTCTTCACCTCCGTGCGTGGACAATACTTCTTTGTCAACAACCTCTTGAATTGATCCCGTGTGAGCTTGTAAGCATTTTCGATACCAATAGGCTGCACAATTCCACCATGACATTGCGCCATTTAAGAGTGTACGGTGGCAAACTTCACCTTGTAGTCATCTGGGCAATTGCATAGAAGAACCACAGACTCCATCTTCTCAAACCATTGAACCATAGCGGTGGCTCCCATTGCCTTTGAACTTTTAGGATCACAGTTCTTAAAGTCCTTGTATGTACAATTTGAACTCCAGATCCTCCGTAGCATTAGCAAGTCTAGCGGCTTAGCAGCAATGTGGCCTGGCGGCAACTACACGTTGCTCGTTCTTTCATTAGTGCCTCGGCTATACTATCCTCTATATACCTTTGGATAGCAGCTGGTGTCATTTCTTGTGCAGCTTTCTTCGGTGCCATAACTCTTCAAGATATGAGGAAAAATGAGACGTAGAAAAGTCCTATGTTAAGAATAAGCGCTCTAAAGAGATGTGATGTGAGGTGATAAATTTGAGGTTACTTTTCAAAATAATCGACGGGTTCCCAAAAGATGGGTTATGAGGTGTCGTAAGTGCTTCAAATGTATGATGGTCTAGTGACTTAATGCGTGAATAACATGTAACTCGACATGTTAGTGGTGAAACAAAGGAGTGAGAGTGACTTCGCTACTACAAGGTTTATCTCGGCATTCGACGTTATCGATGATGAATCAGCTGATATAAAATTGTGATAGGGAATGACAAGGCATTCTCCACGTTGGAGTAGGAGGAAATGATAATGGGATGGGTAGTTAAAGGCATCTATGTGACAATCGATTTGAAATGAAAGTAAATAACTCGAAAATATGCGTATAAACGCATGTAAAGTGAACATGCACTCATGATGAAATGATGAGATGCTATAAGGATGTAGTTATAGTCTAGGGTCAATGATGCAACCTAGTTCTCTATAACTGAAGCTCTGATGCCAATCTGTCACACCCCCAAATTACACTTTTTTGCAGCGGATGGAATTCCTGGGATTGATTGTCATAGCATCACGATTCTGAGATATATTGAACGATCTAAAGTGTCGTTTGGAAAACACATCGTTTGATTTAATAAAACAATCAGAGTTTACAAAGTATAGGTCCCAAATGAAATCAATTTGTGCGGAAATAAATTTGTTACAAGACAAACGATGTTCTAAAGTTCATAAAACCCAAGTGAGGCGTCGTCACGACTCTATGATAAGTCCATATGCATGCCAAGTGAAGTGCCTTAGATACAGATAAAACATGCTAATAGTGTCAACACAAAGGTTGAGTGAGTTCATAGAGTTTGTGTTGAAATGAAAAACCTTTCAAAATCGTTTATGCAGCAAAGGCATTGCAAATCCACTCAGGTTCCAGTTCGCCCATACAAAACTTACAACATGTGTGTTTACAACCCATTGCCAAAATATGTATAGTTTATGTTCAAACGCATGATGTCAAATGAATTCACATAACAGTACATTACTAAATCTATCAATATTCAATTGATATAACACATAAGAGTGTTGTTTCAAATAATTCCAAGACCATTAGTTCATAATTATACCAAGACATTTAGTTCAATAATAATCCCAAGACCTTTAGCTCAATGATTATCCCAAGACCTTTAGCTCAATAATAATCCCAAGACATTTAGCTCAATAATAATCCCAAGGCCTTTAGCTAAATGATAATCCCAAGACATTTAGCTCAATAATAATCCCAAGACCTTTAGCTCAATGATAATCCCAAGACATTTAGCTCAATAATTATGATATAGAATATGACTAAACATTCAGTTCAGATAAACATATAGTTGCAAATAATCAAGAATTGTCATAAAAGTTGATGAGCATGTATCTCCCCCAAAGAGTTTAATAAAAGTATTAAAACAATTGAAAATGGGTCTATGGAACTCACCTGTTGCAATGATTATAATGACAAAAGTGGATACACCGAAATGTAGCGTGAATCTCTAAACTTGACCTATTATGAATGATATGATATGTAATAACTCATGATGTAATGTTATGCATGCAATTCGGATGAAATCTATACCACTTGTGACTTTTTTTGAAAATAATATTTCTCGTCGAGAAATAATCTTTTAACGTCTTGACCATTTTTAAATTACTCCAAATGTATTTACGTTGAAATGATATCTGACGATAATCATTTAGTGATTTATTATGAAATTATAACTGTTCGTCGTAAAATAATGTCGTTTGAAAAATTCATGAAAGTGACTGAACGGCCTCGAAAAGCTAGTCGTAAAATGGTGTACATCGAGTTTTAGAAAACAAACTCAACGGTTTTGGGAAGCTTGTACCATTATCTCAAAGTTTTAGCATTTAAATTTTCGTCCTAGAGGTCTCGATCACGGAGAAAAATATAGGTAAAGTATGGTTTTCGGCAAAGTTTAAGTGACCGTATCTTACTCGTTACAACTCCGCTTGACAAATGGTTTGACATTTTGAAAAATATGCTTGGCGAACTTACTTTTACTAGAAGACATCACTTTATAAAAAGTACTCCGTCATTGTTAAAAACGACCCTCAACATGGTCCTTGTTGGCCGTTATATTTGTTTAATAGAAAATATATTAATTTTGCTAATAGAATAAAGTTACGGCAACTTTTTAAAATGTGAATAACTTTGTCGTTAAAAATCCGTTTTCGACGTTCTTATATCCACGGAATTGATAACATATACTAATATATTTTTTATAAGTCGACACATTTAACAACGCTTAAGACTCATTTTTTACTCGTAAAAAGTCGAGACAGCAATGCTGAATTTTCTGGAATTAATAGTTTTCGTCGTCAAACTTCAAAAATTCATAACGTCTTCGTTATAGCTCCGTTTTAATCCGTTCAAGCGGCCACGTTTTCGTTTTAAAGTATATTTTCCAAATATCTAGCCCAAAATATTTTGCTAACTGTCGAAAATTCCAGAATTTCAAAATAAGGACAGACCCTTAATTAGACTTGTCGAAATGAGTTTTTCTCGCGCCAAACCTATTCCAACCAATTCAAAACAACTCCGAAGCTATTCTAATCCTACCATACACCTTCTAGGGTGTCATGGGTTCCTAGGCATCACCAAGAGTGATTTATAACAAGGAGTAATTATAGGATGACAAATATATATAACTCTTAAAATCAATGAAAAAGTGGTATAAACATCCATGAGACTTGCATGTTTTCTCAAATATGATGAAATGAATATAACAATGAATATGAAATATGATGATGAGTATGAAATGCTTACTAGTTACTTGATGAGGTTTATGAGCAAAGGTTTTTTCCTAATCACCCAAGGTTTTTATTTCGCAACGATATCAAGAGTGATACTAGAGTGTGAATAACTTGATTAGAGAAAAATATATGAACTCCTTCTTGGTCCTTGTGGTTGCCGGTTCTAGCAAGAGGAGAGGAGAGAAATGGTTTCACCTTGAACATATTGTGTGTGTGTTTTTATGTTTTAGTATAATATGTTAATACTTGTAGAGATATTTTGCAAATCCAATGACTTTTAAATTACGCCGAGAAGTTGATAGTCATCAATTAATATATTTTTTTTTTTATAATTATGTATAAGTGTAATTTAGTGTAAGTTACTTGAAGACATGTGATAAATTGTATACACATTTGAGTATTTAGGGTAGCGTTAGATAAAAATAACTTTTAACGGGTCAAGATAAAATATATTGAGGTCATAAAAATTATAAAAATACATTTCTTGCAAAATTTGAGTGAAATAATAATTATCGTGTAGTTTTTAAGAAAACCGTCGTAATTATATAAATATAACAATTTATATACGAAATAAATTAAAAACATCGGGTAAATTGATAATATAATTTTTATAGTCTTAAAATGAGTATAAAAATATATTAGGAATAATTTTGGAAGTGTCGGATCAAATGTTCAAAATAAATGTTTACGCGATAGCGTTTATTTAATAGGAAAATAAACGTTTAAGGTAAAATGCAAAACCATGCATTAACTAATATGATGATAATGATGCCAATGAAATGTAGACTAAACCTAGCCTATATAAAATGTCCTTGATGATATGTTCATGAATTCACAGCTAAACCATTACGGTTACGTGAATTTGATGCTCGTAAACATAGTTTACGATAAATGATGAAATAATAAATGATGAAGCATGAGTAATGTTTTGAAATATGACCTAAAAATACGAGTTGTCACAGATTTCTATGCATATTCTTGGAAGCATCATTACCTCCAAATCTTGTCTTGATAGCAGCCCATAGTTGTTTTGCATCCTTAGCATCATGAAACTTTAGCAGGTGACCATCAGGAATAGCAGAAAGCAGTATGTTGAAAGCCTTCTCTTGATTTCTTTTTGTAGGCTGGCGGTAAATTTTGAGGTGGTTTAGGTTATCCAAGAACTTCTCTGGGTTCTTCAAACGACATTACCATTGACAATCACATCCCACAGTGCATGGTCTATAATAGCAATATCTTGCCTCATCTTCATGCTCCAGAGATCATATTCTCCCTTCTTGATGATAGGAATCCTGAGTGAGGTGATGGATGGGAGTGGTGCAGCTTCAGTCGACATCTTTTAGGGTTTGTAGTTAAATCGTTTTAAGGTTTCTTCTTAATCGAGTTTCCACACAGCTCTGCCACCACTTGGATCGATATACTCTGACCAAACTAAATCAGCTTGTAAGGGTTTAGCAACATTGGATAAATCCAAAAATACTAACAATGAAACACTGATATAACTCTATTAATTATCACGAAACTTCAAATAAAGCTAAGAAGAATAACTTTAAACTTCAACGATTATATTAAAACCAACCTTTGAACACCTTGTTATACACATTCACTAACAAACCTAATCGCTAAATAACTCTAATATCATACTTGCATGTAAGTACTAAGTCACGTCTCTCTAATACCAATCTAGGGGTCCTTTTATAGGCATAAGGAATACCCTAGTCGGTTTACAATTACAATCCTTGTACGAAAAGTAATACTAATTCTAATCTAAGAATATTCTAGAATTACATAATAATCCTTAAACGTTTTTGCATAGTAGTCCTTTAAACTTGCAGTACTTTGACACGAGCAGTACTTTAACTTTCATTAAGCAGTACTTTGACTTTCTTCAGCACTTTGACTTTATATCCCAACACACTTGCTCAATTATAATGGCGATGGTGACATCATATGCAAATTTTGAGGGGGAGAAGTGTGAATAGAATACATTTGGATGATTTCACTCATTCAATCAAGAATGGAAACTCCGTATGCAATTCTTTCAAAGCTAGAGCCCAGGTTGTGTTGTTCTTGATGATTCGTATGGTTTTTGCACTCATTTTTGTATGCGGTTTGATGTGGCTTTTAATGCGGTTTGGCTTGAGCGTGATGCAGTTTTAAGTTGTGTTGATGCGTACTGCTGTGGTTGAGATGTCGTTTGATGTTATCTTTTAATCTGATTTTATGGTGATGCTGTTATGACGATGAATACTGGTTTTGATGTTGTATGTGGTCAAAAGTTTTGTAAACTGTTTTATACCGGTTTCTACTAATGTTTTAAAGCAGTTTATAAGCTATTTTAATACTGGTTTTTAATAAATATTACTGGTTCTGAATCTGGTGTTAAGCAGTTGTCTTGTTCTCTGTTCGTCATTCAAATTTTATGGGTTCGTAGTTTTAAGTTCTTGTTAACGGTTTGTGGTCATGTTCTTCCATGCGGTCTGGTATTAAACTGTCTAGGTTCAATGGTTCTAATGAGGTTGCGGTTTGTAAAAAAGCTGATGCGTTTTGACCCCTCATTGCTGCGGTTTGGTAAGACAAAAAACTGACTGCGTTTTGCTTCAAGAATGAGACTTGATTAAAGGCGGTTTGTCATGAACTGGTAAGAAGCGGTTTGTGTCAAAAAGACAAAATAATTGTAAAAGGTTTGTGTCAAAAGCGTTTTAACAAACGAGTATGCGGTTTGATTAACAGAAGAATGCGTTTTGAGAACAAAAAGAGACTGCTGTTTGGTTCAAAGCTTCTTGATGTAAGAACATGCATTTTGAATGAAAAAGTTCTGTGTGGTTTGACTCAAAGACTTGATGCGGTTTGAAGTTCTTACATCAAAGTGTTTTGTATACTGATGTGCGGTTTGGTCAAAAGAGCGGTTTGTTAAATGTGGTAAAATGCGATTTGAGTGTGATGAAGAAGAAGGGTGCGTTTTGTTGACCAAATTACCAAAGATCACTAACTCAAGCGACATTCATCAAACATAACACATTCAACATACATCAACATCAACAAAATCAACAGATTCTTATCTACATACAACAATAGTCAATCAACAACCATAATCAAACTACATCTAACTGCATCAAATGAGTCTAACAACTTTAGCATAATCACTACATAAGTATCACAATCATATCAACCTTCATCAACCAATTCAAAATAACAAGAACAATAATCAATCAGTTCACACATCTACATCAACTATGTCTCAGTTTGGTCTACTTCTACATCTACAACAAGAATAAAAATTGATGAAAGTCAAACATATGCAAGATCTCAGTGTATTTATCTCATGTAGCTCAAAGGAAAACATCAAGACTCTTGGAAAGTCTAGTCAAGAGAGAATCACTCTTCATCGATCTTATTTGAAGACAAAACCTTCAATTTGATATTAGACATACAAAGAAAGACTAAATCATGATAGCTTGTATCTTTTCTTTTCGTTCTAATTATCTTTTGAAGCCTAAATCTCATTTGTTATTCGAGTCTACATGAATGGAGGCATAACACTCTCGTCATTCTCATATTCTGTTGCTAGCTATTAAAGGAACAAATACAAATTTCACCATCAAGTCATTATTTTCAACAATAGATATGAATCATGATCTCAGTCATCTTGTGTGAACCAAGAATCGTTCAAGATTACAACCACAAGTGAACTTACTTCATCAACCATTAGTTTTGAAGCACAGCTTCATTGTTTTATCCGAACATCAAGAAAAGGGGTAAATAACAATTATGTTATCCCCAAGTTACTAGTTCGTGTGATAAAATAAAAATACAATGAAATCTTACCCTTCGACTTGATTAGTTTAGTCTCAAAGTTCAAGCCATCCCTGTGGCGAACAAGATGATGCTTTTATGATTGGTGATGTTTGATTATTGTGTTGGTCGACTGTTAAAGATGAGGAGTTCTTTTTCAGATCCGGTTCTTGGATAAGTAAGTATGGAGAGAGGCGGACAAAAGTATATTTAGGGTTTGTAAGAGTGAGAAATATTAGGGTTAAACGTATAATATGCTTGCATTTTATACTCCACATATTATTAGGGTTGTGGTGATTCTACCGGATTTGTGTATGGGTTTGGTAAAATTTTTTTGCGTCGTGTAACCTTGGAGTGGTCATTGGGACAAGACTTAGGGTGACATAGTTGGGCTCAGCGCATGTGGAGATGGGCCGATGTTGTTTGAGTGTGTAAGTCGTTTGGGGCAGAGTTATTATTGAGATTTGAGATATAATTGCACCTCTCAACATAATCAAGTTATTATAATTAATCTGTGTATGTCGTTAGTATCTTGGGCCTGTAATATTATTTGGGGCCGAGGTGTTGGATTGGACTTTGCTAATTTGGGATAGAGTGTAGTTTGGTCTATGTTGTAATGGATCAAGTGGCATTTTTCGATGGGCTACATCTCGTTTAGTACCGAATATGGGCTTGTATGTAAACCGGATGCATTAGTGAATATGATTACTTGGATTTGGATAATGAAAAGATGGGCTTCTCATGATTGAGATTTGATTCTACACGATTTGTTGAAGAGATTTGTCGATGAAATTTGTGATAATGAGATTTGATGATGAGTTTTGGTGAGATGATTAGATTTGTTGTGTTGTGAGGGTTGATACCTTGGCTTATACATTTTCACTAAGGTTATTATGTCACGGCTTGAATCGATACTTGAACAAAGTTGACTACGGGATTGTTTGTACGGTATTTCTTATTTTGAGTTGAAGTGAGGTTTTCCGGGCGCGTCTACTTATTTCGTCTTCTTTCTTTCTACCCTTCCGCGAAGATGACTTGTTTGGGCATAATAGAGTGTGATAAAAACTTGGCTATTTAGTTACTTTTGTGATTCTTTCTCGCTTAACCCACAACGTAACTATCACTTCGGTGTCTCAAGCAGTTGAGGATACGTCAAGAGGTTTTGTATATTGGATACACCATTTCTTTTTCACAATGATTAGTACAAGCTTAAGTAACAAATCTTGGGGGATTCTACTTTAGGTTCAAGTTTGGTATATCAGGTTTACTTCACCAAATGGTCCTTTGCAATTGTCCACAGAATTTGCGAATGATGTGTTTCCCAAAGGGTTTAATGGTTGAGATGTGATCAACAATTCTCATGGAATATTCGACGCCACAGAATGTCAATGATACTTCACAGTCTAAGCAAAATCTTTCAAGAATCTTCAATGTCACTCATGATCCTCCTTCAAGATGTTTGCGTATGCCAAGAACTTCGCGTGCTAATGGTTGTACACGTTATGATGCTTCCTAAAGTTCAAAACCATCATGGGGGAGAAACGTGTACTTTGATGTTTTACGGACAACCTCCAAGGGAAAGTAGTGTATACTACTCTACTTAGTATGGTTTGTGAAGTATTCTACATATGGGAGAAGAATTTTGATGATGGAGAAGAATTGTTGATGAACCGCTGAATGTTCCCTAAACAGATATTACCGAAACCAAAGTTGTCATATCACATTCAAGCTGACATTGTTTACGGTTTACTCTTGATTTTTTAAAATCCCGCGAAAGAATCTATTTCTCGGTTTAAATCATAGACTTGTAAAATCCGTAACAAATGTGAAAGAAAAGTGCATTTCCAGATCTATCTCTTGGTTTATTCTTGGTTTTGTAAAATCCCTCGAAAGAAACTATTTCTCGGTTTAAACCATAGAATTGAAAAATCCCGTGATTATAGATTCATCCTGGAGAAAGGGAACGTGTAATTCTAGATCTTATCTGATGTTGGTGCTACGGTTTCTTCTTCGAAAAAGGGATAAAGGGTGTATTTCATGATTTGGATGTCAGTTTGGATATTCTTCACGGTAGTTTGGTTATTACAAGGTTTTACGGGGTTATGTGCTTTTAACCATGGTCGGGATGAAACCATTATCATTGTTCACTTAAAACATCAAAGGAGGCTAGACCTGAGATTTTAACTACAAGATGTGACAACGGCGTTAATTCATTATTATTTATTTGAGGTTGAAGTGAAATTTCATGGGCAAGCATACTTAGTATCTGAAGGTATCAGGGATGGTTGGATGAAGATTCTTCGAGATCCTTGTTCGAGCTTTCAAACATTTTCAAAAATGAAGACTTGGAAATCTAGTTATTTTTGGGTGATTTTTCTTTTCCTTTTTACCACCACAAAATAACTATCACTTTAAGGAGTTACGTTGTAGTGCTCAGTGTCACATTAAATTGTGGATTTTAAAGAGGTGATGTATGTCTTATACTTGATGGTTGGTTGGATGAAGAGTATAGAGTACTTAGGGATTCAAAGGTGCATGAACTCTCAAAACCGTTCTTCATTACATTAGTGCAAGATTAAGTCATGAGTTCGGGTTATTTAGTTCATGGTCAAATTCATCATATTGGGTTAATCCATTAGCTGTCACGACAAAGAGCCTATTGAATGATAATTTGGATGATATCAAGTTTGCCAAGATTAGTAGAAAAGAGAGAGATTATGACGTTTGAATAAAACAGTTCAAGCCTCGTTCTCTAAAGGAAAGAAAAGTGTACGTTTCAGTGCGCTTTATCTTCAAAAGAAGAGAAATCTTCTTATGACGTTTGAACACAACAGTTCAAGCCTCGTTCCTCAAAGAAAATGTTAGGAATAATCCGTTACTACGGATAGTTGTGGTTTACACTGCTCGGTTTAACACTAGCAGTGGAAACGTATTCCCATTGCCAGTACTTTATTACCACTGCTATCAGTTTATGATTAGGATAACGCGTCTAGATAAGTATAGAATAGATCTTGTGTATATTCTATAATGATAGCTTTATACTTATCTTGTAAAGTACTCCTTGTTGTATAAAAGGAGGTCCTAGGTCATTGTCTTAGGTACTTGTATAATTACCTACGTATTACTCACAAGAGCTTCAAGGTGTAACCCTAGTGATAAGCAAGATCACTCGTATTATTCATTAATAATATTGGAGCTTAAGTTTTGTGTTTAATCTGTGTTTACATACAATACATCATACAATCCATCTTCTAAGTATTAGAAATAAATTTAAGCGTGCTTAATATTATACAAAATATCATTGACACAGGTGTGTGTCAGATCCATCAAGTGGTATCGAGAGAGGTTGATATTTTGTTTTACAAGATCCAAGGAATAAGCTTAACCTACTCACTCAATCCAATGGAGATGGAATACAACCAGTCCAACTCTTCTACACCAAGGCTACCTAAGCTCAAACTTAATGAGTTTGAGATGTGGAGATCTGATTGAAAATACTTTCTCATTAGGACTATGCTCTTTGGGAGATCATTCAAACTAGTGATTCTTTCATGCATGTGACTAGTACTGTGAAGGTTGGTGAAATAGATGTTGTGAAAGTTTCTGTGCCTGAATCTAGCATTGAAAAAGCTTGCAGGAAAAAATGATCTTAAGGCTAAGTTTGTTCGATGACTCTTCCTAGAGATCAAATCATTGCATTCAAGGCATAGGAAGCTGCTAAAGAACGTTTGAACATTTTCTCAGTGTTTGGTGGTAATGATGCTACAAAGAAGACACAAAAGACATTGTTGAAGCAAAGTTATGAAAACTTCTCTTGCTTGGTAATGACTCACTTATAGCATCATTACCAAACCGGAAGATTGTTACACAACCCGACGTGTTTGGCATTGAGGTATAAAAGGAAGACCTAAATTTGAAGTTTCTAAGAAGTTTGCCTTCAGAGTTTCAAACTAATGTTACTGTCTTGGAAAACAAATCAGACATAGAAACAATGAAGCTCAATGACCTTTACAACAACTTCAAACTTATTGAGAAAAGGTTGAAGAAGGCAGGGAAACTTGGTTCAAGCTCTAGTAGCTTGGCATTGTTGTCAACCTCTATTGATAGTGATGATTCTGAAGATGACAGTGATGATGAAGTTGCCATTTGATGAGTGTCTAAATACTCATCATTTTTATACTGTTTAGAATGCCAAAAACATCTGAAAACACTCAGAAAAGTATCAAAATGATGAAAATATCACAAACAAGTGTTTTATGTGTTTTAAATGCAAAAATATCAAAATCTGGTGAAAAACGTATTAAGTTTGCATCATTGGCAGTTTTAGTCCCCCAAGTTTAAAAAGTTGTCAAAAGCAGTCCAGTAAATCAAAATAAAGAAAGATATCATTTTAAGTCCTTAGGGATTCATAAGTTGTCAAAACAAGTCCTTGAAATTTAAAATTGCAAAATTACAACTTTAGTCCCTCAAGTTTTGAAAATGTCAAATAAGGTCCTTGGATATTTAAAAAATGGGAAATTATCAAATATGGTCCTTATGCTATTCACATTTGGTAGGATTGGTCCTTGTGTTAACTTTTGAGAAATTACAGGTTTGGTCCCTCAAGTTTGGCCGAATTACACAAATGGTCCTTATGATATTAAACAAACCATTAGACCCCTTTTGTATTTTGATCCCCTGCCAAAACCCAAAAGAACCCCTTGTCATAACTGTGACCCCCAATTTGGACCCCCACTTATAATATCAAAAGTCAAATCCGGTCCAACGGCAACGACTTCTCTCGTCGTCTCCTTCACCAACTCTGTAATCCCAAAAGCGGTTGTTTTTGTTTTTTCAACATTCCACATCACCCTAACAATGGTTACCAACTCTTTAATACCTCCATATCTTCCAAAAGCTTTAATTAGCAAAACACTGCCAAAAGAAAATGGCGCCAAAATTGCCATTTGGCAATTGTGATGAGTTGGATGAATCAATGGTGGAAATTGATGGGATTTGCTCAGAAATGTCGACAGAGATGAAAAAGATCAATATATAGAAGTTTGGTGCAATGTAATAAAATATCTAGTGTAATTTTAATTTTGTTCATGTCGTTTTAATATTTTAAATTTTCCAGTGAATGTTTAAGCTTTGAAAGACCTTGTAATCATATCTTAGTGTAATAAAAACTTGTTTTCAGTTTCAATTCAGTTCTTGCACACAATTCATTTAAGCTTATTTCCTAGTTCAAATTCTCAAAATACTCTATTGTTGTTATTAAGTTATTGTTATTGCTTCTTAAGCTCTTATAAGCTCTTGACAAAGCTTATAAGCTCTTAGAACCTTAAGGAACGGTTTTACTAACAATTCCAAAATTACTAAAAATACAAAAATTAGCTAAAATAAAAATCATGGAGAATGTACAAGAAGACTGGTGAAGAGCTGATTTTGGATTGCTTATTGGTTTAGAGCTTCTTGGGAAGCCATAGGAGTGATCTCAGTCCTTGGTTCTTTGTCTTGTGCATTAACTCATTTGTAAGCCATTTATTGAAAATTTGCATTTCCTAATATAAGTGTTTAGATATTGTTAATTCCAGTTCAATCTTGTTTAAATATAGTAATTACAAGTTAATAAATAGGTTTCTTGGATTAAAATCTTGTTTTAGTGATAAAAAGCTCAAAACAGTTATATTAAGTGGTGTTTGAATGCATGTTAAAGCGTGTTTAGAAGGTATTTAAGTGGTTAATTGTTGTTGTTCTAAGTCACAATAGCATCTATTAGCTTAGTCAAACCATAAAATATTGTCCTTGCTTAATAAAAAGTCAAAATCATCTTTTAAATCATCTTATGAGTTAACTGTTATAAAATACATTGTGAAATTCACCATATTAGCTTAAAACCTGTTATTCGAGCTTAAGTTTATCTTATTTCAGCTTATTATAACACAATTAGTGAGTAGGATTAATTTAAAGTTCATATTAGTCAACTTAGTTCATTTTTATAAAAGTCAAAATATCACTTTAGTAGTTTTGAAATAAAATGAATAATTTTATATAGGATTCAATATTAAGATTTAGCTTAAATCCTTTTGGGATATTAAAATTTAGCTGCTAAACTTAATTAGAAAAATAATAGTTCACTTCTAATAAGCTTATAAAGTGCTTATCTCTAGCTTATTTCAACCATTGTTCAAGAACATGCTCATTGCCGCAGTTGAGATAGCCCATTTCACAAGCTCATCTAGAGCTCATCAGTTAACTTTAGCTTGTGAAATTTAGCTTTTTGAGTAGCCAACCTAGCTGTCTCAAGATACCAATGTTCATTTTTCACTTTGTAGCTTATTTGATAAGTCTGCTTATGGCTTATTGTTTTGTCCATTTTAACTAGTACATAGAACAATCAGTGTTTATAGACTTTTTAATAAGCTCATTAAAAGCTCTCTAGTGGACAACACTGTGAGAACTTTAGCTTTTTAGGAAGCTCAATTGGTCAACTTGTTAGTTGCAGTCTTTGTTTTCATTTCTTAGCTTATTATAGTGCTTAAAGTAGCTAGAAAGTACTTAGAAACCAATAAGTGTCCTATGCAACAGTGTATCTTGTGCTTATTTGCTTATTGATCAGTGCTTATTTTTAAGTTATTTGCATTCTCAGTTGTTGTATAAGCTTATTTACAGTAGCTTAGCTTATTTCTAGTGTACTTGTGCTTATTTTCTAGCTTATAAGTCATTTAGCTTAAATCTTGTGCTTATTTCCAATTTTAGCTTAACTGTTGAGATACTTAGGCTTATTCTGAGCTTATTAGCAGTTTTTCATAAAAGTTGTAGTTATAAAATTTGCTTATTTCATAGTGCTTAATTAGTTTGTAAAAGAAAATTCCAAAAATAAATAGTTTGCAAAAAGCCATTGTGGGATTCGAACCCGGCCACAACTCACCACACACACATACCACCAACTGCTTGGGTCTTTGTTGGTTTAACTCTCAACATTTAATATATAAGTCTTGTTTGTCAATTTAGCTTATCATTATTAATTAGCTTATTTCTAGCTTATTAAAATAAGTTGTCACACTTTTTATATTTTTCCTAGCCTTGTCTTGTTATAAAGTATTTTACAAAAAGTTTGAATTTTCTAAATTGTTTTAGTATTTTTAATCATTTAATTAGTGTAAAATAGTATTTAATTCATAATAAAAATATAAAAGTCTAAAAATATAAATCTTTTTTAAAATTTTCTTTTGTGTATAATAAGTAAGAAAATTGTTTTTACACTTGTAGGACTTTTATTTCATAAATTTTTACGTTTTACTTGCTTTTCGTGTAATTTTATATACATAACATACGTTTTATTTTAGGTCACATTTTTAGATAATTTAAGTTTACGTTTTAGTAAAATAGTTTATTTAAGTTATTTTGTTTTATAAATCAAGAAAAACATCATTTTAAAAATAGTGATAGCGTTTATTTAATATATTTTAGCTTTTAATTTTCTTTAATTTGCATTTAAGCCCCTGTAATTTACAAACTTTCTCTTTAGGTGTAATTATCATTCACAATCCTTACTGATCACTATCCTTAGTGATTATTCGACATCTGAAAGTGTTAAACACCATTAATCCTCCGTGGGACTTAACGACCAGGGATCTATATTCCTCGATCTTAATTGAATGCTTTCTGGTGTTTTGAAGTTTATTACGGTTGACCATTCACAAGTGGTTAGCTTGTGTGATTAAACTTGACGTGGGGACCAACAAATTTTGGCGCCGCTGAGTGAGGTAAGCGTGTTCTAAGCATTTCCAGATCCTTTTTTGCACATATACCACCTTTTGTAAACGGTTTTTTTTTTTTTTTGTAAAGTTATCAAAAGTTATCAAAAAGTCATTAACACTTTTCCTAAAGTGTTAACAAAAAAAAATATATATATATATATATATATATATAAAAAACAACAAAACAATTGTAACGTTTTCTAGCTTGTGTTTCCTTTAAGGTGATTCTTAAAGAGATACGATTTGGTTAAGCGAGGCGATATCAAAAATATTGTCAAAAGTTTTTAAACCCTTAGCACAAATCCATACCTCGCGTCTTTAGGTAGTACTTTACATAAAAATCAACCACCAAATCAAGGTACACCTACCAAGCTGGGGGTGTGACCATAATAAGTTCCCAAACCAAAGATTAAAACTTGCCTTTGTGTCCTTGTGATTTGGTGTACTTTTTCAAAGAATTTCATTTGTGATTATTGGTTAAGTTCACTTGTTGTTTTGCCTCGCATTTGTTTTGAAAATTGATTTTTAAACTTAGTGCATGCGCACTCGTTCTTCCAGCTCCACAAGTCCACTTTCGGAGCTTGCAAATATTCCTCGTGAGCGTAGAGACGTTACGCTCCTTCAGCCGTGGCGAGAGCGTCTACCACCACCATCATAATGGCGAAGATAAGCCGATGAATGAGCTTCTCAAGCACCCATCGAGGGTTACGAGATGCCATTATTGTCCCGACCATTGTGGGCGATACCTTTGAGCTCAAAACCGGGTTGCTTAATCTTGTAACCCAAAGCCAATTTATGGTTTTGAGGGATGATCCTCATGAACATATTCGATGGTTTAACAAGATTGCATCTACCATCAAATACAAGAATGTCCCACATGAAGCAATTAAGCTTCTACTGTTCCCATTCTCTCTAGGGACAAGCCGGAGGCTTGAGAAACAACCCCCTCGTTCCATTGAGACATGGGAGGATCTAGTCACCAAGTTCGTTAACAAATTCTATCCTCCATCCCGAACTACAAGTCTTAAGAATGAGATAATGAAATTTTCTCAAAGATTTGAGGAATCATTCGGGGAGGCATGGGATCGTTACAAAGAATTGCTCTGCAAGTGTCCACATCATGGTTTTACCGAGTTAATGCAAATGGATACTTTCTACAATGGTTAGAACAGTGACCAAGATTTTCTAAATGCCTCAGCGGAGGTAATTTCTTGAGCAAGACCACAAAAAGCCTTGCAAATCATTGAAAACAAGTCCCGAGTCCGCCCTTTCCGCACAAAGACATATCGGACTCAGTCTAATCTTTGGACCTTCTACTTCATCTCCGTGGTACATCTAGCACCGATGCTAAGATTGATAAACTCACGGATATTGTTCAAGCTTTGGTTCTTGCTAACCAAAAAAAACTCACTTTCGAACACCATCACATGGTGAAGTGAAAAAAGTTGAAGTTTGTGTTACTTGTGGTGGCCCTCATGCATACTACAAGCTGTCGCCACCGATGGTAGTCCGTTTGAAGCCAATGCTATAGCCGGTACTTCAGATCAAGGAGGTAATCAATACCGTCCTCAAAATGAACCAACCTACCGTGCTAACACTTATCGAGGACCACCGGTTTTAGCGAGAATCTAACATGCAAAACCGGAACCAACCTAGAATGAACCAAGGTTATCAAAACCAAGGTAATTTCTATCGCGGACCAAATCAAGGTTTCCAACATCAAGGAAATCTTAATCAAAACAATTTCAATGGAGGGAATCAATTTCATGGGAATATGAATCCTAATCAAGGAAATTTTCAAAATCAAGGCCCTAATCAATAATAGAGGCCAGAATTTTCCTAATCAAACTCAAGCCATTGTTCCCGGACCATCATCGATGAGTTATTGAAACAATTCATGAAATCCCAAGATGAAATGAGCAGGTTGTTGGTTAGTCGATTAGATCTTAAGAAATCTTTAAATGATCAACCCTCGGGCTCGGAAAACTTCAGGCAACACGATCGCTAACGGTAAAGCGATCACAACCAGAAATGGTGTTTCATACAATGGACCCGCTATTCCTACTACCTCTTCTTCTTCTCTCCCGAAGGTAGTGGAAAGTGAACTTTGGCGACAAAGGACAATGAACTTCCTACTAATAACGGAGGTACCAACGATGTCCAACCTCAAGTTGTCCGGAAACCCAAATCCAATCCAGGAGTTGTTTTTGAACCTCCTGTAGCTCCTGTTGAAAACCCCAAATCCAAATCTTCTATTCCTTACCCATCACGTTTGAATGAGCAAAAGCTCATGAAAAAGCGGTCATCAAATGGATAAAAATTTTTCAAATTTTCCAAGAACTACATTTTGACATAAGCTTTGCGGATGCTATCATCTTGATGCTAAGTTTGCATCAACTATCAAACACATGTTAAGCAACAAGGAAAAGCTGTTTGAAATGGCTAAAACTCCTCTTAGCGAAGCGCTCTTCTGATTATCTTGAAAAAGCTTCGAGAAAAGCTTGGAGATCTGGAAAATTTCTCTTACCTTGTGTATTTCGGGGAATGGTTGAATGCTTTGCCTTGCGAATCGGTTTGCATCGATGCCTCATTGATATGGAAGAAACTTTCTCTTCGGACCTTATTCCTACATGCATGACTCTCGAGCTTGCGATCGTACAATATCCGTCCCTTCGCATTGAGAGGGCGTATTTGTGAAAGTAGGAAAGTTCCATTTTCGGTGACTTTGTAGTTGTTGATTTCGATCGATCCACGGGTTCCTCTCATTGTTGGACGAGGATTCCTGAAAACGGGCCGTGCTCTCATTGATGTATTTAAGCAAGAAATCACATTACGTGTGGGTAATGAAGCTATCACCTTTAACCTTGATCAAACTTGAGGTACTCCGAAACTATGATTACGAGTGGGTTTACGAATAGATATCATTGATGTTGCTACGAGTACTCTCGAAGTTCTTGGTTATACTCATAATTCTTCGAGTGATAATCTCACTCATTCATCTCAACCCATCATCGCCAATTCTACTCCTTCTCTCCCTCCGTTTGAGGAAAGTGACTTCATCTTGGAAGAGATTGAAGCATACTTGTCCAGTGATTCGTTCCATGGTAAATTGATCACGCTCCAATCGACATCGAGGGGACATACTTCTCATTGAGAAGTTGCTTAATGATGATCCATCTCCACTCCCTCCCGTCGAACTTCATAAAAGTCAAGTCGTTGAGAAAGCGAAGAATTTCTGATCGAACTTTGGACTCCACCTCCTCGAGTATGCATTTTTTGAGGGTGATGATAAATTACCCGTCATTATTGCTCGAGATTTGAGTAAATATGAAAAAGCTGCTCTCATAAAGGTCTTGAAGTCACACAAGCAAGCAATTGCTTGGAAACTCTCCGACATTAAGGGTATCAACCACGAGTTTTGTACTCACAAAATCTTGGAGGATGACTTCAAACAGCAGTTCAACATCGGAGAAGAGTAAATTCAAAAATCCATGATGTTATCAAACAGGAGGTTCTCAAACTTCTTGATGCAGGATTAATTTACCCGATCTCAGATAGTCCTTGGGTTAGCCCAATTCATGTGTTCCTAAAGGGTGGCATAGCTGTTGTCACGAATGAAGATAACGAGTTAATTCCAACTTCGGTTCTGGGATGGCGTGTTTGCATTGACTATCGTAAGTTGAATGGCCACCGTAAAGACCATTTTCCTCTACCCTTTATGGACCAAATGCTTGAGAGATTAGAGGAGCGAATACTATTGTTTCCTTGATGGTTTCTCGGGTACTTGATCCCCATTGATCCGGATCAAGAAAAGACCACATTCACACCCATACGGAACTTTTGCCTATAGCGTATGCCTTTTGGCTTATGTAAGCGCTCACACGCGTTCCAGCGATGTATGATGGCCATTTTCCACGACATGATTGGGGAAAAAATGGAGGTGTTTATGGATGACTTCTCGGTCATTGGGGATTCGTTTCAAACATGTCATTTTAGATAAAATGCTCAAATGGTGTGAAGACACCAATCTTTGTCTAAATGGGAGAAGAGCACTTTATGGTCAAAGACATAGTCCTGGCCATAAGATTTCAAAAATGGGATTGAGGTAGATAGAGCAAAAGTCGATGTTATTGCTAAATGGCCTCATCCTACTACCGTCAAAGGTATTAGGAGTTTTTTAGGTCATGCCGGGTTTTATATGGATTCATACAAGATTTTTCTAAAATCGCCGGCCTATGACCCATCTTCTTGAAAAAGATGCTCCTTTTATCTTCTCACCCGAGTGCATCAAAGCTTTTGAAACATTAAATAAAAGCTTCTGAAGCACCCATTCCGTTGCTCCGGCGGGACTTGCCTTTTGAGATCATGTGCGATGCAAGTGATTTTGCTATGCTCGGTCAGTCCTAGGGCAAGCGTGATCTAAGCATTTTCAGCCTATCGCCTAGTAAAACTATGGTGGCTCAAACTCATTACACCACCATAGAAAAAGAGCTATTAGCCGTGGTGTATGCATTTGAGAAGTTTCGGCCATACCTAATCTTGACCAAATGTGTGGTGTATACGGATCACTCGGCTCTCAAATATCTCTTTGCAAAACAAGATGCAAAGAGATTGCTCCGTTGGGTTCTCCTCCTCGAATTTGATATCATTATACATTGATAAAGGCTGAGAACACAGGCTGTGATCATCTGTCCCATCTAGAAAACCCTCACCAAGATGTTTTCGACAAAAAGGAAATAAATGAAACATTTCCTCTCGAGACACTCAATGCGGTTTCTTTTAGGTGGAACTCTACTACCCCATGGTTTCGACCGCAAATTACCATGCTGATAACTTCATAGTGAAAGGGATGTCGACCCAACAGAAGAACAAATTCTTCAAGGATGTTAAACATTACTTTTGGGGCGACCCTACTTATTCAAAATCTGTGGATCAAGTCATCCGACGGTGTGTTTATGGGCAGAAGCTATGGACATTCTCAAAGCTTGCCATCTTTGGACCCACCGGGAGCCATCATAGTCAAACTACACCGCCAAAAGGTGTTTGATTCGGGTTTTATTGGCCCACTATCTATAAGGATGCCACGATTTTGTCAAAACATGTGACGCTTTGTCAACGTCCGCGGAAATATCTCTCAAGAAATGAAATGCCTAAGCGCCATTCAAGTTTGTGAGATCTTTGACATATGGGGTATTGACTTTATGGGGCCATTTCCATCATCTCGAGGAAACAAATACATACTTGTGGCGGTTGACTATTTGTCAAAATGGGTTGAAGCGAAAGCTTTACCTACAATGATGCGAGTAGTTGTAAATTTTTGAAATCTCTTTTTGCTAGGTTTGGAACTCCACGTGCTATAATCAGTGAACGTGGTACACATTTCTGCAATGACCAATTTGATCGTGTCATGCAAAAGTATGGTGTAACCCACGTCTTTCTCTTGCATACCACCCATAAACAAGTGGGCAAGTGGAAGTCTCCAACCGTGGTATTAAAAGAATTTTAGAAAGGACGATGGCGAAAATCGTGCATCACGGTGGGATAACTGGATGACGCACTCACGGGCCTTCCGTACAGCTTACAAAACACAATGGTTGTACTCCATATAAGCTAGTGTACGCGGCATGTCATCTTCCGATTGAGCTTGAGAGCACAGCATCTGGGCTTTAAAACATGCCAATTCGATATTGAGACAGTGGTGATCACGGAAAAGTTCAAATGAATGAATTAAATGAACTCCGTGATCAAGCATACGAGAACTCTTTGATCTACAAACAAAAGACAAAGAAGATTCATGACTCCAAAATCAAGAACCGTGTTTTCAACGTCGGTGATCGAGTCCTTCTTTTCAATTCAAGATTGAAGATATTCTCGGGAAAGCTCAAGTCCCGTTGGTTTGGTCCATTTACTATTGCTAAGGTTTATCCTTATGGTACCATTGAGTTATCTCAGCCTGATGGTCCAAATTTTAAAGTGAATGGACATCGATTGAAACATTACTTTGGAGAGGACATTTCACCCGTGGTTGTCCCAGATCTACAAACATTCCCCATGAACCAATGAATGCGGGGATCGAGTCAAGCTAGTGACTCAGGAATCAAAAACAGTAGCACCACATGGGTTTTCACCCATGAGTATCACCCTAGTGTGGGGGAGTTGCCCTCCGCTGTTGTATATAAGTTCAATAAAAAAATGTATATATCAAAAATAAAATAATGGCCGTAGTATTTCCCTTTTATGTTCTATGTTTCGTCATAACCGCCGATACTTTGAATATTGAGGGCAATATTCATTTTTAAGTGTGGGGGGGGGATTCTTACGAATTTTATCATGTATTTATTCCACCCAATTCCCCCGTTTTTGGCCAAATTTTATTTTTGGAATAAGTGTTTTACACTTACTCAGCAAATGGTAATCAGTCCGCCATGTCTAACCCACATAAGGATTGGCTAATCCAGGAGCAAACGGCTCTTGGTAAAGATATCTCAAATCCGTTTATGGCTTGCAATTTGCCCAAAATTGTATTGTGTTCAACTCACCATATCTTTAATTAGTGAAAAGTTGGCTAGCCCGCAAGTTTATGGCTTGTGGTAAAGGCAGTTGGAAAGCCATAATTGGTAATCGACTCACCAAAGATAATATTGATAATTTATCTAAGAGTTGGCTAGTCGAAGCAAACGGCTTACGGTAAAGACAAATCAACCGTTTACAGCTGGTGATTTGCTCAAAATCATTTGGTTATCATTGTACCAAGGTTCTTACTTGAACTAAAAATTGGCTCTCCGGAAATGTAACTTTTGGTAAAGAGATGAAATCCATTAATTTTTCTCAAATCATTGCTAGGGACTAGCAATATCTTAGTGTGGGGATTGATGAGTGTCTAAATACTCATCATTTTTTATCTGTTTAGAATGCCAAAAACATCTGAAAACACTCAGAAAAGTATCAAAATGATGAAAATATCACAAACAAGTGTTTTATGTGTTGTAAATGCAAAAATATCAAAATCGTGAAAACGTATTAAGTTTGCATAATTGGCGTTTTAGTCCCCAAGTTTAAAAAGTTGTCAAAAGCAGTCCACTGTAAATCAAAATAAAGAAAAATATCATTTAAGTCCTTAGGGATTCATAAGTTGTCAAAACAAGTCCTTGAAATTTAAAATTGCAAAATTACAACTTTAGTCCCTCAAGTTTTGAAAATGTCAAATAAGGTCCTTGGATATTTAAAAATGGGAAATTATCAAATATGGTCCTTATGCTATTCACATTTGGCAGGATTGGTCCTTGTGTTAACTTTTGAGAAATTACGGTTTGGTCCTCAAGTTTGGCGAATTACACAAATGGTCCATATGATATTAAACAAACCATTAGACCCTTTTGTATTTTGATCCCCTGAAACCCAAAGAACCCCCTGTCATAACCTGTGACCCCTAATTTGGACCCCCCTTAGAATATCAAAAGTCAAATCGGTCAGCGGCGTAACGCAGCTTCTCTTGCATCTCCTTCACCACTCTGTAATCCCAAAACAGTTGTTTTTTACGTTTTTCAACATTCCACATCACCCAACATTTGGTTACCAACTAACACCTCCATATCTTCCAAAAAGCTTTAATTAGCAAAACACCGCCAAAAGAAAAATGGCAAAATTGCAATTTGGCAATGTGATGATTGGATGAATCCATGGGAAATTGGTGGGATTTGCTTTGAAATGTCGACGAGATGAAAAAGATCAATATATAGAAGTTTGGTGCAATGTAATAAAATATCTAGTGTAATTTTAATTTTGTTCATGTCGTTTTAATATTTTAAAATTTCCAGTGAATGTTTAAGCTTTGAAAGACCTTGTAATCATATCTTAGTGTAATAAAAACTTGTTTTAGGTTTCAATTTAGTTCTTAACTTTCACGAATTCAATTTAAGCTTATTTCCTAGTTCAAATTCTCAAAATACTCTATTGTTATTAAGTTATGTTATTGCTTTAAGCTCTTATAAGCTCTTGACAAAGCTTATAAGCTCTTAGAACCCTTAAGGAACCAGTTTTACTTAACAATTCCAAAATTACTAAAAATACAAAAAAAAAATTAGCTAAAAATAAAAAATCATGGAGAAGGTACAAGAAGACTGGTGAACAGCTGATTTTGGATTGTTAAATTGCCTCATCCTACTACCGTCAAAGGTATTAGGAGTTTTTAGGTCATCTTGGGTTTTGTCCTTGATTCATACAAGATTTTTCTAAAATCATGACCTATACCCATCTTCTTGAAAAAGATGCTCCTTTTATCTTCTCACCCGAGTGCATCAAAACTTTTGAAACATTAAAGAAAAACTTAAGAAGCTTACATTCTCGTTGCTCCGAATCAGGACTTGCCTTTTGAGCTCATGTGCGATGCAAGTGATTTTGCTCGGTCAGATCCTAGGGCAACGTGAATCTAAGCATTTTAGGCTATCCACTCGCAAGTAAAACTTATTTGGCTCAAACTCATTACACCACCACCAGAAAAAGAGCTATTAGCGTCGGTGTATGCATTTGAGAAGTTTCGGCCGTACTTGATCTTGACCAAATGCGTGGTGTATACGGATCACTCGGCTCTCAAATATCTCTTTGCAAAACAAGATGCAAAGAGATTGCTCAGTTGGGTTCTCCTCCTCCAGGAATTTGATATCATTATCGCATGATAAAAAGGGTAGAATTTGGCTGGCGATATCTGTCCCTCTAGAAAACCCTCACCAAGATGTTTTCGAGAAAAAGGAAATTAACGAAACATTTCCTCTCGAGAGCTCAATGCGGTTTCTTTTTAGTGAAACTCTACTACCCATGGTGACCTTAAATTACCATGCGGGTAACTTCATAGTGAAAGAATGGAACCACTTGAAGAACAAATTATTCAAGGATGTTAAACATTACTTCTTGGACGACCCTACTTATTAAAATCAATGCGGATCAAGTCATAGACGGTGTGTTTATGGACGAAGCTATGGACATTCTCAAAGCTTGCCTGCTTTGGACCCAAGGGGCATCATAGTCCAAACTACACTGCCAAGGTGTTTTGATTAGGGTTTTATTGGCCCACTATCTATAAGGATGCCGCGATTTTGTCAAAACATGTGACCTTGTCAGCGTCGGAAATATCTCTCAAAGAAATGAAATGCCATAAGCGCGCATTCAAGTTTGTGAGATCTTTGACATATGGGGTATTGACTTTATGGGGCCATTTCCATCATCTCGAGGAAACAAATACATACTTGTGTTGTTGACTATTTGTTAAATGGGTTTAAGCGAAAGCTTTACCTACAAATGATGCCGTAGTTGTAAAATTTTTGAAATCTCTTTTGCTAGGTTTGGAACTCCACGTTAACATAATCAGTGACCGTGGTACACATTTTACGCAATGACCAATTTGATCGTGTCATGCAAAAGTATGGTGTAACCCACCGCGTCTTTCTCTTTTATACCACCCCAAACAAGTGGGCAAGTGGAAGTCTCCACCGTGGTATTAAAAAGAATTTTAGAAAGGACAATAAGCGAAAATCGTGCATCTGGTGGATAAACTGGATGACGCACTCACGGCCTTCGATGCCCGACTTACAAAACACCATCGGTGTACTCCATACAAGCTAGTTACGGAAAGGCATGTCATCTTCAGATGAGCTCGAAACACAAGCATACTTGGGCTTTAAACATGCCAATTTCGATATTGATTTCCGAAAGGTGATCACAGAAAATTTCAAATGAATGAATTAAATGAACTCCGTGATCAAGCATACGAGAACTCTTTGATCCACAAACAAAGAAACAAAGAAGATTCATGACTCCAAAATCAAGAACCGCGTTTTCAACGTCGGTGATTGAGTCCTTCTTTTCAATTCAAGATTGAAGATATTCTCGGGAAAGCTCAAGTCCCGTTGGTCTAGTCCATTTACTATTGCTAAGGTTTATCCTATGGTACCATTGAGTTATCTCAGCGATGGTCCAAATTTTAAAAATGAATGGACATCGATTGAAACATACTTTGGAAGGACATTCCACCCGTGGTTGTCGGATCTACAAACATTCCCCATGAACCAATGAATACGGGGATCGAGTCAAGCTAGTGACTCGGGAATCAAAACGATAGCACCACATGGGTTTTCACCCATGAGTATCACCCTAGTGTGGGGAGTTGCCCCATTTGTGTATATAAGTTCAATAAAAAATGTATATATCAAAAAATAAAATAATGGTAGTAGTATTTCCCTTTTATGTTCTATGTTTTGGCCATAACATGGAGTACTTTGAATAATGAGGGCAATATTCATTTCTAAGTGTGGGGGGGATTCTCACGAATTTTATCATGTATTTATTCACGCTTTAATTCCCAGTTTTTGGCCAAAATTTTTTTTGGAATAAGTGTTTACACTTACTCGTATAAAATGTGTGTCGATCCGCCATGTCTAACCACATAAGGATTGGCTAATCCAGGAGCAAGCGGCTCTTGGTAAAGATATCTCAAATCCGTTTATATGGCTTGCAATTTGCCCAAAATTGTATGGTTCAACTCTACCATATCTTTAATTAGTGAAAAGTTGGCTAGCCCGCTTAAGTTTATGGCTTTGTGGTAAAGGTTGGAAAGCCATAATGGTAATCGACTCACCAAGATAATGTTGATAATTTATCTAAGAGTTGGCTAGTCGAGGAAACAAGCGGCCACGGTAGAATAAATCAAATCCGTTCTGGTGGTGATTTGCTCAAAATCATTTGGTTATCATTGGCCCAGGTTCTTACTTGAAATTAAACAATTGGCTACTCCAGAAGTAATGGCTTTTGGTAAAGAGATGAAATCATTAATTTTCTCAAATCATTGTAGGGACTATTTGCAATATTATACTTAGTATGGAAGGATTGATGAGTTTCTAAATACTCATCATTTTTATCATTGTTTAGAATGCCAAAAACATAAAGAAAGCACTGAAAAAGTATCAAAATGATGAAAATATCACAAAAAAGTGTTTTATATGTTTTAAATGCAAAAATATCAAAATCTGGTGAAAAATGTATTAAGTTTGCATAATTGGCAGTTTTAGTCCCCCAAGTTTAAAAAGTTGTCAAAAACAGTCCACGGTAAAATCAAAATAAAAGAAAAATATCATTTTAAGTCCTTAGGGATTCATAAGTTGTCAAAACAATTCCTTGAAATTTAAAATTGCAAAATTACAACTTTAGTCCCACCGAGTTTTGAAAATGTCAAATAAGGTCCTTGGATATTTAAAAATGGGAAATTATCAAATATGGTCCTTATGCTATTCACATTTGGCAGGATTGGTCCTTGTGTTAACTTTTGAGAAATTAGGTTTGGTCCCTGAAGTTTACACGGCGAATTACTCAAATGGTCCTTATGATATTAAACAAACCATTAGACCCCTTTTGTATTTTGATCCCCAAAACCCAAAGAACCCCATTGTCATGGCCTGGCGCTGACCCCTAATTTGGACCCAAAGCTTATAATATCAAAAGTCAAATCCGGTCAGCAGCGGCGCCCAAAGCAACTTCTCTTGTGCATCTCCTTCACCAAATCTGTAATCCCAAAACGAGTAAGTTTTTCGTTTTCAACATTCCACATCACCCTAACATTGGTTACCAACTCTTTAACACCTCCATATCTTCCAAAAGCTTTAATTAGCAAAACACCGCTCAAAAGAAAAATGGCCAAAATTGCCATTTGGCAATTGTGATGAGTTGGATGAATCAATGGTGAAATGGTGGGATTTGCTTTCGAAATGTTCAGAGAGATGAAAAGATCAATATATAGAAGTTTGGTGCAATGTAATAAAATATCTAGTGTAATTTTAATTTTGTTCATGTCATTTTAATATTTTAAATTTTCTAGTGAATGTTTAAGCTTTGAAAGACCTTGTAATCATATCTTAGTGTAATAAAAACTTGTTTTTTAGTTTCAATTTCAGTTCTTTTAGCCTGAATTCGGTTTTAAGCTTATTTCCTAGTTCAAATTCTCAAAATACTCTATTGTTGTTATTAAGTTATTGTTATTGCTTAGCTATTGAAGCTCTTATAAGCTTTTGACAAAGCTTATAAGCTCTTAGAACCCTTAAGGAACCAGTTTTACTTAACAATTCCAAAATTACTAAAAATACAAAAAAATTAGCTAAAATATAAAAATCATGGAGAAGGTACAAGAAGTGGTGAAGAGAGGTGATTTTGGATTGCTTATTGGTTTAGAGCTTCTTGGGAAGCCATAGGAGTGATCTCAGTCCTTGGTTCTTTGTCTTGTGCATTAACTCATTTGTAAGCCATTTATTGAAAATTTGCATCTCCTAATATAAGTGTTTAGATATTGTTAATTCGGTTCAATCTTGTTTAAATATAGTAACTACAAGTTAATAAATAGGTTACTTGGCTTAAAAGTTTGTTTTAGTATTAAAAGCTTAAAAGCAGTTATATTAGTGGTGTTTGAATGCATGTTAAAAGCTGTGTTAGAAGGTATTTAAGTTGTTAATTGTTGTTGTTCTAAGTCACAATAGCATCTATTAGCTTAGTCAAACCATAAAATACTGTCCTTGCTTAATAAAAAGTCAAAATCATCTTTTAAATCATCTTATGAGTTAACTGTTAGAAAATACATTGTGAAATTCACCATATTAGCTTAAAACCTGTTATTCTAGCTTAAGTTTATCTTATTTCAGCTTATTATAACACAATTAGTGAGTAGGATTAATTTAAAGTTCATATTAGTCAACTTAGTTCATTTTTTATAAAAAGTCAAAATATCACTTTAGTAGTTTTTGAATAAAATGAATAATTTTATATAGGATTCAATATTAAGATTTAGCTTAAATCCTTTTGGGATATTAAAATTTAGCTGCTAAACTTAATTAGAAAAATAATAGTTCACTTCTAATAAGCTTATAAAGTGCTTATCTCTTAGCTTATTTCAACCACTGTTTCAAGAACATGCTCGTGCAGTTGAGATAACCCATTTCACAAGCTCATCTAGAGCTCATCAGTTAACTTTAGCTTGTGAAATTTAGCTTTTGGAGTAGCCAACCTAGCTGTCTCAAGATACCAATGTTCATTTTTCACTTTGTAGCTTATTTGATAAGTCTGCTTATGGCTTATTGTTTTGTCCATTTTAACTAGTACATAGAACAATCGGGTGTTTATAGACTTTAATAAGCTCATTAAAAACTCTCTAGTGGACAACACTGTGGAGAACTTTAGCTTTTTAGGAAGCTCAATTGGTCAAATTGTTAGTTGCAGTCTTTGTTTTCATTTCTTAGCTTATTCTAGTGCTTAAAGTAGCTAGAAAGTACTTAGAAACCAATAAGTGTCGTGCAACGGTATCTTGTGCTTATTTGCTTATTGATCGAGTGCTTATTTTAAGTTATTTGCATTCTCAATTGTTGTATAAGCTTATTTACAGTAGCTTAGCTTATTTCTAGTGTACTTGTGCTTATTTTCTAGCTTATAAGTCATTTAGCTTAAATCTTGTGCTTATTTCCAATTTTAGCTTAACTGTTGAGATACTTAGGCTTATTAGACTTATTAGCAGTTTTCATAAAAAGTTGTAGTTATAAAAATTGCTTATTTCATAGTGCTTAATTAGTTTGTAAAAGAAAATTCCAAAAATAAATAGTTTGCAAAAAGCCATTCTTTGGGATTCGAACCCACACCCAGCTCACCACACACACACCATACCAACTGCCCTTGGGTCTTTGACTTGTTTAACTCTGCAACATTTAATATATAAGTCTTGTTTGTCAATTTAGCTTATACGTATTAATTAGCTTATTTCTAGCTTATTAAAATAAGTTGTCACACTTTTTATATTTTTCCTAGCCTTGTCTTGTTATAAAGTATTTTACAAAAAGTTTGATTTTCTGAATTGTTTTAGTATTTTTAATCATTTAATTAGTGTAAAATAGTATTTAATTCATAATAAAAAATATAAAAGTCTAAAAAATATAAATCTTTTTTCTAAAATTTTCTTTTGTCATGTAATAAGTAAGAAAATTGTTTTTACACTCGTAGGACTTTTATTTCATAAATTTTACGTTTTACTTGCTCGGCGTAATTTTTATACATAACGCACGTTTTTATTTTAGGTCACATTTTTAGATAATTTAAGTTTACGTTTTAGTAAAATAGTTTATTTAAGTTATTTTGTTTTATAAATCAAGAAAAACATCATTTTAAAATAGTGATAGCGTTTATTTAATATATTTTAACTTTTTAATTTTCTTTAATTTGCATTTAAGCCCATGTAATTTACAAACTTTCTCTTTAGGTGTAATTATCATTCACAATCCTTACTGATCACCATCCTTAGTGATTATTCGACATCTGAAAGTGTTAAACACCATTAATCCTCCGTGGGACTTAACGACCAGGAATCCACTATATTCCTCTGATCTTAATTGAATTGCTTTCTGAGCTGTTTGAAGTTTATTACGATTGACCATTCACAAGTGGTTAGCTTGTGTGATTAAACTTGACTGTTCGGGACCAACCACCATTACTGGTTCTAAATTTTCCACTGGTAATGTGAATGTTACCACTGCAGGTTCAAAGAAGAAGGTTGCTAGTATTGGAGATCCTACCTTTCACGCTTTCATCTCTACTCAAGTAGATGGCTCTGTCTTAACTCATGAAGACATAGAGCAAATTGATGAAGATGACTTGGAGGAGATGGATATTAAATGGCGATAGCTCTTTTAGCATGAGGGCTAGGAAATTCTACAAGAAGACTGGCAAGCCTATTCACATTAATGGGAGTGGCTACTGCAGGTTTTGATAAGAAGAAAGTGGAGTGCTTTAACCGCCACAAGTTTGGACATTTTGCTAGAGAATGTAGAAGACCAAAGACCAAGGACAACAGTTCAACTTGGTACAAGCAAAAGAAGGAACCAAGCGTGGAAGAACCAAAGGCAATGTTGGCTCTTGATGGTGTAAGCTATGATTGGAGTTTCATGGTGATGGTAAAGAAGAAGAACATTCAGATCTGCTCTTGTTGCTCTGGAGTTTGCTCTTATGGCTTTCTCTGACTTTGAGGTACCAAACTTTGATAGTTGTTCTAAAACATGTAGGGCTGCTAAAGAAGTTGAAAGGCTTAATGATTTATATTCTAATGAAAGACAAGAGTTGTATACTGCAATTATATTGTGTCTAACCTTAGGAGAGCTTTAGCAGTATTGGAAACTCAACTAAAACACTATCAAGATAATGAGTCAAAATACAATGATGATATGATTCTTCTTAGAAGAGAGGTAGAACATACAAAAGCTGTAACTAAAAAATACCAAAAGGAGTTTGAAAAACTTCAAAAGAAAAATGAAAATGTCAATTTAACTTTAGACACATGTTATCATCAGTCTAAGTCAATTGATAAAATTTGGAATGCTCAAATATATAGTAAAGATAAGTCTGGTATGGGTTATAATACAGTGCCTCCACCACTAAGAGGTGTTCCATCACCTCCAGGTATAGATTTAGCTCATACAGGACTAGAAGAGTTTAAGGATCTTGAAAGAGAATATGGTCCTTTAAAGGACCCAATGGTGAAAAGTGAGGAAGAGATTAAGTATGATAATGATGTTTATTAGAGTGCTAGTGACTCATCTATTGTTGATGAGAATGTTAAAAAGAATGTAGAGGCTTCTATCCCAAAAGTTGTTATTACAGAGGAACCTAGGAAACCAGGTTAATAAACCTAGACCAAATGTAAGGTATCTTTGAGATGTATAGGAACAAGCCTCTGACTCCTAAGGGTAACCAGAGGAGTTGGAATCATGTTAAATCTCAACAACTAGGTAGTGATTTTTTAATGTACAATAAGGCATGCTATATCTGTGGTAGTTTTGATTATTTACATGCTTATTGTGACTATCATGTTGGGAGAAGCGAAGTCCAAGGGAATAAAAGGGTGAATTCTAAGATGTTTCAGAATAATGTACATCCTAATTCTAATTACAAAATGGTCCCAAGAGCAGTTCAACTAAGAAGTGGCCTCAAAACATTTGCCACTGCAAAAACAGTTAACACTGCTCACCCTAAGTCACCTGTTAAAAGTGAAAAGTTCAAAACAACTTTTGCAAAATCTGCACAAACAGGGGAAGGATCTTTTCAAGCTAAAAAGGTTAATTATAATCAACAGCGGGTGCCTAAAAAGAAACCAGCGGTTTCCACTGCTTATTCAAAAGTTACCCTTTGCAAGGGTTGTAAACAAGAAAAGGGGGGACATGGGCAATCTTTGTGAAGGCCTCAGCACGTTGGGAATGGAAACCAAAAGGAAATACCTCTGCAACCACACAATGGTGTATAGGGGTGCTCATCGGTCGAAAACCGGACCGGACCGACGAAAACCGGGCCGGACGAGACCGAATCCGGCAAAATGCTGAGACCGAGGCCGAGACCGAATGTCGGTCGGTCGGTCCGTCGGTCCGGTCTCGGTCCGGTCCGTAGGTCGGTCCGGTCCACAAGGCTAAATTTGGGTTTGGGTGGGGCCGGACGGGACGGACCCGGCCGCGAGGTAAGACGAATCCGGCAAAAACCCTAGACCGAGACGGACCCGCGGTCCATCGGTCGGTGCGGTTTGGTCGATGCGGTGGTTTTGTCGGTCGGTCCGGTCCGTCCGGTCAGTTTGGCGACCTAATGGTGTATCAATGACCTTTGATAGATTTAACTATATTGATACAGGCGGATCAAGTCAATCATGGCTTGGGTCCCCAAAAAGCTAACTTTTTCTCTTATGTGCGGGAACATCCAAGGACAAAAATCAGTCAAGGATATACGGACGGTGGATGTTCAAGGCACATGACTGGCAACAAGTCCTATCTTTCTGATTTTAAGCATAATAATGGACAATATGTCAGTTTTGATAATGAAGTTTGTGGAACAATATGTATGATGCAGGAACACTAAAGATAAAGGAAAACATGGATTATTATTATTATTACAAGACTGCACACTAAGTGCAGCAGTTACATCCATGGAATATTGACTACAAGCATCATTACATCAACTGAAATCAACTACCAACAACCTAACCCAAACCCAAGCTTCATAACCCATCCCCAACCTACCCATCATCTACCATCTATGGTTTCTTTGGAAAGCCCCACTTTGGCATCACCTTAGGAGCTCCATGCATGTCAATCCACTCATACACTCTAGGGCATGCTAATCCCCTCACCACTTCTCCGACTGGTGGAGAGGATGATGAAGGACCAGCTGGTGGTGGTCTTTGCTCTCAAGGCTCTTGCACGTGGTGCTTGGAGCTCTTCAGGAGGAGCTATTGCTGCAAGAGGGAACGGGAGGACTCTTCCAGAGGTCTCATCATCTGTATCTACATATGGTGATACATAGGAGCTGATCTCTGAGCTATCTTCCTTGATTAATGCATCCTAAGGCTCTGGTCGTAGTGATGAAGGACTAGCAGGAAAAGGATTCGAGAGAACAATTGAATGTTTTCTCTTCCTGGATAAAACCTTCTCATACTCTTCTTTCTCAACTCTCCCAGGGTTCTTCAAAACAAAGTCATCCCAAGAACTATCAGATGAACTGCTAGAAGAAAGATTGATTGGACTAGATTGACTCATGGTGTTGTTGGAGAAATGATCTTTGAGAGTGAAATTTTGGAGTATGTGATTTGGGTGGTTTGTGTTTTAAAAGGTTTGTTTAATATATGTTAAGTTGGATTCGGAAGTTAATGAGGGAAGGTGTAAGTGGTTGAGAAGTAAATTGGAGTCCTGGCCTTGGAAGTGTGTATCAGTGTCTATGAGTTGACTTTATTGAGTATATAGCTTTGCTATGTTCATTCCTTTATATACACTAACCATTGCCAAACCTCAATAGTGATTCCAGTGTTTTGTTTTATGTTTGTGATTTACAGATTTGAAGGATTCTTTGTTTACATTTAATGGTTACTCTTTGGTATTTGACTTTCTAGTTGTCCATGTTTATGCGAAATTATTTTAACGGTGGGAACTATATTGCAACCATGCGTAACAAGCTTGCTTTTACAGTGGAAAAAGGAAAACAAAGGAACTTTATTTCATTAATCAAACATGATTCATTACAACCATAGTGAAAGTACTTCTAATCATCAAAACACAAAAGACTGCATCCTTCCTAGCACATCCTACACCTAACTTTAACTACTCCATAGGCTTCTTGCCTTTGCCCACATAGTTATGCTTGTTTTTAGGCCCTCTTCTTTGTTCTCTCAAAGTGGATTGCATTCTTGGACAAGAACTTGTAGAGGAGGTTTTGGTAGCATTGAGACTTTGTTGGGATGGATATCTGCTTCATATTGGAGATAGTTGTTTCCAGTGCTATTGAAAGAGCTTTTGGCAAATCTTTAGCCATGGAATAGGTTTCATCATTCTTCTCATCATCATCATGATGGAGTAGAACTCAAGAGATTTTGTAGGTTTAGGCTGCAGCTGCACGCGATTTCTTTGGTATAACTTTTGGAAGAAGTGCCATTACGGTGGAAAGTATCCAAACCATCCCGATGTCTCGAGGATGTCTCGACTCGATTACATATTCTTCTTAGGATGAAGAGATGTCGATGGTATTGGAAGGATTGCTCATGATTATTTTTAAGATATTGTGTTTGAATGTGTTTTGATGAAGATTACATAAAGCCAAGCCTCCTTATATAGACAAAGTCGGTTGAAAGGGTTAATTAATGAGTATATTTAATTTTTCCTATTTTGGTAGGTTAAGGAGTAAATATAGATATTATTGGGTTGACTTTGGAAGATATTTTACTTGGATAATGGTTTGGTTCAAGGTAACTTTGGTAAATATCAAGTTGGTTATCTCTATCTCTTACAGATACATAACCAAGCTTTGTTGGGAGTTGAATTTAAAAGGTGTATATCTAAGATACACAACAAATGGTTATTGATTCACCATGTCTTACACACATAAGAATCAACTAGTCCAGAGCAAACGGCTACTGGTAAAGACTTGACAAATCCGTTTATGGTTGATAGTTTACCAAAAACTATATGGTTATCAACTCACCATATTCTTTATGATTAAGAGTTGGTTAGTCCATAACAAAAGGCTCATGGTAAAGACATAACAAATCCGTTGATAGCTGGTAGTTTGGTAAAAACTATGATAAGAGCAGTTTAGTTTTCAAATGATTTTATTTACCCTCGCTCTTTGAAATTTTTGTGAAAAATTACCACTTTTAGTTCACGATTTCAAGGTGTTATTTTACCACTTGTTGTTCTAGCCGTACAATTTGTCGGTAACTTATTTTTACTAGCCGTTGAAAGTAACCACTGATTGTCATATATATAGGGTTAAAATTTTTAGTAAATTATCTTCTTTCCATATTGTGATAAGTACTTTCTAAAGATAATTTTACTTGCGCAATAATTCTAAACCCTAACCCTATATCTTTTTCTCTCAATTGGCTAGTTATTCTTTCAATTCTTACTGACATAATATCGTTTTCATCAAAAGTTTCTATGGCATCTTTAAACTTTGTAGATGAGCACAATCTTGTGGCCTACCTACAAAAGTCTAATGAGAAGAGTGGCCCTGTTTATCATCAAATTGTGGACTTTCTTCATACTACACATATAAGGTATGCTTTGCTTTTAAAACCCACAATCTATATCTCTCAAATCAAATAGTTTTGGACTTCTGCTAAGTCTGTAACACTTGAGATTGGAGATACACATGAAACAGTGGATGCTCTAAGAGCCACTGTGGATGGGGTAACTATTGATGTTCTTGAGGCATCTTTGAGGAGAGTACTCCAATTGGGTGATCTCAATGGTCTCATCATATTACCTATGCCTAAAATTCATGATACTTTATCATCCATGAGGTATGATACCACTGACAAAAAAGCTACTTTCAAAAAGAGTGGTTTTTGTCCCCAATGGAGATTTTTGATTCATACTCTGTTGCATTGTCTAAGTCCAAAGAAATCATCTTATGAGCAATTTAGTTCAACCATGGCTTATCCTTTGGTTTGTCTAGTCACTGATAAGGTTTTCAACTGGTCAAATTATATTTTTACAAGTATGAAAGGCAATGTACAGAGTAAAACAAAACTTTTAATGTATCCAAGATTTGTGCAGCGTGCTAAATGAGTTTCAACTGCAACCCCATACTCATGTTTATCAAATCAGGTTGCCTAAGCCTAAAGTTTTTCAAAATTTGAACAAAGATGGCAATATGATTTTTACACCTCTCTTTCCCCAAATGCTTGCTAAAATTACAATTGAACAAAACACACCCTTAATTAATGTTCCAAACATTGATTATATTCCACATTTCAAACACCTATGAGAGAAGGTCTAAGCAGTCAACTCCTCTCATGATGACAACACGCAAGTTTCGAACCTTTTTCTAGGAACAAGCAGTGGTGGTTCTAGACTTCCACCTAGTCCAACTAGGGAGGATTCTGAGCCAATGCCCCATGATTCACCTCTCCCAACAGGTAACACAGTTGGAAGTGATGAGGGCAGTGGGAACCGATTGGAATTGATGGGTTTGTGTACAAAGTTAACCAAGCAGGTTGAATCTCTACAGAAATATTTGGCAAATGTCAAGAAGAAGCATGCCAAGGATGTTAAACATTTAAAGGAAGAGATTCAGACCTTAAAAGAGGAGTTGCAAGGGTTGAAAAGGCACAAGAAGACTGCAAAGTTGGTGATTTCATCTTCATCCTCACCTACTGATGGTGATTCAGCTGATCATGATTTGGGAACTTCTCCCAAACAGGAGAGGAAAACAGGTGTTGACACTGAGGGGAGGAAAATTGTTTTTGAAGATGAAGGAGATACAAGTAAAGGAGCAAAAGAAGCTAATACTCAAAGAGAGCAACTTGATGATCAAGACATTTTCTGTACTGCAACTGATTTTACCATTGATTCTATTTCCACTGCAGAGCCAACTATTACCACTGCAAGTGAAGAATTTGATAACTTGAAGAAAAACAAAGGTAAAGCAGTTATGGAAAATGTAGAGCAAACTGGAAGAAAGATTTCAAAGAAAAGACAAGCACAGATTTCTCTTGATAGAGAAATTGCTAAGAAGATTACTGAAGAACAAGTTCTTTGAAAAGAAAAAGCTTGAAGAAATGGAAGTTGCAAGCTTTATTGAGGCTAAAAGGCTTGATAGATTGGAAAATCCAATTTCTACTATTCAACCTACAATTCTTAGAGAGAAGACTCCAGAGTTTAGTTATGTTCCTACTGAAGATGTTATTGAGTTCTTGATTGCTAATAATCAAATAATCAAGAAAAAGGCAATTGACCTAGTAGCTGATGTATCCTTAACTGAAGAACAAATAACTGCTCAGTTGAAGGATTTCATTCAAATGAAGAACAATCAAGCACTTGAAGATGTGATTAGTACAGTCAAAAAGGGTCAAAAGAAGTCAAGACAACCAACCAAAGCACAAATTCTTTCATATATGAAGACTTATTGTTGTCATGTTGGTGGTTAGAAGAAGAATGGGCTCTGAAGAAGAAGCAAGAAAGTTTCCTGAATTGAAGAGAAAGGCCAAAGAAAGTGATTCTTAACTGTAAGAAGACTAAGATTGTTTGAAGAACAAGAAATTCCTACTAAGAAATTCACTAAAGAACAATTGACTGGAATGATTGTGATTGTAGAAGAAGATTTTTATCCGAACCACGCAAGTTCGACATCCTATTATTGATTGGGAAGTTTACACTGCTAGCAATTTTGTTCCAACATGGAAGATCACAAGGCTAGGTGGTAAAACTTCATCATTCATGCAATTTGAAGATCTTATAAAAGCTTTTGGAGAGATGACTTTGATACACTATGGAGGTTAGTTCAAGAAAGGTTTAATGCTCAAGATCTCAAAGATACAAAGGAAATGCAGTTGTGGATTAATCTTAGAAGGCTCTATGAACCAAATGTTGATGATGATTTCTGAAAATTCTCATGCACATGTCACGGTACTAAATGGTTTTACTATGACTCATGTGAAGTTCATCATGTCTCTCAGAAATGGAGAAGATGTTTTCATGCTTGCTGAGAAGGAATATCCACTCAGAGCTGGAACTCTCACTGTGATGTTATGTACAACAATAAGAGTTCATGAAGACAATGAGAAAGTCAGAGCATTGTTACATAGGCTTCAAGATCAATGTTCAAGAGCCATACAGAAGTTAAGGAAGAAATCCCAAATCCTTGAAGTTAATTCATATTGAAGAAACTTATTGATTTGCAGAGAAATCATAAGTTTAGGGAGGATTGTTGGGAATAATCCGTTACCACGGATAGTTGTTGTTTACACTGCTCGGTTTAACACTAGCAGTGGAAACGTATTCCCATTGCCAGTACTTTATTACCACTGCTATCAGTTTGTTATTAGGATAACGCGTCTAGATAAGTATAGAATAGATCTTGTGTATATTCTATAATGATAGCTTTATACTTATCTTGTAAAGGACTCCTTGTTGTATAAAAGGAGGTCCTAGGTCATTGTCTTAGGTACTTGTATAATTACCTACGTATTACTCACAAGAGCTTCAAGGTGTAACCCTAGTGATAAGCAAGATCACTCGTATTATTCATTAATAATATTGGAGCTTAAGTTTTGTGTTTAATCTGTGTTTACATACAATACGTCATACAATCCATCTTCTAAGTTTTACTAAGTAAATTCCGCGTGCTTAATAATATTATACAAAATATCATTGACACAAGGTGTGTGTCTAGATCCATCAGAAAAGAAAAGTGTACGGTTCAGTGTGCTTTATCTTCGAAAGAAGAGAAATCTTCTTGCTTATGACGTTTGAACACAACAGTTCAAGCCTCGTTCCCTAAAGAAAATAAAAGTATATGCTTCAGTGCACTTTATCTTCGGAAGAAGAGAAATCTTCTCATTATGACCATTCTCATCAACATGCTTCATGCTTTTTCCATGCGCTTTCAGTTATCAAGTAAACCAGACTACCGTTGCTAGTACTCTTATTCCACTTGCTCAATTATAATGGCGATGGCGACATCATATGCAAATTTTGCGGGGGAGAAGTGTGAATAGAATACATTTAGATGACTTCACTCATTCAATCAAGAATGGCAACTCCGTATGCAATTCTTGAGGGGGAGAAGAAGTGTGAATTCTTGCATGGTTGATCGACATCTGAGAATATATTGTCATACGGCTCCAAACTCATGTAAGAACCGAGCTTCTTCTTATAGGGTCATCTTTACATGAAGTTTCTCCTAAGCGCCATTGGTTGACATCTTTGCACGGGCTAATATGATTAATGACAAAGTGCTTCCAGTTGCGGGGCTGATTTCCTTGATGAACATCTTTCTGTTCTTGTTTGATTGGGAAGGATTTTAGTTAAGAGGATTTGCTATAAGTAAGTTAACGGGAATGCATTTGGTGAGAAGAAGATGGTCGAGTCTACAGTCTGTTCTACATTTTCTGCTGCATGTTACAAGACTAAAGACGAGTTGCATTTAACGATCTAAAGACTTCTTCATATTCCGAGCACACATCATAAAGATTGTCTGTTTAGGGGAGATCACTAATTGGGGGAGAGTGAAACGTCAGATTTAATCCCTAATTAGATTTTCTCACTATATTCCTCAGCAAGTTGATTCTCACAAGCTTTCAAGAGTTCTTCTCAAAAGATTTCAAGTATCGGGGCGTATAACGTGTGCTGATTCTGAAGTATCAAAACCAGCAAGGGGGAAGGAGACACACATCTAAACGTAAAATGAGTAAACTTGATAAACTTAATACTTCTAAGTGATTGAAGATATCCTGGGAAGACAAATGTCATTACATTAGAGAAACTCAAGGTTTGACTCATTGCGTTTAGTGTTCTTATCCCAACTATGTGGGGGAAGAGATAGAAGAGTTAGTTTCTGGTGATAAAAGAGGTACACAAGTGTGTCTCAATCATCAGGGGAGAGAGATTGTGTACATTGGGGACTTCGGTTGTTTCACTTGAGAGCTTAATCAGTGATTCAGTGATAATCACTTATTTCGGAGTTGACATTTGCAGAGATAATCAGTGATTCAACCTGCTACTTCAATATTATCGGTTATTCTTATTTGGGCATTTGGGTACTTCGGGTTCTTGAGCTTCATACACTATCATCAGGGGAAAGAAATGTACTTCAGGGATGTTTAGCAGATTCACGTGATCGGACTTAATGATTTATTCCGGATTTGATATCCACAGAGATGATCAGTGATTCAATCTGCTACTTCGATGCTATCGGCTATTCTTTCTTCAGGTTTATGTGTATTTAGGGTTCTTGAGCTTTATTCAATGAGACTGGCTGCATCACTTCAACTACTTGGGGGGAAGTGGTCTCTTGACACCTTTTGAAATGCATCGCTTCAGAGTTCAGTGTAAAAGAAATATGAGAAGATCTATTCATGAGTGGGATGATATGTTCTTTGTTCTATCTTGATGATATAACCCTGAACGAAGAATCACGATGATCATGGTGTGCTTCTTTGTGCACCTGGCTAAGGCAAGCTTGAAAGAAGCTTAGAATCTACTCAACAAGAAGATATTCGGTTTGGGGGGAAGCTGCCAAAGTCTCACTTTCAGATGATTCAATTTCTTTCTACAATACAAGAGCCTCGGAAGCTTTGATGGTGAAAGTTTAAGAGATGGCGATTTCTATCTTCTTCAACGGGGCTGTTTGATATCCTTATCTCGGTACTCGTATCATCATCTTCTTAAACTATATCATCTAAACTATCTGTGTAAATATTTATCAAAAAATCAAAATACAAAAATATAAAACCAACAAAAAGAAAATAGAAAATTATAAAACAAACAAAAACCCATAAAAATCAAAAAATTTGAAAAAGACCAAAATATTGTTTTTCAAGACATGTCTTCTGTATCGATAATAACATCTACGGTCCTAGAAATGTCATTCAATAATGGCACGGGACCATAGATGAAGTTCGAGCAGGAGGTGTAAATATTTGTTTTCAAAACATGTCTAAAACTATGGCTTGCAGTTACTTCAGACTGTAACCCGTGCGTAAACCATGGCTTGCTATTATTTCAGATAGCAACCCGTTTTTCAAAGAAGGAAAGTGTTACGCTTAAATGATTTTCACAAAATTCGTGAACTTATCCTAAATCAAAATGTGGAAAGTATGTCGAAGGACTGCTGTTCCTACACAAATGTTTTTTTGTCTAAAATTCTTCAGAAAAATATTTGTTGTTTCAAAATGTTGGAAAATGAGTTGCTTGAAAATCAATCAGAATCTAGTTTTCATAAATTTGCAAAACTCAATCAATGACTTCAGCATGGTAAAAACTTTTTATGAAATGAGTCATTGATTGAGGGGGAAAATGTTTTCAAATTTATATCATCTAACGAGCTTATATAATCATCTACGTGCTTAACTGAAAAAGATGTTTGCCTATGTTGAAGGACTAGGAATCTAAGATATGTTTGTTAGGATTAGATGACTATAGTTTGATAAACACATTATTCCCATGCTTTACATGATCTGATTGATATTTTGGATTGAATTTTATTAGTCGATTGCTGTTTGGGTGTTGTCGACCACCATATATTTGTTTGTTTTGACTAACGTATGCAGATAAGATGGTTTATAAGAATGTTCCCGATCCGGATCCCCAAAAGCAGATGATTGGATGCCAAAAGGAAAAGGTAAATGTATCTTGGGTCGACAAAAGAAGAAATGAAGCTTAATTGGACCTCTATGGAGAGTTGGCACGATAGATGCAACGTCATAGGTCTCACTGCATCAGCAGATGGTTTTCTTTCACCTTCACAGCAACAATAGAAGCAACTTGTGATTTTCAACCACCTAACGTATCTTAGTGCAGGAAAAGCAGTGGATAATACCATTTTATCTTAAAACAATTTTGAAAATATTGTTTTGAAAATGGAAAAAATATTGTTTTGAAAATAAATTGAACTCAAATTTTGGAAATCAACCGGACTTCATTTTAAACTAAAGTCACTCAATCAACGACTATTGTCATGGATTGAGGGGGAGAGTGATTTCAAATTAAATATTTTCAAACAATATTTCATCTATCAAGTCCGTTTGTATGTTATAAAGTGGTGATCTAAAGATTTAATGTTATGTCATGGTATGATTTTCTTTAAAACTCAAAGATCTTTCAAAATGAAAATTTTTCTGTTCTTGTTTGATTGTGAAATTTTTATTTTACTTAAAGATCACTTAAAATTATCATACCTGACACAAACAATCTTTATTGTCTAAAATTGATCCTTATCGGTCAATTTCAAAATTAAATCATGCCACGTCTTTCCCCAAAATCTTTTAAATGATTTAAATCAATTGGGATCACAAATCTCAAAAGGTTTGAAATTTTTTATCGGGGGAGAGATAGTAATTTAAATCTCAAATCTAATTAAAGATTGATTGTTTCAAAAGAACTCCTTCCTTCATGTGCCAAATAATTTCAAATACGTGATGCACATGATTGAGGAGGAGCATTTATCCAAAAACCAGAAGAGAATTTAAACCAAGCATATTTTCTCCCATGTTTTCTAAACCTTTTTAAATCACTTGGGATCCGAAATCTCAAAGGATCTGATATTTTTGATCGGGGGAGAAAATGTGATTTAAATATGAAATCTGATAACAAGTGATCGTTTTGACTCAAAGTGCAGGCTGCTCTCACATATGTGCTAAATGCTTTCGAATCTCGAAGCACATATTAAGGGGGGAGCATTTCGAAAGAAAATAAACTATCAAGGTACAAAAGCTTCAATGTTTTAACATAAGTACCTTGATTGATTTTCTAATTGTTTTCTTTATGGTTGTGTGATCGTTAAAGTACTTCAAAGAACTCTTTCCTCTATGTGCTAAATGATTTCAAATAGCCAATGCACATTTTGAGGGGGAGAATTTACCAAGAAAATCAAATGGCTTTTTCTATGGAAATTGTGATCAAAAATATATTTCAAAGAACTCTTGCCTCCATGTGCTAAAAAATTTCAAAATCAAATGCACATGTTGAGGGGGAGCATTTCTAAATGATCAAAACAATTAAGGTACAAAATGCTTTGATATTATATCACAAGTACATTGATTGATTTTCCAGATGATTTTTCAATTGGTTTCGATAAGGAATGAATGGTACCAAAAGACCGACCATCTTACTTTATGTACTAGAGTTATAAGGATGATAAGGTTAGGTATTAGTTCCCACGATCCAGCCAGAGCCGGAGGGATCTACCCAGGGACAATCCACTAGATAGTGTAGAAGTCCTTAGGTATGATGAAAAAAGGAGAAAAGTGAGAAAAGGGAAGAGTGCGGACTGAGATAGAGCTAGAACTGGAACAAACCCAACAAGGTTCTAGTTATGAAGTCTCGGTAAGCACTGAAGGGGTTCAAGAATCTAAAAGAAATGAATGTAAAAAGAGTGAAAAGAAATAGCCCTCCAATAATTCAACCTTAGGGCAGAAACTGGGGTTCAATACATATGCTACTGGTGGTTACCAAGGTAACGCCGGTATTGAAGACAAAACGTCATGGACCCAATGACGCACTGCACTAAACTACCCAAGCTACTCAAGTTCTCTTAAAAGGAATTGTTTCATTCTCACGGGAAACCTACATAATCTATCAACTTTCCCTTAAAGATGATTGATATTGAAGAAGGAGACCCTCTCCCTAGAAAACCAAATATGCACGATTGAGTCTAGAGCCAAGAGATCATCCACAATATCTCATTAGGACACAAAATTAACGAAGACTTGTTGTTTCACACAATGTGGAAAACAAGTATATAATTAAGAGTCCTACGTATTATCGTTGTGATGTTTGCTAGAACATCCGAGTGATATGTAAAATATTCACAATGAAGATGGAAATCCTTCTAGAACCAACATCAAAAAAGCTCTTGGTGGGTGACATGTGAGATCTTTCAAAAGATCAAGCTTGTGACAAATGGATAGAAACAATGGGGCGATTCACTCTTGAATCAACTTTGGTCCAGGAAATGAATTGACGAATACTTTTGAAAAACCATTCGATGTGAAAATGTTATTTTCTCTAGCACATCGAATGTGTATTCATTTTAAAATATAAAAAGTATTTCTGATTGAAAATTGATCTTTCTTATAAAACCTTCGTTGTATTGCAAAAATCTTTCTCCAAGCAATACGCGATTGTTTTCAAATCAATTTTTCATCAATCAGTGAATCTCAATTCGCTGGTTCACTCTCTCCATGTTGTCTACTTTGGGACGCTTCAGTTTGAGAATGGCTAGATCAAGCTGTGAAACCCTGCCAAGGAGATTCTTCGGAATTCTACCTTATCACAGGCATTATTTATACTGATCAACGGGGAACCGTGGTTCTTGCAACTATATTCAACGAAAGTGAACAAAGACACTTTCGTGTGTTTTAGTGCTAACTGTTGTTTGCAGGAACATTGGACGGTTGCAGCTTATCGATATTGAGAATTCAATTCATAAGCCGCATGCTTACAGCATTCACACTAAATTGAAGAAAATCATGACCATCAAAGACATACAACAAAGATGCTTCCGCTACTCTGATGAAAAGATGTCATGATCCCGAAAGTGTGAGCATGTCGGTCCAAAAATCACAACATCACATGAAGGCAACACAACAAGGGTGATCCATAGATTTACTATGCCTGATGATCTCAAAGAAAGCTCGAAGATCATCAAGATGTGGATCAGATCAAAGACCTCCACTGAAAGTACAAAGTATGCGAACTTTGAAGTATCACTGCTAAAGCACAAAGATTGCGGGAGTGAAGATTTGAAGTCTACCAGCTCAGAGCAGAAGACAAAATAGAATGCTAGGATTCAAAATGTAAATCATGGGGTGACCACCCTTAGGGGGAGATTGTTAGGATTTAGAAAATCCATATTGAAGTGTCGGTCACCCCAACTATTGTCTAGCATATGTTAGCTCGTAGACATATCGTGATTTACTAGCTTATTAGTTAGTTATTAGCTTAGTTTAACTTAGTCTAAAACTGTGGAGGAAGGACGGGTTTTTACCCACTGTATACCTGATCCACAGTCCGACAGGAGGACGAGTAGTCTGTAACTATAAATACCCCTTCCATCCTTGGAAGGGGTAGTGCTTCTAATCTAACCTTTCATTTTTAATTTTATTTTCTCTCTCTAAGAACACCCTCTCTACTCTTTCTCTCTCTAAACATGGCATACTTGATTCATCACCATCCTAGACCACCCGAATCATCAAACAACATAAAAAGTATGATCTAACAAATACCCAATATGTTTTCCACCTTTTTCAGCCCGTAAACTCAACAAACAAAGCACCCCTTTAACACCTTCTATTCAACCAGGAATAAGTTATGTATCAAGAACTACTAACCGTAAACGAACTGGAATTAAAACAATTTTGAAAATATTGTTTTGAAAATGGAAAAAATATTGTTTTGAAAATAAATTGAACTCAAATTTTGGAAATCAACCGGACTTCATTTTAAACTAAATTCACTCAATCAACGACTACTGTTATGGATTGAGGGGGAGAGTGATTTCAAATTAAATATTTTCAAACGATATTTCATCTATCAAGTCCGTTTGTACGTTATAAAGTGGTGATCTAAAGATTTAATGTTATGTCATGGTATGATTTTCTTTAAAACTCAAAGATCTTTCAAAATGAAAATTTTTCTGTTCTTGTTTGATTGTGAATTTTTTATTTTACTTAAAGATCTCTTAAAATTATCATACCTGACACTAACAATCTTTATTGTCTAAAAGTGATCCTTATCAGTCAATTTCAAAATTAAATCTCTTTCCGCAAAAAATTTTAAATGATTTAAATCAATTGGGATCACAAATCTCAAAAGGTTTGAAATTTTTGATTGGGGGAGAGATCGTGATTTAAATCTCAAATCTGTTTAAAGGGTGATTGTTTCAAAAGCACTCCTTCCTTCATGTGCCAAACGATTTCAAATACATGATGCACATGATTGAGGAGGAGCATTTAACCAAAAACCTGAAGAGAATTTAAACCAGGCATATTTTCTCCCAAGTTTTCTAAACCTATTTAAATCACTTGGGATCCAAAATCTCAAAGGATTTGATATTTTTGATCGGGGGAGAAAATGTGATTTAAATATGAAATCTGATAACAAGTGATCGTTTTGACTCAAAGCGCAGGCTGCTCTCCTATATGTGCTAAATGCTTTCGAATCTCGAAGCACATATTGAGGGGGAGCATTTCAAAAGAAAATAAACTATCAAGGTACAAAAGCTTCTATGTTTTAACATATGTACCTTGATTGATTTTCTAATGATTTCTTTATGGCTGTGTGATCGTGAAAGTACTTCAAAGAACTCTTTCATCTATGTGCTAAATGATTTCAAACAACCAACGCACATTTTGAGGGGGAGAATTTACCAAGAAAATCAAATGGCTTTTTCCATGTGCTATACAATTTTAAAATCAGATGCACATGTTGAGGGGGAGCATTTCTAAATGATCAAAACAATTAAGATACAAAATGCTTTGATATTATATCACAAGTACCTTGATTGATTTTCTAAATGATTTTTCATTTTGTTTCGAGAAGGAATGAACTGTACCAAAAGACCGACCATCTTACTTTCTGCACTGGAGTTATAAGGATGATAAGGTTAGGTATTAGTTCCCATGATCCAGTCAGAGCCGGAGGGATCTACCCAGGGACAATCCACTAGATAGTGTAGAAGTCCGTAGGTTTGATGAAAAAAGGAGAAAAGTGAGAAAAGGGAAGATTGCGGACTGAGATAGAGCTAGAACTGTAACAAACCCAACAAGGTTCTAGTTATGAAGTCTTGATAAGCACTTAAGGGGTTGAAGAATGAAAAAGAAATGAATGTAAAAAGGGTGAAAAGAAATAGCCCTCCAATAATTCAACCTTAGGGCAGAAACCGGGTTCAATACATATGCTACTGGTGGTTACCAAGGTAACTCCGATATTGAAGACAAGACATCATGGACCCTGTGACGCACTACACTAAACTTCCCAAGCTACTCAAGTTCTCTTAAAAGGACTTGTTTCATTCTCATGGGGAACCTACATAATCTATCGACTTTCTCTTAAAGATGGTTGATATTGAAGAAGGAGACCCTCTCCCCAGTCTCCGATATAGGAAACCAAATATGCACGATTGAGTCTAGAGCCAAGAGATCATCCACAATATCTCATTAGGACACAAAATTAACGAAGACTTGTTGTTTCACACAATGTGGAAAGTAAGTATATAATTAAGAGTCCTACGCATTATCCTTGTGATATTTTCCAGAACATCCGAGTGATATGTAAAATATTCACAATAAAGATGGAAATCCTTCAAGAGCCAACATCAAACAAGCTCTTGGTGGGTGATATGTGAGATCTTTCGAAAGATCAAGCTTGTGACAACTAGATAGAAATAATGGGGCGATTCACTCTTCAATCAACCTTGGTTCAGGAAATGAATTGACGAATACTTTTGAAAACCATTCGATGTGAAAATCTTCTTTTCTCTAGCACATCGAATGTGTATTCATTTTCAAATATAAAAAGTATTTCTGATTGAAAATTGATCTTTCTTGTAAAACCTTCGTTGTATTGCAAAACTCTTTCTCCAGGCAATAAGCGATTGTTTTCAAATAAATTTTTCGTCAATCAGTGAATCTCAATTCGCTGGTTCACTCACTCAGTATTGTCCACTTTGGGACGCTCCGGTTTGAGAACGGCTAGATCAAGCTGCGAAACCCTGTCAAGGAGATTCTTCGAAATTCTACCTGATCACAGGCAGTATTTATACTGATCAACGGGGAACCGTGGTTCTTGCAACTATATTCAACAAAAGTGAACAAAGACACTTTCGTGTGTTTTAGTGCTAACTATTGTTTGCAGGAACATTGGACGGTTGCAGCTGATCGATATTGAGAAGTCAATTCATCAGCCGCATGCTCACAGCATTCACACTTAATTGAAGAAATTCATGACCATCAAAGACATACAATAAAGATGCTTCCGCTACTCTGATGAAAAGATGTCATGATCCAGAAAGTGTGAGCATGTCGGTCCAAAAGTCACAACATCACATGAAGGCAACACAACAAGGGTGATCCAGAGATTTACTATGGCTGATGAACTCAAAGAAAGATCAAAGATCATCAAGATGTGGATCAGATCAAAGACCTCCACTGAAAGTACAAATTATGCGGACTTTGAAGTATCACTGCTAAAGCACAAAGATTTCGGAAGTGAAGATTTGAAGTCTACGAGCTCAAAGCAGGAGACAAAATAGAATGCTAGGATTTAAAATGTAGATCATGGGGTGACCTCCCTTAGGGGGAGATTGTTAGGATTTAGAAAATCCATAGTGAAGTGTCGGTCACCCCAACTATTGTCTAGCATATGTTAGCTCGTAGACATATCGTTATTTACTAGTTTATTAGTTTGTTATTAGCTTAGTTTAACTTAGTGTAACGCCGTGGAGGAAGGACGGGTCTTTACCCACTGAATACCTAATCCAAAGTCCGACAGGAGGACAAGTAGTCTATAACTATAAATACCCCTTCCATCCTTGGAAAGGATGGTGCTTCTAATCTAACCTTTCATTTTTGATTTTACTTTCTCTCTCTAAGAACACCCTCTCTACTCTTTATCTCTCTAAACTTGGCATACTTGATTCATCACCATCCTAGACCACCCGAATCATCAAACAACATAAAAAGTATGATCTAACAAATACCCAATATGTTTTCCACCTTTTCAGCCCGTAAACTCAGCAAACAAAGCACCTCTTTAACAGCTTCTATTCAACCATGAATAAGCTATGTATCAAGAACTACTAACCCTAAACGAACTGGAATTAATAATGCAAGCTAGGGTTTTAATCGGATGAACCCTAGATTGGAATTAGGGTTCTGGTTAACTCAAGAGAAAGTGGTGTTGAATCATGTGTAATTATCAGAGAATAAATATGTATATTAACGTGTAGGTTATGAGCTATCATAGGTGTATATATAGCCTCCAAAACCTTGCACCCTTGAGCTTTAAGCTTGTGCTCCAAGCAATCCCACATTCCTTATTCTATTATAATTCCTCCCGCCCAATACCCACTTTCAAACGCCCCTACAATGGAACCGACCATGGGCTTGATCATGGAGTAATCGGACTTAGAGTTAACGGGTCAAATTCAAGCATTAAACCTATATAAATGTATTCTATGTTTTTAACATGTGTGCCCCCAATAGGCTCACACACTCTTAGTCGTTTTAATGTGGATCCAACTCACATAATCCAACAGCTCCCACTTGGGAGTTGGAGTAGAAGATAGCACAAAAACCAATGACGGAAACGTCTAGCAACGCTCTCACTCGCTATTTAACTAAAAGTGTCTGAGATATAGTTTCATAAATCTTTCTCAGTAGCATGGTCATTTATGTCTTGCTTTAATCATCCTTTGTTATAGATACCGTTAAACCATGGATATAGATCCTAACTCATTCCATATACTTTAACAATTTAGATTCTCGTTATAGAATTCAATTCAGATATACCAAATGTAATCAAGCATCATCTTGCATTACCCTTTGGGTTTGGCCGAACAATTATCTGATTAATTCTAGAGAGGGCCCATGGTATCTTTCTGCACATATCAAGTGGAGTAACAAATCCTTGGTTGACTACTAGTGTTGTGGATGCTGCTTCACATCACTCCGAAATATAGCTTTTATAACTACCTTATTCAGGATAGCGTTTGGCTTATACTTACAAAAGTGATATCAACACATAACATAATTTATTTGTATCTCAAGTCTAAGGATGACTATATAAACCATTTTCAACATCTTACTCATGAAAAGGATTCAAAAGTAAATGTTCGAAAGTTGGGGTATCCAATATGCATCCCTTGTGAATACACATGAGTTTGGCGGGAACAATCCACATTCTCATAGAATATAACCAACACTCACATTTTTCTTACATAACAATATTCCCATATTGTTAACTGACAATGGACATATTTAGAACAATATAATCATTCAAAGATTAAACATGCAAATATAGGATAACAATTATTATATGAATGAATAACAAATACCAAGTATCTTTCTTCATCATAAAGTAAAATTTGTCTTACAATTCCAATTATCCAAATACTAAAAACATATATGCATGAGACTAATTAGTAAGCTTAAGTTTAATGTTTCCAACATTTTCAACTTTTCTTTACAAGAAAAATAAATAGTCGTCTTAGTAAACTTTCCGAATACTAGTTTCAAATTTCACATATAGTGAGGAATTTGAAATATATGATAAGTGTCTTATCTCATATGCTCATACTATTGCAAACGTCATAGTATGGAGATGTCGCCCTACCTTTCATGAGGTATTAGAAGTCAACGATATACTGAGAATCATCTTTACAGTTTCTTAAAATGTAAAGTATTCTTATTCCTTAATGTGTAATGCAACAATGCTCTTCGTTGAGCATATCTAGTTAGCAGATTTATCATAAATGATAAAATCCTACTTTAACTAGTATTAATTATCATCTAGCATCATTGTACTTATACAACACTATGTTTTATAATTCGTAAACATCTATATTAACAATAATCTAAATACTCTCAATTAGATATTGTTGTTGTCAGCTCATCTTGCTCTTGTACAAAAGCAACAACCAGTATTATACATGATAAATCCTTAGTTAAAAACACAAGGTTTCCATCCATGTAATAAATTATTCCAAGTGAAATATACCATTTAAGACTTGCTTGAATGATATATTGCATTTGTGTTGGACTTAATTTTCCGCATTTGTTTATTCCAAATAAACTTTTTTTCAAGGTTGTTTGTTTTATTCCCTAAATCCCAAGTGAAGTTTCATTCCAGGCTTAAGGATTAATATCTAGCTTAAATTGAATGATATCTTCAATACAACATATAAATTCAAGATCTTAATTTAATCAAAATCATAGTGCATTTAAATTCAAGAGTTATCTTAATTTAATCAAAATCATATTGCAATTAAATTCAAGATCTCAATTCCTAGATGCAAGATCCAATCCAAACTTGGATTGCTTAAACTTGTATACTTCATAAAGATTATATAGATTCATAACCCTTTTGATTACACACCGTCCTCGCAAAAGGTAATCATAAAAGAAAGAATTATAAAATTTAATTGCCATATTCCACATACAAGGAAACATGTATGACATTTAATTAACTTTATTTAATTAATACGTGTATATATAAGAAAATCTAATTACAGTCAATTGCTTAAGTATTATTAAAAACTTCTTATCAAATGCCATGCATTAGTATATATACAATTTTGTCCTTGTGAGCCTTTCTTCAAAAGAAACTCATTCCAACCTCATAGGTTAACTGTTAGGCGAAATAACAATCAAGCTCAAAACATTGATTTGCCTTTTAAGGACTGCATCTTATCATTCATAGTTCTAAGACATTTATCAGATACAAGATGTGATAATGTATTTTAGTAGTTAGCAGATTTACAATGATCTTCTAACTTATATCCCTCAGCAATGATATTAAAATATCACTTAAGTGATGAGGCATCCTTGTGGATTTATGAATGAGAGTAACATTATACTTCGGTCGACATTTACATATTTAACCTTAGTATGACATTAATAATTGAATTTTAGAAGATTAAGTATTTTTTTCTCAAATAACTTCGAGATTTGTATATGCACCCACTTACTTTTATAAATAAACACAATTCTCTAAATACTAAGTATTTCAGCAACAATAAAGTGTTCTTTATTGGGAACCACAAAATACATTTTAAGTTCTCATCTCTAGATTTGTTAATAAAATGCTTCATAAAATTTTAACAAATTCAGAACTTAAATCAAGACATAATGGAATTCCTTCCAACAACTCTAATTAGGATTTGTAGTAAAACTCTAATTTTTGTATCACTCTTTAACCAAAAATCTTAGCAACGGTTTTGTGTTTCATCGAACTAGGAGGAATACCAAAACTACAATCTTCAAGCTAGGAAGTGTAGAAAAATCAAAAATCCAAAAGGGTTTAGGATTCGATTGGTTTGAGTGGAAAAACCAAAAATCCCTAAGGGTCTAGGGGTTTCGGATATGGGTTGTCTTGAATACCTTCTTGGTTTGAACTATATTAAGTGTATCCACGACACACGCAATTTTGTAACCTTGATAGATTTTGGAGGCAGAGCAATTAAAGCTATCATGAATAAAACAATATGAATAAGGTTTGTTTCAACACATTAGACATACCATAATAATGTGGTATTCTATGGGTATTGGAATTGTGAGACTATATCATAATTCCATAGATAACTTAATTCTCTTTAGACCAAATACTTGTCAATTGGGTCGAGCCAAATTGCATATTAAGTATTTTTGAACCAAGCGCATGCTATAATGTATATTTCTTGAATAATACAAGAACCTTATGTTCACGTGTTCACAAGAAGACAGAAATGTTCAAGAATTATATGTTCATTTGTTTACAAGAAAGCATAACATGTCAATAATACATTATTAGTCTTTGAATAATTCAAGGGCCTCATATTTATGTGTTAACTAGAAGACATAACAATTTTACTATATACTTTATGTTATAAGTAATTGATTAATTCGAGGACTTTATAATTATGTCTTAACATGTAAACATAATTATACTAACAAAAGTAATAATGACAAACTCTTGAGTTTTGTAGTAATTTCAAGTTAATTTTATACTTCAGAATTATGATTATTATCATTTAACCATAATTATGTTGACTGAAACATGTAGTCAAAATGTTGAATTATCTTTACACTATATCATGACATTTGAATGTACTAGGGCAACAAACATCTTGCGTGTTCAAGTCCTATTAGAATTATTAGCTTTCTTACCTTGCGGTCAAGAGATACCAATAATATGTTGTTCCTTGCACACACTTTGAGATTTCTCCCACTTGTGTAAGGCACAACATCATATTATGAAAACAAATAACATGTGATTGATTGTCTAAACAATATGATAATGTCATAGATATAACAAGTAGTTTTAGAAACATAACCTTTAATAATGAATTGTGGATTATTATTCTATAGATAACGTTTCAGAAAGCAACAGCAAAAAAGGAACGTGTTATTTTATAAAATAAAATGAAATTTTTCTTTAAGCAATGGTCGTTCATATTCGAAAAGTAATGAATTATTTCAAAGCAAGTTTGAAATGATATGGGTGACTAATCAAGGAAATAAATCCCGTAGCTCCCACTGAAATTGACAACATTACATGAATGTTATTTCAGTAATAAAATGCAATACTCCCACTGGATGTGTCAAGATTGTAAGTGTTACATTGCCAGTAGAAAGCATATAACAATTTTATACACTTTCCTATTCTCTTCGAATGCCTACAAGTAGCAATGTACTTAGGTATTGAACATAGTATATGAAGTCCTACTTATGTAGATGAGGGACTAGCCATTCATGCTTTCATTTAACTTGAATATTTAGCATGCAATTCCTCCTCTATCGTCTACATAGCCCCAAGGGTATTTAGCACTTTAGAAATAATAAGAGTCCAAGAAAATTACCTACCGAATATTCTAGTAATTTCTTTACTCTTTGTGGTTTAAACTCATACATCGTGACAAGTGCAAGATATCATTTATTTTGGTAGCTATAGACAAAATGTTTTCTAGTTACACAAAATATTTTATCTTTCAATTATTTCTAGACCGTAAAAGGGTAATTAAAGATCATAAGTGAGTTTAACAATTTGTAATCTTATCTTAGTTTGTCAACTAAGGATAAAAGATATGAATAAGTCTCACTCTTCTTACCAGAAAAAGAGACTAAGTTTGTCTTTTTAAGGATATACAAACTTTTGTTTTGGAATTATGTTGCAACAACACAATTTTAATCAGAACATAGAACGTTCAATTATAGTATTTTCGATAATTAAATTCTTAAAAGAATTAAGTACCCAATTAATTACTAATTAAGACTAAGATCCATCTTGACCTCCCACTTATTACCGGAGGTCTGACCAGCGTGTAAACAAGTGACGCAAGAGGTAAGCGACGAGCGTTAATTGCATGAAATGCAACTCTTAGACTTATGAGACTGATCAAGACATTAGTAGACAAGTAATAATGTCATGAACATGTTTAGTCTCATCTTATGCCTCGGGTCCAAGGTCTGACCAAGCATACTTGAAATAAGTCGACCAAGTAAGAACTTGCAAATATCACCAAAGGTCTGACCAATGAGCAATATTCACCATGTGTTGGAATGGCCCTAAGTTCTGACCAAAGAGGTCAAGCCAAATGCACGTGCTCTTAGTTGGTTTGCCTAGACCTAAAATTTTCACATAGGGTATTCACATAAATGTTGTAAAATCGTGTACAAAGAAGCATGCAAAAAAACTTTGTAACACTTATTTTAAAAACTTTTAGTAATGACACTGTAGTGATCATCATGGTTCACGGTAGCTCTAATCGAACTCGCAGGGAGGCGGAGGACCAGGTCAGCGCGAGGCAATAACCGGAAATCATTTAGGTGTGACTGTGCGCACCTCCTTAAACCCCCTTTATAGTATGTTCTAGTGGGTGAGCCGTACATCCCAAGTGTCCATAGCGTCTAGTTTTTAATTTCATGAAAAACTTGTTTCAATAGCAGGTCACAATTAGCATGGTATTTAGGCGTGTAAATTAAGACCATTATTAATGTCATGGTTACGATATGTATTATTATACCATATTGCATGCAATTAGGTGTCAAAAACCTGTAACAATTATGCACATAAGGAATCACAAACATATAAACATAAAACATTAATAAACGCATATTGATCCGAGTTCTCTCGCGAGTCTTCCGCAAAAGGAGAACAATAAAACCCTCACTAGGTTTTCATCAAGTGCCTAGATCGCCCATACATCACAATAAGCAATTGAGTGGGTCTTATAGCCAGATTATACACATAAAATTACACATGGCAAACTAATTAACTTTTAATTATGCAATTTTATGTATCTAAGTAACCATTAATTCAATTAGTTTGTGTC
>OU343217.1:250104937-250122437 GCA_910596185.1 Chrysanthemum makinoi | reverse complement strand
CGATGTTAAACGTGTGGCCGGGCTAAATTGTGATATGATCCTAATATAAGAGTTACGTACTGGTCTCACATGTGTTCGTTGCCTTCTTAAATAACACATGTACTCTTTGGGTAAAAATAAGATTTAATGGGTTATATGAGCAAATTTTGATTCACATCATGACCAACACTAACGAAGCATGCAAATAAATTGCTTAGTATACCACATATAAAACTCAGGCAAGTATTATCAAATATCATTTTCATTTCAGAATACATTAATAAACAAACAACTAGTTCTAAGTCGTGAACTCGTTTTCTAGAGACATTATGAAATATTAGAAAGATAATAACAATAATAATAATAATAATAAAAAAAAAAAAAAAAAAAAAGCCCTAGATACTAAAGATGCAAATCTAGACTAACTTGACCATGAAGGCTTTGCTTCGATTCATGCATATAAAAGCTCTTAATACCAAGATCAGATATTGTCATATTTTGCACCACGGTTGGGTGTCGCCAAGGGGTCAATGGCCTGCCACTGATAAGTGTTGGATGGAAGATATAAGGGGCTTTCCCTCCATTAAACCTAGTACAATTGCTCCAATTAAAAATTTTACTAGGACTCGAGTAGTGGGGATAGGGTGGCGATGTGGTGGTAGTGCGTTGTTGGTGAGCCCGCTTGGCGTGTGATCGTTCCTTTCTATGTGCATTTTGATGGCCACCAAGGGCTTGGGATGTTGGGAAGTTTCTGCGGCAATAGAGACACTCAAACATTCGGCGATTTTTAACTTGTTCTTTGGTTTCATCATTGTTGATAGTGGCGGTGTGAGGAGAAGTTGAGTCCATGGTAATAATACTAGCCGAATCATTGCCACATAATTCTTTTCCAAAGAGCCTAATGGAATTTTCTTTTGGTGGGACGATGGCAAGTTGAGAGATTGTCTTTGCATTCATGAAATCATGGATTTGTGTATTTGATTTTTCCATTCGAGCGATGGTTGTTGAGGATAATAGAGGTTATTGTGGTGGCAGCCGTGGTGGTTTATGAAGGGCTATGAAGGAAGGAAGAGTGGACCATAACTTGTGTATGGAGGAGGGGGGGGAGGGCTATAAAAAAAATTGAGGCATTGAGGAATGAGGAGTATATATAATCTAATAATCTATCGTAAATTTGCAACTTTTACGTGTGTTTGTGTTGATATCTGTATTTATACACCAAAAAGATGAATAACATCATAATTACTCTACTAAATATCAGTTTCAAAATTAGGATAAATGTCTACAAACATATGTATAGTATGCTTATAAAGGGCCTAAATACCTAATAGTGTTTCTGTCTAAGACACTTCCCAAGTAGCCAAGTGATCGACCTAAGACATGAGCCAACGAGCAGTCGAATGCATGTTTTGTCATCCGCGGTCATTAGGGGCCGAAAGCAGCATTTTTAATAGTTTTATTTATTCGTTTTTACGTCTTTGGTAGAATTATTAGCTTTATTTCCACGTTATTATGGAGCATGTTGAGATACCCTACTTGTTTAGGGTTTACAAGCAGATTATTAGTTCAATAAAAGAATCACTAGCTCAAATAAACAATTTATATCTAGGTTCTTATTCGTTTATGTTTGTGTTAATAGACTAAAATACTGGATATATCGATTGCGTAACATTGATGTTTGTTCTAGAGACGGAGTTTTTTTACTCTCGCTATGAGGAGACAAATAGGTCATTTCGGCATAAATCAATATTCACAATTCAAAATTATCAACTATATGAACACAACATTGTAAGTCACCATGTATAGATTGATTCATTTGCATCCATCGATTTAATTATAAACTTCCAAATTGCCGTATGCCATTTACGTCAAATATAAAAACTTTGAAGTTTGAATTATTCGATCATGGGTTGAGTATTAATTTTGTGGAAATATTATCATAAAAGAAGTTGTAATAATCCACCGTCACTTGCATGAATTATAAAATTTCAAATATCATTTGAAAGACTTACAAGCATTAAATGGGCATAGTAAGTTAATAGTTTACTCAATTTCGTATCTGAGTTTACGGATGCTTTGTGTAAAATTTAGTTTAATAAAAAAAACGAGTCTAATATAAAAGTGAATGACCTTCCAAAGAAATAAAATGAGTAACAATCGTTTTTAAAGTGTTTCGGCTATCATTTTTAATATTACTTCTTAAAACAAATACTTTTAGTCACTTTATTCAGTATATATATATAAAGGAGAGTTATTTTACATACCAAACTTTTCTCATATACTAAGGGACTCATCTCCACCATCCATCTAAAAAGAAATCAATGGCTAAGATTAAAAGCATTTTATTATTTCACATATTTTTTATAATTTAAATATCTATTAAACCGTTAATCGTTAAGTGAAAATATTTACACCATCGCGACGAGCATTTAATTATCTTTCTATAGACGAGCACTTTGATATACTTTCGAAAAAAGAAAAAAAATTCATTTTTTTCACGTTTTTTCGTTATTTTTTTCCTTTTTTTACGTTACTGAAATTTGCATGAAAAAAATCATATATGATAAAACACTAAATTGAATATCAAATGTGATATTAGTGTTAAATCATATATGATATGTAATATCATATGTGATATTACACTAATATCACATGTGATATTACATATCATATATGATATTACACTAATATAACATGTGATATTAAAATTAGTGTTTTATCATATATGATTTTTTAATGCAAATTTCAGTAACGTTAAAAAACGAAAAAAACTTTAAAAAAAAAACGTGAAAAATACGAAAATTTTTTTTTTGTCAAAAGTATCTCAAAGTGCCTATCTATAGAAAGATAATTAAATGCTCGTCGCAATGATATATTTTTTTTCGCTTAACGATTAACGGTTTGAAAGATATTAATATTTGAAAAAAAATGATGAAAGTGGGTTTTTTAAATTGTTGAGATTAATCTCATCCATTAGATCAAATAAAAATGGAGGGTGAAGATTGATTCTTTAGTATGTAAATAATCTTTTGTCCTCAAATGATCTTAAATCATATATATATCATATAAAAATTTAAAAGATTTGAAGATCATGTGTAACAACACACCTCGCACATCCTCATATACGACTCTGAGTTTATTGTTCTCTTTAACATTACATACTCTTATAAGGAAGCTACTATTTTTTTTTATTTGGAAGAGTAGATTAATTTGTTTAAAATACAAGCCACTCCTAAGATTGCTTCTTAAACAAACAAATAAATTCAGATCACTTAAAAAACATTTAAATTTTAGTAGTTTTTAATAAGTTGTTTAATTATTTGCCCATTATTAGACGTACTTAGTCTCCATGATAGGTATAAAGCCTAGTCATTTCACGACTCCATAGCTAGCTTTGTCACACATAAAGATGTAACTCATTTCTAGGTTTTGTTTCAATTAGAAGTACCCCTAGAATTATGACGAGTCGTTGTACAACTTCTTTTAATTGTAGTGGTGTATTATTGTTTGTTTGGCTTTTAGTACATTCTTTTATAACTTTGAGCTAAAGAATGTAGTTCATCATTATGAGAGCAAATATAGTTTACCAACATTACATATATATAGCTAGCGTAATCAAGGAAATATATATTGTCGGTTTAGAAGTCATCATATGTTTGCTTGTTTATGAGTTATGTGTTTCATACGGTTAAGTTCTAATACATCACTTTCAACTTTTGAACTAATAACCCTAGCTTGTTGAATGATCTGAAAGCTGTGGATTTACACCGACTCGGTCGTTTGCACGAGTTTTTTAGAGCGGTACGAAGAAAAGCAAATATAATCCATGTTAAGATGATGTCTTTGTAAGTCGGTGAATGATCAATGCCTCATTAAAATTAGTATCCGTACAATATATAGAGTCCATAATATGAAGTCCTAACAAATACATACTTGGGCCGTAGCCCATAATAAAATACTACTAACATTCCCCCGCAGTTTTAGTGGGAGAACACCGAACACTCAAACTGGTATGAAACTCCTCAAACAAAGCTGAATGTAAGTCTTTCGTGAAAATATCCGCATAATGATAACGTGCTAGAACATGAAGAACTCTAACTTGACTAACAACCGTACAATATATAAAGTACATAATATGAAGCCCTAACAAGTACATACTTGGGCCGTAGCCCATAATAAAATACGACTAACAATCTTTAGTCCCGACACCGGATTCAAAAAATACATCCTCCACCACATACATATGTCTAAGATCACATAATTGTAGGTTTTCACTTCATTATCTTAAGGCTTTGAAACTAATTGAAACTACTATAAGTGTGAGCTTTTCACTTCATTTGTCTGAGATTTACGACTCCCATATATATGAAAGAAATGGAATGCATACAACGAATAACAGATTATAATTGATAGTTCTCTATAGTTGTGAGTACGAACTCTCATTATCTTAAGGCTTTGAATGACCCATCTTTTGCAGCTCTTAAAAGCATACAACTACCAATACTTATCAAGTTTAAGTCATACAAGCTTTGAAACGACATGTCGTTGCTCTTAATAAGAAACTACATTGAAGTCATGGATGGTACGACCCTATAAGATTCTATATGTAAAACTTCATATACAGCCATTTCTTCAATTATTACAGAACATGTGTAATGAAAAATAGATCTAGTCGTAGTATCATACCTGATAGCTAGATTAAAAACTCTAGCATGTACATCTTTAATCATGCATGTCCCTCTATAACCGATATATATCATCTCTATAGTTTTTTTTAGGCCAAATGTTTTTAAAGGTATCATACTTGTCACCATTTGCTTTTGTGGGTACTGAACAAATTTTTTGCTTATGTGGGTACTTTTCTATTAAATTCATCATTTTTAGGGTATTATGTGACATTTTTGCCATTCAGGGAAAAAAAAATTCTATTAGTTAAAAAGGGCAAAAATTTCGCAAAATATCAAAAAAAATGATGAATTTGAAAGAAAAGTACCTACAAAAGCAAAAAAATTTGTTCGTTGCCCACAAAAGCAAATAGTTACAAGTATAATACATTTTAAAAATATTTACCCTTTTATCACAGGCTTTTAAACATTGCATATAATTGATAAATCTACTTGTACTTATACTTGTGTACATTATTTTACATTCATAAGCATATAAAATCATCATTAGAGATAATTGTGTAACAATTTTATAATACCTAAGTGTACGTCTAAAATTTATGAAGTTGTACACCATATATAGTAGAGGTGAGACCACCATTGTACACGAGTGAGTACTACTATGCAGATTGTGGTACTAAATTTTTGTTGTCAGTAACACAAAAATAGACCTCCCATAAAATAAAAAAACAGAAACGTGTTACTAAATGCTATTACAATAACATATCGTATGTACGATGTTTAAAAAGGCCCGGTTGGGCAATGTATGTGGGTGTATCATTGTAGGGTTGTACACTGTAGTTGTCTTTATGCATATGTTTTCTTGTCGTAAATTTAAGATACATCTCACAATAAAATATTAGTACTAAATTAAAGGTTTTAATTATAACTATGCACATTGTTGTACCTACATTTTACAATTAAGTTTGAAATATTCAAATTGGTCTATTTTATAGGCACACAAAATTTCATGCTATAAACAATTGTATCATTGTACCAGGTATACAAATATAAAAAAATAACAGTATGGAAGTCAACTTACAAATCTCAAAGGATGTATCAAAATCTATACACTACTTAGGATGTGGATGGCCAAGCTTTAACTCAGCAATCTAACGAGTTATTCTATATAATGCACTAATCAGTGCTTATAATAGACGTTCTCTATTACTATTAATTAAGTAGGTGCTCAATGCTTCTTCATATTAACAAATTGTGCGCAATCCTACTTACAGAATTTTGTGTGTTTATATACATTGTAATCGTAGCATACTGTAATTTTAAGTAAGTGTTTGATTCGTTGGATGACCTTTGTATTTAAGTAAGTATTTGATTGGACCATTTATGCACAAGAAGAGCAGAATTTATCAATTCATTGTCTAGTTTATATGTAATAGCGTCTTGAGCGTGATACTGTAATTTTTTTGTAAAGCTTTTATCATAACATAAGCTTTTTTATCAAACTTGACTTCAATGGTAAAAAACGATCGAGTGACTCATGCTTTTATTGTAAAGATGAGTAGATCCGGGTTGATGAGATATGTCCAGTTTGTCGCAAGGCGTGTTTGGATTCTTTTGAGGAACATGCGGTTTATTGCGAAGAGCTTTCGGGCTTTAAGTACAGATACGATGTGGTTAGGGATGTTTTTTTTAAAGGGATGTTTTTTTTTTTACGTTTGTAGGCATGTTGGGATCTTCGCCAAGAAAGAAGTACCTGTGAACTTTTTGACAGACCTGTTGGATGGAAGATCCACACTCAGACCGGCGGACGTTTTGATGTTTGGATGGGTTGGAGGGAAACATGCGTGTGTGGATCTGTAGCATCTTGGCTTATCACAAGCACATCATAAGCACAAATGTTAGGCGTAAGGAATAAGGTTTAGAGAGAAAGTAGGAGAGAATGGGAAGCTTAGTGAGACAAAGAAAAATGCATTATGAAAGCTCCAACCCTTTGCCTTGGAGGGCAAAGGGTATTTATAGGTACAAACATAGGACGCCTCCTTTAGGCTATGGATCAGGCATACAGTGGGTAAAGACCCGTCCGTCCTTCACGGTGTTACTAAGTAATCTACTTACTATCCTTAAAAGACTACGACTACGAGCTTTCTAACGAGTATATATACTTGAGGTGACCGATACTTTAATAACTGGATTTACTAAATTCTAACAATCTCTCCCTAAGTGAGGTCACCTCAAATTACATTGATTACAAACAGATATTACTTTTTGATGTTCTTGGTTTCTTTGATTAAGCTCTTTGCTCTGAAGCTCGTAGTCTTTGATTCTTCATGTTCCGCATGTTTTGTTCTTACAAGTGGAGGTCTTTAACTGATCCACGTGATGTTGAGTAATGAGCCAGCTTTGAGATCATCAGCCACAACAAACCTCTGACTCATCCTTTTGATGTATCGCCATAATGTGATGTTGTGACTTTTGGACCGACATGCTCACATTTTGGAACATGATATCTTCTTATCAGAGTTGCGGAAGCATTTGTTGATTAAGATATTTATATCAGAGTAGCAGAAGCATGGATTGAAAAATATCAGAGCCAGTTGATGAAGATATGCACTTATCATGATTTCTTTGGATGTGAAAGCAATGTGTGAGCATGCGGCTATTGATTGACTCCTCAATTCTGATCAGCTGTAACCGTCGGGTGTTCCTGCATACAACAGTTAGCAATAAAGCGCACGAAAGTGTCTTTGATCACTTTCGTTGAATTGAGGTGCACGGCCCACGGTTCCCCGTTGATCAGTACAAGTACTGCCTGTGATCAGGTATAATTCCGAGGAATCTCCTTGACAGGGTTTCGCAGCTGCACTAGCTGTTCTCAAACCGGAACATCTCAAAGAAGACAACACGGAATGAGTGAACCAGCGAATTGAGATTCACTGATTGATGAAAATGATTTAAAAACAATCGTGTATTGCTTAATAGAAAGTGTTTTGCAATACAACGAAGGTTTTATGGAAAATCACTTATCAATCATAAATAGCATTTAATTTTGAAACATTAATACACAGTCGATGTGCTATGGAAAAGAACTTTTAAGCACAACGACCGGTTTTTTTCAAAGGTATCCGTCAATTCATTTCCTGGACCAAGGTTGATTCAAGATTGAATCGCCTCATCGTTTCTATCCAGTTGTCACAAGCTTAATCTTTAGAAAAGATCTCACATGTCACCCACTAAGAGCTTGTTTGAGGTTGGCTCTAGAAGGATTTCCATCTTCATCGTGAATACTTTTACATATCACTCTGATGTTCTGGCAATACCACAAGGATAATGCGTAGGACTCTTAATATATTCTTACTTTCCACATTGTGTGAAACAGCAAGACTTCATTAATTATGTGTCCTAATGAGATATTGTGGATGATCTCTTGGCTCTAGACTCAATTGTGCACTTTGGTTTCCTATGCCGGAGACTAGGGAGAAGGTCTCCTTCTTCAATATCAACAATCTCTAAGAGAAAGTCAATAGATTATGTAGGTTCCCCGTGAGAATGAAACAAGTCCTTTTAAGAGGAACTTGAGTAGCTTGGGAAGTTTAGTGCAGTGCATCACTGGGTCCATGATGTCTTGTCTTCAATACCAGTGTTACCTACGTAACCACCAGTAGTATATGTATTGAACCCGGTTTCTGCCCTAAGGTTGAATTGCTGGAGGCTATTTCTTTTCACCCTTTTCACATTCCAATTCTTTTTCATTCTTCAACCCCTTCAGTGCTTACCAAGACTTCATTACTAGAACCTTGTTGGGTTTATTCCAGTTCTAGCTCTATCTCAGTCTGCATTCTTCCCATTTCTCACTTTTCTCCTTTTTTTTTCAATATATCTAAGGACTTCTACACTATCTAGTGGATTCTCCCTGGGTAGATCCCTCCGGCACTGGCGGGATCGTAGGAACTAATACCTAACCTTATCATCCTTATAACTCCAATACATAAAGTAACATGGTCGGTCTTTTGGTACAGTTCATTCCTTCTCGAAACCAATTGAAAAATCATTTGGAAAATCAAACAATGTACTTTTGACATAATATCAAAGCATTTTGTACCTTAATTGTTTTGATCATTTAGAAATGCTCCCCCTCAACATGTGCTTTCTAATTTTGAAATTGATTAGCACATGGAGGCAAGAGGTCTTTAAATAATTCCTTGATCATAATTTCCTTTGAAAAAGCCATTTGATTTTCTTGGTAAATTCTCCCCCTCAATATGTGCATAGGATATTTGAAATCATTTTATCACATAGAGGAAAGAGTTCTTTTGAAGTACATCCACGATCACAAAAGCCATTAAGAAACCATTAGACAATCAATCAAGGTACTTTATATTGAAACATAAAAATCTTTGTACCTTAATAGTTTGTTTTCTTTTGAAATGCTCCCCCTCAATATGTGCTTCAATTAATGAAAGCGTTTAGCACATATGGGAGAGCAACCTGTACTTTTGAATCAAACGAAACACGTTTCAATTCTTTTTGGTTTAAGATAAGTGCTCCCTCTTAACATATGCATGGAAAATTTGAAATCATTTGGCACATGCAGGGAGGAGAGCTTGTTGTTATATTTCTAAACAACTTATTGAATTATCAGTTTATATTCAATTTAAATCACAAATTCTCCCCCGATCACAATTTTCAAATCCTTTGAGATTTGTGATCTCTATTGATTTAAATTAATTTTGAAAACTTTTGAGGAGAATTGTGACTTGCTTTTGAAAAACATTTCAACTGATACGGATCATATTTTCAAACTTTAAACTCCATTGTTTAAACATGCATGCGTATCTTTTGAAAACATACCAATAACCAAGGTTTTGAACCAATTGTATAAAACATTGTAAAACATTGTTCTTTTTGATTAACCTAAAAGTAGAATTTTTTTTTTTTACGTGGCAATTGTTTGAAAAATACTCTTTTTGATTTGATTGAAATCATTCTCCCCCTCAATCAATGACATAAGTTGTTGATTGGGAGATAGAGATTTTGACAAATGATAAGCCTGGATGATTTTCAAAAATAGAGTCCGAGGTATTTTTAAAGCAATTTTGTTTTCATTAGATAACAAATATCTTTCAGAAGAATCATTAGAAGGAAAAATATTTGGAAGGAGACATTTTTCTTTTTGGCGACAAACATTTGGTTTTAGAATCAGAGCATGAGGTTTAAAAGTTTAAGATTAAGCATGACTCTGTTCTTTCTTTTAAAACGGGTTACTGCCTGAAATGACAATAAACCATCATTTTTCTCAATCTCGTTATTTTATTATTTTTTTTTTTTATTTTTTTTAAATAAAAATAAAATTTATTTTCGATCGAACTTCATCTAAAGACCCGTGTCATTCTTTGAGTGACAAATCAAGATCCGTAGATGTTATCGAACCCCAAAAAAAATGATAAATAAACACTAGTTTTTGAAAATTTTCAAGATTTTCTAATTTTTATGGATTTTAAGAATTTTATATTTTTCTATTTTCTTTTTAGTGGTTTTATGTTTTTGTATTTTGGTTTTTGAAAATATATGTACAAAAAATAGATAGAGACGAACACCTTTACTCTTCGTCTTCCTCCTGAAGACGTTTGAGTGTTTTACGGTTGAAGGCTTTTCAATCCTAGTCGTGGAAGAATAAACTCAAAATGTTCTTGAGAAAGAGCTTTGGTGAAGATGTCTGCTAACTGATATTCAGTCCTCAAGAAGTATAGTTCAACCACACCGTTTTCAACTTGTTCCCTGATGAAGTGGTGTCGAATGTCAATGTGCTTAGCTCTAGAGTGTTGAACATTGTTACAGCAGAGAGCAATGGCACTTTTGTTATCACAGTACAGAGGAACTTTAATGAATGCAAAGCCATAGTCAGATAATTGGGATCTCATCCATAAGATTTGAGCACAACAAGATGACATGGCTATGTATTCAGCCTCTGTAGAGGATATGGAAGTGCTCATTTGTTTCTTTGAAGACCAGCTCACAAGTTTATCGCTTAAAAATTGAGCACCTCTTGACGTACTTCGACGTGTATCGTGACATCCTGCATGGTCAGCATCTGCATACGCCGTTAGTGACATATCGGTGTCCTTCGGGTACCAAAGACCCATGTTAATGGTTCCTTGGAGATACCAAAAGACCTGTTTAACCGCTTCAAGGTGCTTTTTGGTAGGCTTAGCCTGGTATCTAGCACACATGCATACAACGAACAAAATGTCTGGTCTACTGGCTGTGAGGTACATCAGGGATCCAATCATACTACGATATTTCGTTTGATCTACCATGATCCCTGAGTGGTCCTCATCCAGTTTTGTACGCTCCACCATAGGAGTGTCAATAGGGTCACTGGTGTTAAATCCAAATTTTGTTAAAATTTCATTTGTGTATTTAGATTGATTTATAAAAATGCCACCGAGACTTTGTGAAATTTGTAATCCCAAGAAAAATGACATTTGTCCCATCATTGACATTTCAAATTTGGATCCCATCTCCTTTGAAAATCGGTCACATTCATTGGGGTCGGTCGAGGCAAAGATAATGTCATCATTATAGATTTGGACATGGATTAAGTGTTTGCCTGAATTTCTGGTGAACAGTGTCGGATCAACTGCTCCTTTGCTGAATCCATTGAATAGAAGAAACTTCGATAGCGTATCATACCATGCTCTAGGAGCTTGCTTCAAACCGTAAAGGGCCTTTTTCAAGCGATAGACATGAGTAGGATGCTCTGGATTCACAAAACCTTCAGGTTGGCTGACGTAAACTACCTCTTTCAGATCTCCATTAAGAAAGGCGGTTTTCACATCCATCTGATAAACAACCATGTTCTTACTAGCAGCATTAGCTAAGAAGATTCTGATTGTCTCAATATGTGCAACGAGAGCAAAAGATTCCTCAAAGTCAATACCCTCTTCTTGATGATATCATTTAGCCACTAGCCTTGCCTTATTTTTCAGAACGTCACCGTGCTCATCAAGCTTTACTTTGAAGATCCACTTGAGAGCAATGATCATTGCACAATCTGGAGCGGGTACTAATTCCCATACATCTAGTCGATCGAACTCATGAATTTTCTCTTGCATTGCATTGAACCAGCTGTCCTCAGACATTGCAGTTTTAACATCTTTTGGTTCGATCTTAGAGAGTACAGAGTTGAAGAAGCACCATAAGGCATCTGTTGCTAGTTGTTTTCGAGTGGATACTGAATGAGAAGGATTTCCAATGATGTTGTCCAATGGATGATCATGTGTCCATTTCCTAAGGTGCTCGTGTGGTTGTTGTTGAGGAATTGAAGTAGCAGAGTTTGGATCCCCTGATGATGATGGTTCAGGTGTAGGTTCAGGGGCAAAGATGTTTTCAAATGGAGCATCTTCTGGAGTAGCAGAAGGGTTATCTCCATCAAAATAACCAATTCCATGATGTACAACCGATGATTGAGGGTTTGAGGATGATGATGAGTGATCGGCAGCTGGTGCTTCTGGAGATAGAGACATTAAAACAGATAGATTCTCGGTGTTGATAGGTTCAGAAGCCACCACTGTAGATGTTGAAGAAGTGTAGTTCTCATGAGGTTCATAGTATTCATCAAACATCGGATCAAACAGCTTCTTCAAATCTTCTTCAGATGGGGTTACATATGGAACAGCAGGGGAGTGATTCTGTACAAGAGAGGAACTGATGGGACTACTTGATAGAAATTGAGGTGCGGGTCCAGAACTGGATTGTCCAGGAGCCATATGCTCAGACAGCTCATCGAACGTGACGTGAATAGTTTCCATGATATATCGGGTTCTTTTGTTGTAGATTCGGTAACCTTTCCTATTTGATGCATAGCCCACAAAAACTCCAATGTCCGCCTTAGCTCTTAATTTACCTAAATCTTGACTATCATTAGTTGGATAGCACAAAGCACCGAACACACGAAGGAAATAGAGATCATGTTTTCGATTGTGGACAAGTTCGTATGGAGTTTTTCCATGAGAGGTGTGGATGAGAGAACGATTTTAGGTGTAGCAAGCAGTGGCAATGGCTTTAGCCCAAAGAAACGTTGGGACCTTTGAGTAAATTAGCATAGTTCTAGCGGCTTCTACAAGAGTTCGATTTCGTCTTTCAACTACACCATTCTGCTGAGGAGTGCGAGGAACACTTCTTTGATGCATGATCCCAATGCTTTCATAGAACTGACTAAGTTCTTTGTTGACAAACTCAGTTCCATTATCTGTGCGGATGATTCTAATTGTTTTATTAAGCCGGAACTGCAACTGTTTAACAAGTTTGATGATGACATCGGGAGTTTCATCCTTTGTCCTCAAGAACTTAACCCAAGTAAACCGAGAGTAGTCATCAACAATGACTAACACATATTTCTTCCCGTTTATTGTTAGCACTCTCATTGGTCCGCACAAATCCATATGAAGGGTATGAAGAACTTCCATAACAGAGTTTGCGGGTGGGTTTTGGGCATATTTCTTGCTTTTTCCCAATTGATGCCTGAACAAAAGATGATCTTTCTCATATTTTAATCTTGGTAAGCCTCTTACTAGGTCCTTTCAAGAAATATTATTAATGGTGCCGAAGTTCAAGTGATTGAGACGACGATGCCATAACCATGACTTTGTTTTAGAGGCCTTTGACAGCAAGCAGATTGGAGAAGACTTCATCATATCTTCGATAGAGATGGTGTATAAGTTTGTTCCACGTGTTCCACTTAAAAGTTCCACACCATCAAGCTCTCTAACGAAGCAAGTATGTTTTCTAAAAGCCACTTCTAGATCAGAATCACATAATTGACCGACAGAAAACAAGTTATGATCAAGACCTTCAACGTAATATACCCGGGAAATTACACTATCACCAACCTCATAATCTCCATAACCCATAATTGCTCCAAAATGGTCGTTTCCGAATCTAACAGTCCGAGAAATTTACTCCGAAGTTCATGAGCAGATGCATCTCCAGTCATATGCTTGAGTGCAGAGTCCAAATACCAAAGGACGATTTGTACGACCTACATTTGAATAAGACAAGAGTGGATGATCGGATAATTTGGATCCCCATGATCGAAGGGATTCCGTTTGGTTGTACAAGTATTGGATCACCCACATCAGAAATAGAAGATATGACCTCATTTGTATTGGATGCAAGACTAGTAGTGGCAGTGGACCTATTTGTAGTGTGAGCACTTCTTAAAGGTATGATTCTACCAGTAGGCTTCCATTTCTTAGAAGGCATAGATCTAGACATCTTAGGACAAGATTCATTCAATTTGAATTTTCGGCCAGTAGGTTTCTATTGATAACCCACATTACTAAATATTCTTCCTGTAGGCTTCCAATAATTGCTAACCCTTTTTCTTTTAGGCTTCCAGATCTCCTTAACCTGTTTAGCAGTTTTTATAATTTTGACTGGAGTGTTACCAACATTTATCACCTCATTCGCAATACATTCATGATTAAGACCAGAAATCAAACATTCATTACATGTTTTGCAAAAGGCAGCAGAATTCGAATTAATTACAGTTTACGTATAGCTAATACCGAATAAACACGATTCGTTTTATCAGCTCAAAATTATTCTTCCTAGGGTGTTCTTTACTTTCTTATCTTCAACACTTTTTGGCTGGCAAGATCCTATTTCGCATTATATTGCCTGAAGGCTTTGACCCGCTAACCTTAGTGTTGTGATTATCCTGTGAGAAGGAACAACAGAAATATTAGTTGGTGATACTACTCTTTGCATTAGTGGTCTAGATGCGGGATCTGAAGTATTGTGAGGCACATTAAAAGTCACATTCTTAACCTTAGGTATAGAACTAGGTGCAACTATTCTATCTCGCCTACTACTAGATTTCGGACTTGTGACAATATACGCACGCTAAGAGTTACGAGATCTTTAGCATCCATGCAGGCATAGGCTATGGTACTATTAAAAGGTTTTTCTATTCTTTCATCTTCAACCATCTCATGGAGACCCTTTAAACTATCCTTAAGGTATGAGAGATAGGCTTTATGTGCAAGTTCATTATTCCTAATGGGCGGGGGAATATATAACATATCGACAAAGATACTTATCACAAGCAGAAACCTTAGGAACAAAATATTTGCAGTTAGGGATTGGCAATTTTCCTTTTACCTCACGCTTCATATTCTCAATATCGTTAAGTAAAGAAGTTATCTTTTCAATGTGTTTATCATGATTAACTTTGAATGACTCACATAACTCTTTGTTTTGATCATTAACCTTGGAAATTTCAGATTTAAAACAATCATTTTCCTTTTGCAAGTTATCAATAATGTTTTGAAGTTGGAAATTCTGAGAATCTAAAGGTGGAGGCATTCGGAAACCATTAACATCATACTTTTCCCCTTAGTTGTGAGATTTAGGTTCTCAATCTTTTGATCGTGTTGCAATGAGCTCGAATTTGTTCATCACGTTTATTTATTTCTAAAACGGCATCAAACTCAGGAGCATCAGAGGATGTCTTGATATTTGAGGTTTTAACATTTTCTTTGAGATGTTGATATTTTAATTGCAAAGCAAGATGTTCAACTTCTAATTTAGAAAATTGTTTGACCAAGTTGTCATGATCATCCTGTTCTATTTTCTCATGCAATTTTGAATTTGTTGTTTCAAGCTCAATGACACGATCATGGGAAACTTTCAAAGCAATAGATAATTCATGAAATTGAGATGCAGTAATAGAAGAATTTGTAGCAGTGTAGAATACATCTTGAGCAACACATTGAGAAATCAAGTTCTCGTTTAAGATATGCAGATTCTTCTTTTCAATTCATTATATTTGAGTCCCCGTTCATAATTATTGACCTCAACTATCATTGCATCAAATTCCTTTTCCATTTCTTTAATCTCTGTGTCTATCCCCTTTTTAAGACTCTTAAATTGACCTTTTAATTGTTTAAAGAAATGCATGACCTCAGTTAAATAGCATTCTTTAGTTTGCTCAAAACCCCTTTCCCCTTCAGTTATCCCAGTAGGTGTGATTCTTTTTTTACATGTTTTCTCAAAATTAACAAATAGTTGGTAAACTACATAAAGGCTTATTAAGGTCTTGCTCTTAGTGGGAAGTGTTCTAGGCACTAAGTGCATTGGTGTATTTGGAGAATACACAGTTGCTTGGGACAGTTTCCTACAAGGGGGGGTTCTTTTCAACAAGGTTATCTGCTTTTTGTTTATCCATATCCTTTTTCCAGAACACTTGTTCAGGCGTTAATAGGGTTTGAGGCTTAAACTTGTTCAAGGAGATCCAATTTTCCTTTGTGGAATCATGAGATTTAAAAGTCATGTTATATTTAATGCACCAGGGATCTTTAAGCTTATCATTCAATTTTCCTAGTGGCATCTTTAATTTTCTATCTTCCCATGCACCAATGCATGAAGGTTTTTGTCTAGGCTTGAGGATCTCATCACCATCATAGACAACCTTTTGAGCGGCTTTTGCTATTTTACCATACTCGTTCAGGTTCCTTTACAATGGGAATACTATGCTTATCGCTTAAGACTCAATGCTTAGTGACCATGTGAGCAATTGAAGGGTTTTTCCTTGTACGTACAACTTGTTCTCAAGTTTGTTTTTCAATGTTTTTAGGTTGGAAAATTCAGTTAAAAGTTTTGATTCCTTATCATTGAATTCCTCGCTAAGCACTTTCACATTTTCTTGAAGTTCCTGCTTTTGCTTAGCTTTGTTAAGCTTTTCTTGTAAGGAATTTAACTCTTGTTTTAATATTTCTTCCCTAAAATTGTTTTTTCCGATAAGGTACGCATTTGGATATCCATTCCCGCAATGAGTGGTTAGTTCAAACTTAGCACTGCTCATATATGGCAACTTGATCCTTATAGGTATGAGTTCAGCGGTCAAGGAATCATCAGCACATAAGCAGTGAATTCATCAGCATGCATTCATTGTTAATTGCGTAAGATTCATCACTTGGTACAATAAGAATGTCATCTTGCTTCACATATTGTTCATATGGGACAACATTGCTATTTCCCATATTGTCAATATCTGATTCAATGACTTCAGTAGATTGTACTTCATGGTGAATCTTTTGCTCATCAACCACATCATATAGTTTAAGTACCTCTGATATGATGGATTCCTGGAGGGATGGATCGTTGAGGTGAAGAGACCATTGGAGAGATGTTAGCCATGAAGATAGTCTTTGCATATGGTTCATCATCAACGTCCGAGTCAAATGCATCACAGTCTGCAACTTGAAAGGCGTTGGGATTGTTCTGAGCAGTACCATGCACAGGTTGTTCATCCACATCAGCATCGTATGTCTTAGCATTCCCATCAATCAAGAACAACAACTCCTCCTCATTCAACATTGCTCTATTATCTTGTGCTTGAACCAGCAACATCTTGTCCCTGAAGTATTCTGCATTTTGAGGACGTTTTAGTTGAGTGCAGTTCCTAGCAATGTGCCCTTCTCCACCACAGTTGTAGCACTTGATTGGTTTAAGTTGACCCTGTGCTATGTTCCTTCCACGATTCTAATTTCCCACATATCCACCACCAACACCAGCATTCCCATGTTCATTGTGTGGAAGGTAAGCATTCTGTCTTCCCTGCACATTTTGCACCACAACCTTTCCGTCTTTCACAGTAGCATGATTGTGAGATTTGACGCAGTTCTAAGATGATTGTTGGTGTGTGGGGTGAGATTCAAGTTTTGCTTGACCATAAGAGCCACTTGATTGATAAAGTGTTCCATGACTGCGTTAGAATCAGGAGGCTTATACCCACAATTAAGAATGAGCTTGTGGTTACCATTTCCAGTGGGTATGACTTGTGATGCTTTGGTAGTAATCCCTACATTAGTGTAGAATGCAGGGAAATCATTTGA
>OU343217.1:250036273-250104837 GCA_910596185.1 Chrysanthemum makinoi | reverse complement strand
GTTGTTCGACTGTTGTTGTAGAATCAACTGGTGGTGCTTCCTCAACAGTAGTTGTTGTAGCAGGTGTATCGGTATTGGATTTTGCAGGTTGAGCAGCGAAACATTTGATAGAGTGGAGCACGTTCATCAATATCTCACTAAATAGAGAGAAAATAGATGTGTTCCATTTGGACGTCGAAGTAAGCTAGAGGCTTGGTTCAGCTGATGATGGGGTTTGGGGGAAGTTTAGACGGTTACGTCCGGGTCCAGCTGTTGCTCAGAAGCCATTTCAGTAAGCTCATCGAAATTTGCATGAATCGTTTCCATAATATCCCTTGTACGACGATTCCAGATCCGGAAACCCTTAGAGTTTTCACAATATCCAAAAAAGACTCCAATGTCATCTTTGGCTTTGAGCTTACCAAAGTCATCACAATCATTATTCGGATAACAAAGGGATCTAAATACATGAAAGTGTTTGAGATTCGGTTTACGGTTGTGGATAAGCTCATAAGGTGTTTGTTGTGGCATTTTGATAATCATTGAACGGCTCTGAGTGTAGCATGCAGTTGACACGGCTTCAGCCCACAAGTAATCTGGAAGTTTTGCATTGATTAACATCATTCTTGCAGCTTCCACTAACGTACGGTTTCGTCTTTCAACAACTCCGTTTTATTCCGGTGTTCGTGCAATGGATGTTGATGATCATTCCCACTTCTCATAATATGCATGAAGAGTTTGATTCACAAATTCAGTTCCTTTGTCTGTTCTGATTTGTCTGACTGTGTTCCAGAGCTGAACTTGAATTTTCGTGAGAAATGTGAGGATCATCTGTGGAGCTTGATCTTTACTTCCAAGAAAAATAAACCCAAGTCCATCTTGAGTAGTCATCTACAATTACCAAGATGTAGCGTTTGCCATTAATCGTCTGCACGCGCATCGGGCCACACAAATCCATGTGAAGAAGATGAAGCACATGCTGTGAGTTGTGTTCCACCTTTGAAGGAAAGTGAGCACGAGTGCTTTTCCCTTGTTCACAAGCTGAGCAAAGGTGATCTTTAGAATACCGAAATCTTGGGAGACCTTCAACAAGTTTGTATTGTGCAAGATTGGTTATGGTTTGAAAGTTTAAATGTGAGAGACGACGGTGCCATAGCCAAGATTTTGTAGATGTTGCCTTTGAAAGTAGACGGATGGGAGATGAAGCAATCATGTCTTGCATTGAGATTGTATAAAGACTTGAATTGCGGGTACCAGACATAAGATTGTTTCCTTGTAGATCACGAATGAAACAAGTTTTCTCCCGAAAAGCAACTTTCAAATCTCCATCAAGAAGCTGGCAACGAGAAGAGATTGTGACCCAGGCCTTCCACATAATAAACCCTGCTAATTTCGATGTTCCCATTGATGTAATCTCCGTAGCCCATGATAGATGCGAAGTGGTCATTCCCGAATCTAACAGTGCCGATGAACTTTGATACAAAGTTTGATAACAGTTTAAGATTGCTTGTCATGTGTCGGTAACATCCGCTATCAACAATCCAAAGGATGATCTGTATCACATGCATTACACACAACAACACATATGGAATAGAAGTAGATGTGAAACCCAAGAGTTAGGGGTTCGAAGCAGTTATAGTAGAAACACACATATTAATGATTTTAGGTATCCATTTAAATCCAAGTGTATTATGTAACCATTTCTGCCATCTCCAACTAGTCTTAGCTTTGGTCTTAGTGAATGCACTAGGTGATAAGTTCTTCTTAGAAAGGTGAAGTGGATTCTATAGGTACATCAATGATGTAATTGGAACAATAGAGGTGGTTTACCCTAGCACAGACTTAGAAGCATTAGTGGGGCAGAGGTATTCTGTTTTCTATTATTACGCTTACGATTCAAGATAGCCTTATCAACACATTTATCATGACAACCAGAAAACATGCTTTTACGACAACCAACACAAGAGGCTTCAAACAAAACATTAAGAGTACTTAAAGATTCAGATTCGTTACATCACTTTGTTCATTACATTTTTTCATACCTAATATCTAAAGTTGGTGCAACTTGAGTTTTATTCAAAGTCCTAAGGTGTTCTTCTACTTCAGCATTCTTTATTGTTATTTTCTTACGTCGCAACTTCCTATTCTTCCTTGTATTGCTCCTAGGCGGTGAAGTGCGGCCGTTGGGAAAAGAGGCAACTATTCATGTTTCATCAGTAGAGGGAGCACATTAGTTTCTTGGGTTGTCATTAGATGTTCTAGAGTCATTTTGAATCTGTTTAGGTGCGATTACTACTGTATTACTATCCCTATCTTGTTTAAGTTTCACCAACTCTGCTTTTAGATCATGGATTTTGTGTAACAAATCTAGATTTTCAGAACGAGTGAGTCCATCTTTCGTAAAAACATCTTTGGTGTATGCAAGATGATCATCAAGGTCATTTTACGCTTTAGCACGAGTCTTTTTGAGTAAATCAAATATGACACTATATTCCTTTTAACTTTTGAATTTCTTCTTGTTCATATTTTGAAATTTGACACTTCAAAGACACATTTTCATCTTCCAGTTGCTCAAGTTTTGGACTAAGTTTTGGTATGCACCTGGTTGATTTTATTTTGCAAAGCGAGTTCTCGATTTTGACAATCTTTTTGACACCATTGAAGACGACGTTTGGCATTTGAAAGCTCGTTTAACAATCGTTCATTTTCAACTTTTAAAGACTTGATTTGTGACACAGTTCGAGTATTCTCAATATTTTCAACAGAATCAGCAGAGATATAATCAAATGCATATGCAACAGAATGTAATAACACAACATTATAGATATTAGCATAGATAACATCTTTCAAGAGTCGATCAACATCTTTTCTTCACATTTTCTTTTTTGCGTGTTGTTTTGAAATCGATGTTTCTTTTGTTGAAAACCTCTTTCATAAGTCCAAGCTCCTTGTGAAAATCCATTTCCCAATATAATGCACACATTTTCAAATTCTGGACATGAGGTAAAATTCTTTTCTGAAAAATATCTCTTTGTGCTCTCGCATGAGGTGATTGAAAATGTTCAACTTTTATTTCAGAATTGAGTTCAATTTCACGTTCCAAAATTTTGATGTCCGAAATGAATGTTTCAAAATATTTAATAATTTGACATTTTTCGGGTATTGATTTTACTTCACTGAGTGAAGGTAAAGGACCATTAATTTGTGCAGAATTGGGTTGGGGACCATCATTAAAGACTCAAAAATAAGGCTGATAACCCAAGGTGTGTTAGAATTATCCTTTGTGCGCGAAAGTGATGGCTTTTGAATAGTTAAATGGTTTTTTAAACAACATTTCCTAATTTTGATCGACTCGTCCTTTTGCATCTAATTCTCTTGACGATTATATCAACAACACTCATAACGGAATCATCAATTCTATGTTACTGCAAGACGTAAACTTCAGGATTTGGTTTGAATGCTCTATTTGAAAACTTTGGTTTGTAATCAGCAAGATTCAGTCCATATCCATTTGGATTTGGTTTAAAGGTAAACTTTTGAATAGTTGTGATTGACTCACCATGTTTATAAACAACATTGTTAATACAAATAAGCCGTAAAAATGTTTATTTATATTTTACGACCTTCTAATGTTTTGTCGATAACAAACGTAAAATCATTTTAATGAAACAAAAAGAATACGTAAATAGTTTGAGTCAATAGTTTCCTAACACATTTATGCTGTCACATAAAACACTAAAACAAGTATAAGTGATTTTATGATTTAGATACATATGTATAACAACTAGTGTTTACATATTGGGTTAGCATATACTTAAACTAAGTATACTAAAATGGGTAAAAACAAGTATATACTAAATGGGTAAAAACAAGTATATACTAAATGGGTAAAAACTAGCAAATGGTATTGACCCATAACCCATGGTTTTATATATACCACTTAACCAAGTTCATTGTATCTAGAAAGAAAACCATGGATCAACCCATAACCCATGACCCATGACCCATAACCAAAAATACCCATGGGAAAAGAGGAGCGTTCCACGGATCCCTGGCTTTGTGCTAGCCGGATCCCAAGTGGAAGGGATCTGTGGGATCCGGGGAACAGTAGAGAATTTTCTCTATAAATAGAGAGCCATTTCTTCCTTTCTACTCATGACTTTACACACATACTTCCCCCAAGTATTCTAACCCTCTAACCTCAGATCCAAGTGATCTATGTAGTTTGTCTTTTGTTTTTGTTTGATCTTCTAGGTTCCTCTTAAAGGCAAGATCACCACTTCTTGAAGACGAGCAAGCTCAAGTCCATGAGTTGCCATGCTTCGTCATCATCAAGACAACTAAGGTTCTCTTGTTGATAGTTCTTCCTTTCTCCATAGATGTTGGGTTGAAGGCATTAGTGAAGGATGCCGAAAGTGTCAAGATGAAAGCATTAGTGAAAGGTGTTCATCATCCGTGTCAAAGCATTAGTGAAGAATGCTAAAGGTGTCAAGATAAAGGCATTAGTGAAGGGTGCCAAGCGTTGTGTCAAAGGCATTAGTGAAGGATGCCGAAGAATCAAATCAAGTCGCATTTGTGAAGAATGCCTAGGTCATATAATCGATGAGGTGCATCGTTATACATATAAGTATTTGTGTATTTACAAGGATGGAGATATCCTTGATGGTGTTGTAACAAGGAGTATATCTCCTTGAGATTAGGTGTTGTGTTGTGAAGGGTAGTAGTTCCTCCATAGTAATGGAACTAGGTGCTTAGCCTAGTACCTAATAAAGGGTAGGCGACGTTGTGATAGGATTAGTTCTCCTAAGGTGTGAAAGAACTCGGTGGTTAGCCTAGCACCGTATAAAGGGTAGGCGACTTTGTGTTAGGTGTGGTTCGCCTTGGTGTGAAAGAACTCGGTATTTAGCTTTGTACCAGAAAAAGGTTAAGCGACGTTGTGAAGGCTTCTCCGCCATAAAGAGATTGGTGTAGTGCTTACGAACTCTCGAGTAGGTGACTCGGGGAGTGGAGTAGGGCAAGGAAGGTGTCCTTGTAGCTGAACCACTATAAATAACTTGTGTCGTGATGATGTGCTTCTTACTCTTTATCTTTCATTACACGCTTATATATCTATCTATCAACGTCCAACAAAAACAACCAAATAGATTGACATAAGTCGATCTAAATATTTAAAAGGAAGTTTTAAATTGGTAAAACTATTCAACCCCCCTTCTAGTTTTCCACAATTGGTATCAGAGCTTCGTTACCAAGTTTCTTAAAGTATGTTGTACTTTAAAGACTTGATACGATCCGTGTATGTTTGAAAACTACAAAGAAGGATTTTTTTTTGTTGGTCATATTTTATTTTAAATCATTTTGTTGGACATTGATAGATGATTCTAACAACTTTTGCTCTTAAGAAATCTTCATGCTAGAATCTCTCCAAAATCTTCATTCAAAGAATAGTGAAGTCAACATTTAAGGAAGGATCTAAAAAGTAATCACAACTTACGCACACCAAGTACAAAGGATTACTTTAAAAGCTCATGAAGTATTTTTGGTATTATGCCAAACCAAGAAGCATAGAGGTATGTTTTACTTTTCATTAGATAGGTTACATGAGTTCCATTTATTTTCATAAGTTCTCTTTGTTTATTAATCACTAACAACATCGGGAATGATATTCCTTTTTGATTCGTCAAACTAACGCCGTCATCACATATGAACCCTTGATATGTAATTCATCAAAAGTCGTCATTCAAAAACAATCTTCATCTAATACCTCCGAACTAGTTTATAGCAAGCTAATTTATAAGCCTACTACAAATATAATGCCAAACAACTCCTTTTCTGTCCACAGTAGCCGGATCCCTCTAGTTGTACTAGCCGGATCCTAAATACAAAGGATCCGGGGGAACCATGGAACAGAACTCAGCTATACGCTTTCAAAAAATTACCACTGATCTTTTTCCCTCTATTCACATAACACAAAAACGACTAAGCTACTGAATCCATCCTCATTGGCTTCCATACTCTCAAGTATTCCTTCCTAGAAAACCATTGTAAGTTATTACATTAACTTGTTCTAATTTTCATCATCCTCATCCTAGGGTTTATGGTTTCTTAATTTTTTAATTTAATTAGGGCTTTTTAAATTAATCATGAAAAGGGGCTTTTAACAAAATCACATTGTGTTCACAACATTGTTAATACAAATCAAAACCATAAACCCATCAAAACTAATTTTACCTAATTGGAAAATTTGTGTTTTTAGGACCAACCATGCCTAAAGCTACTCAACAAGATCATCATGATACCATTCACTACCTTACTCATTATTATCGTAATGAGGAATTCTCAAAAATTGACCGAAAGGTCTTCAAAAAGCTCGAAAAACGACTTATTCACGAAGGTCATGTAATTAAGGAATGTTTCCTTGAAGATACCGACATTCGTCAAGTCTTCTCGGCAATCAACTTTGATTGTCTTCTTGACATTGATGAACAAATTTGTCCGGTCTTTATCTTTGAATTTTATAGAAGTATTAGGATCATTCGAAACGTCGATGATAGCATTTCAATCGCTTTCATCATCAATAAACAAAACTTCAATCTTCCTCTCAACACCTTTGCTCAAATTCTTCACATTCCTTGTGAAGAAATTTGTATGTACTCTCAAGATTGGGCAATTAACACTCAAAACCTTGCACTCGATTAAACCAATGTACCATACTCCTCTTGATGAACCCGAAACCATCCGAGACACCATTTTCAAAATAAGAGCCGACCAATCCCGTTTCGACCGAAACAAGAAGCTCATTCACCGTAATCCCTTTCAAATGGAACTTTTTGAAATCCATCCCATGTTTAAAAATGGGAAGAAATCCTTAGGGAAAACGTCATAAGTCTAGTTGGAAACAAAGATCATCCAAACGCATGTCTTGTGCAAATGATCTATTGTCTTGTCCACCAAAAGCCAATTAATCTCGCCTATTACATGGTAAGGAGAATGGCTGGGGTATTCAAAGCTTCCAACATGGTACTTCCTTATGGTATGCTCCTAACACGACTTTGTAAGTATGTTAGTGCATTGCAACCATCCCCTATCAACAATGATCATTTCCTTGCCGATCATGTAATGGTACCTCTTACCAAAATACCCTCTAAACGCTTCAAGGACAATGGAAAGAAACCTAAAGCTCTCTCGAACTCCTCGGCCGGTGAAGAAGAAGATGAAGATGAGGAAGATGTCGACCCCGTAGCCAACATTAAATTAGAAATCCTTGAATACCACGAACAACTTCCAACCATTCCAAACGAGACCGCGGAATTTAAACAATTGGGGGGCATGATTCAAAACCTCGCTTACAACCTCACTAAGCCGTCAAAAAGGAAAAGAAAGGATTGACGAAAGAGACAATAGGATTGTGCTTATTTTAGTTTATTTTATGTTTGGATGATTATGTGTTAGTTCTTTTGGTTTATGGAAATTTGGATATTGTTACTTTATCATACTTTTATAAGTAGTGTTTTGTGATGACATGCTTGTTTCTATTCTTTATCTTTGGATTTACTAGTGTGCATAAACTGTGCATCATTTCTGTGTAGGTTCTGATCTGCAGATGCCGGATCCCTAGGATTAGCCTAGTCGGATCCCTCCCTTGAGGGAACCGTGGGATCCGTGACATCAGATCAGCAATACAGCATTTCTTGCATCAAAATATCTTTCTAGATAACATCTCATTAGCTAAGCATATGATTTTAGAATCCAACTAGAACCATTTCAAGGATGAGAAAAGCTTAGACTCACTAAAGTATTACTTAAGATCTTAGTCTAATTACCTCTTGATTTATCAACACATCTAAACTCACCATATTTCCGCTTCAACTACTCACAAACTATTTCTCATCTCTCAAAACACTTAAGAGGACAAATTAAACATTTTTGGGAAATTGCTTCTAGTCATTTCTATCTCAAAGTAAGACAAAAATTAGTTTTTCAATTCTTGTGATTTTTAAGAATTTTTCTAAATATCACCTCAAGCTTAAATCTGATCACTAGGATCATTTATTATGACTTGACACCTCCAAAACTCATAGTGTTATCCTTGGACATCCATTGGTAGGCATCTTGTCCAATCTTCTTTCCAATTAAAACAATCATTTGCTATAACACTTATTATCTTTGATCATTCAAGTATCCTCTCATCCTAAAACACTTAGGAGAACTGAAACACTCAAAATAAGATAGGTTTTAGCTCCTAGAAACCTCATTTCAAACCTGTCATAACTGCTGAGAGCCGGATCCCTCCAAGGAGGGAACCGTGGGATCCGGGTGACAGTTTATGTCAAACATTGCTAAAACAATCATTTCAACTCATCTTCCTAACTTAAACACTTCATCTCATCTTAAATGAGTTCCTAGATCAGTGAAACTCTGAATCTCAACCTTGTGCATGTTAATCATCACATTTCAAAGAACATTAGTGGATTAAGTCTTAAATGCAATTGCCAAGTTCTTCCCTTTATAAGCCATGTGCTAAAAACACTTTAGTCATCAAACACTAACACAATCATCAGCAATTGCAAACCATTTCCCTTAGTCATTTCATCATGAGAAAGGCTCCTAGTGCTAACTCATCCACTCAAGAACCACCCAAGAAACTTGCTAGAATCATACATGAAGTTTCCTCAACCGAATCATCTCCGGTTAAGTCCACCAATTCTAGGATTTCTCCCACACCAAGGAAACCAATCAAACTAATTCCCAAGAAGGGTGTTCCCACTAGGATTTCATCACCTAATTCTACTATACCAAACATACCCTCCACAACTCAACCAACATCATTAGTGCCTAAAGCCACCTCACAATCATTTGAAGATCCTCAACCACTTCACTTGAACTTCCACTTCAAGAAACTCAAAACCATGACAAGGATTGCTATCATTGTAAACATGTTGAAAGATTGAAACATGAACTAGATAGATTGATACATGAACTACAAGCTCAAACTTAGAATGTTTAGGAAAACTCATCTCATCATTTATCGTCATTAAGCTTTTAGTTGAATCTAAAGTTTTGAGTAACTCATTAGCATTAGTAGCACTTCTTTGGCTAGTTCATTCTCTTGTTTTAGAGATTTGTTCGATTATCTCTTGTTTTTATTAAATGAATATCTATATGCTATATTTATTTAGTGCATTGTGCTTGTTATTTCACATCTTCATTAGCATTGAATGGAACATTCTCATTGCTGAAGAAACTATCAAACAGATAGCCGGATCCCTCCCAAATACCTAGACGGATCCCTCCAAGAAGGGAACCGTGGGATCCGTGGTACAGAAGCACAAAATTGTACTAACTTGAGTTTTTCTTGCAGGAAATTATGCATTATACTCTTGATCTCTAATCTTTACTTTGTAGATTTTCAAAATAACACATGAAGTTTTTGACACCATAAAACTAGGGGGAGCTTTGTGTCAAACGATACTGCAAGACATTTGCAACATTAATCCGTTTTTGGATTATACTTCATGATACCACATTGCATCTTTGCAATATTCAAAGGAGAGCACGTTTTCGTCACTTAGACGAACCATTTGTAAATTCAATTGCAAACACAATTAGTTTATTTTACGTCATGTCTTTGACGCCCTTTCAAAGGGATGGACTCGTCAAGGGGGAGTTAAGACGAGTACCATTCCCGTCACTTGCCCTCTTTACATTTTTTTTACACATCTTTTCTTATAAAAATTGTGTTAGTTTCTTTTAACACTTTTTGTTTTGACAAAAAGGGGGAGAAGAAAGTAAAAACTACAAATTTAAACTTTTACGAATTTTAGATTTTCTCATAAAATAATTTTTTGTTTTGTCATCAACAAAAAGGGGGAGATTGTTAATACAAATAAGCCGTAAAAACGTTTATTTATATTTTACGACCTTATAATGTTTTGTCGATAACAAACGTAAAATCATTTTAATGAAACAAAAAGAATACGTAAATAGTTTGAGTCAATAGTTTCCTAACACATTTATGCTTTCACATAAAACACTAAAACAAGTATAAGTGATTTTATGATTTAGATACATATGTACAACAACTAGTATTTACATATTGGGTTAGCATATACTTAAACTAAGTATACTAAAATGGGTAAAAACAAGTATATACTAAATGGGTAAAAACAAGTATATACTAAATGGGTAAAAACTAGCAAATGGTATTGACCCATAACTCATGGTTTTATATATACCACTTAACCAAGTTCATTGTTTCTAGAAAGAAAACCATGGATCAACCATAACCCATGACCCATGACCCATAACCAAAAATACCCATGGGCAAAGAGGAGCGTTCCACGGATCCCTGGCTTTGTGCTAGCCGGATCCCAAGTGGAAGGGATCTGTGGGATCCGGGGAACAGTAGAGAATTTTCTCTATAAATAGAGAGCCATTTCTTCCTTTCTACTCATGACTTTACACACATACTTCCCCCAAGTATTCTAACCCTCTAACCTCAGATCCAAGTGATCTATGTAGTTTGTCTTTTGTTTTTGTTTGATCTTCTAGGTCTCTAGGTTCTCTTAAAGGCAAGATCACCACTTCTTGAAGACGAGCAAGCTCAAGTCCATGAGTTACCATGCTTCGTCATCATCAAGACAACTAAGGTTCTCTTGTTGATAGTTCTTCCTTTCTCCATAGATGTTGGGTTGAAGGCATTAGTGAAGGATGCCAAAAGTGTCAAGATGAAAGCATTAGTGAAAGGTTTTCATCATCCGTGTCAAAGCATTAGTGAAGAATGCTAAAGGTGTCAAGACGAAGGCATTAGTGAAGGGTGTCAAGCGTTGTGTCAAAGGCATTAGTGAAGGATGCCGAAGAATCAAATCAAGTCGCATTTGTGAAGAATGCCTAGGTCGTATAATCGATGAGGTGCATCGTTATACATATAAGTATTTGTGTATTTACAAGGATGGAGATATCCTTGATGGTTTTGTAACAAGGAGTAGATCTCCTTGAGATTAGGTGTTGTGTTATGAAGGGTAGTAGTTCCTCCATAGTAATGGAACTAGGTGCTTAGCCTAGTACCTAATCAAGGGTAGGCGACGTTGTGATAGGATTAGTTCTCCTAAGGTGTGAAAGAACTCGGTGGTTAGCCTAGCACCGTATAAACGGTAGGCGACGTTGTGTTAGGTGTGGTTTGCCTTGGTGTGAAAGAACTCGGTATTTAGCTTTGTACCGGAAAAAGGTTAAGCGACGTTGTGAAGGCTTCTCCGCCATAAGGAGATTGGTGTAGTGCTTACGAACTCTCGAGTAGGTGACTCGGGGAGTGGAGTAGGGCAAGGAAGGTGTCCTTGTAGTCGAACCACTATAAATAACTTGTGTCGTGGTGATGTGCTTCTTACTCTTTATCTTTCATTACACGCTTATATATCTATCTATCAACGTCCAACATAAACAACCAAATAGATTGACATAAGTCGATCTAAATATTTAAAATGAAGTTTTAAATTGGTAAAACTATTCAACCCCCCCCCTTCTAGTTTTCCACAAACATTTCGAAACTCTTTGATTTTGTTTTGTAAGTCTACAATTTCTTCAAGATAGTCATCTATTCGTTACGTTGAATGCTTTTTGTACTCAGAGAACTGTTTTTGACAAGTTAACAACTCAGACTTGGCTTTTTGAGTTTCCAAAGTGAGAGCGTTAAGTTGTTGTTTATGATCATATTTCAGTTGTTCTATTTGAGACATCAAAGCATTCTTAGATACGACTAGATCACGTATATGTTGCTCTAATGATTTTTCGTTTTGGTAAGATTTAGCAAAAGTGACTTCAAAACCTTTTTCACGTTTTTCTTGTGTTTGAAAAATGTTGAGTTGATATTTTAAGCATTCATTATCCTTAGTTAACAGTGCATTTTTGTCCTTTAATTGCTTATTGATGTCTTTGCATATTTCCAGTCGAGATTCTTGGTCTTTAAGTAAGGTCATGAGCTCAATATCTAGATTAGATGAAAGTTCAGCTTGTTCAACGTGAGTCTCAACATGATCATTAGTCAGATCCTCAAGTATAACCACGGAGTCAACTTGATTATCAATGGTAACCAGAAGGTCATCTTGATCGTCAAATATAACTACGGGATTTATTTGATTATCATCGGAATGAGATGTAGATGGCTCATGTTGAACACTCTGATCCTAGTCGGATGCAGATGTTGGCAGAGATATCAGATCAGTAATGAATATAGTTTGATCTGGTACCTGAGACAAGCCATCAGTGTCATACACTGGGCCTGTGTCACTCATGTGGAGTTCGTGCATGTTAGCCATTAGCATCACTGCTGCATTAGCCTGCAAGTCCTCCATATCATCATCAGAATCTGCATTTTCCATGAAGCTTTGTTCCTTGTTGGTAAGAGTTCCACCAGCTTCATCCTTAAGAGCCAAGAGTAAAGCCTCTTTGTGATAAGCGCTGCCTCTTGTCCTCGGCTTTGGGCATGCATTAGCCAGATGACCCTTCTCATTACAGTTATAAAAACAAAGACCATTAACCCCATTCTGAGCATTACCCTTGTTGGGAATTTTAGAAGTTCCTACTGATGAAGTTCTACTGACAGGTTCCTACTGAAGCTATTGATGGTTTCCGCTGATGACATGGTTCCTGCTGATATTGTATTCCTACTGATATAGTTAATCAGTATTAGTTTGTTAGGATTTGCATGAGCTATTTTAGGTAGTTATATGCATTTATTTTATTATTATTGTCTATTTAGGGTTCCTTGTGTATAAAAGGAACAAATGACTTTTGTATTAGATAACTCTTGAACAAACACTCCATAAAAACACATCTTTCAGAGAGGGTAATAGAGATCCATAGAGGATCATTGTTTTATGAGAAAACCTTATTAGTAATGTTGATTGTGTTATTCTATTCCGCTGTGCATCCAATCAATCAATGTTACTTATACCCTACTTGAGTCCGGATCTTGGATTCAACATTTATTGTAGAAACCTAGGATCCGGACTCAACTAGAGTATAGAATAACAATGATTGAAATAGGCACAACGGAATAATAAGAACACAATCAAAGTTACCAACAAGGTTTTTCTCATAAAACAATAATCCTCTATGGATCTCTATTACCCTCTCTGAAAGATGTGTTTTTCTAGAGTGTTTGTTCAAGAGTTATCTAATACAAAAGTCATATGTTCCTTTTATACACAAGGAACCCTAAATAGACAATAATAATAAAATAAATGCATATAACTACCTAAAATAGCTCATGCAAATCCTAACAAACTAATACTGATTAACTATATCAGTAGGAATACAATATCAGCAGGAACCATGTCATCAGCGGAAACCATCAATAGCTTCAGTAGGAACCTGTCAGTAGAACTTCATCAGTAGGAACTTCTAAAATTCCCAACAATCCTCCCCTAAACTTGAATTTGACTTTGTTAACTTCAAGCTTCCAGATAGATGAGTAACTTCCAAAGCATGAGGATTGATACTTTAACATCTGCAGCAAAATAAAGTAACCAGCAGCAACCAAATCTATATATATCGGCAGCAACTAGAAACCATCTTTGAAGAACAAGATTCCACTACAACTCCTAGATCAGCGGCATCAGGAACCAGCAGCATCAGTAACCAGAGTAGGTTTGATAAGCCTTTACCAAGTAGCTACTCACTCTTGGGCTAGCTAGTCCTTTGGTGGAATCATGACATCACCCTGGTGAACTAGTAACCAGTCCTACACTTAGAACGTGAATCAATGGTGTGTTGGAGAACCCTAATGATTTTAGGTAAATCATCACAGCCATAAACGGATTTGACATGTCTTTACCTCTAGCCGTTTGCTCAGGACAAGCCAATCCTTTGGTTACCCAATAGGGCAGCAACCATGGTGAATTGATGACCATTTCAACTCTCAGCAATGAAGCATGGGTGAGTTGAGTACCCTATGGTTTTGAGCAAACCATTACAGCTATCAACGGAATTGAGATGTCTTTACCAAAAACCGTTTGCTTTTGGACTAGCCAACTCTTTGATGGAATGTCGTCATCATCATGGTGATTTGATTACCATTTATGGATATCCGCAGCCTTTACCACAAGCCATAATCTTGTGGGCTAGTCAACTCTTGTGTCAGCAAGACATGGTGAGATGAAAACCATTAGTTGTGTGGTAATTAACCAACACCAAAACCTGCAAGCAAGAAAGAGTAGAAACTGAACATAGATAGGTTAGAGTTTTTTTTTTTTTTTTTTTTTTATCACTAAACAAAAGAAATAATACGATTTTTTTTTAACTATAAATTGAAAATAAAGAAAGAATAAAAAGATACAAAATATGTAAACGATACCATCAAGCAGCAGCAGAAACCAAAGAAATATGTAGTGTCAGCAGAAACACTATGCCTCCCGAAAGGCGTATGAGGATCCAACAGCTGCAAAAATGGTTAGAATACAAAAAATACAACAATAAGCCTCCCCTTAGGCTTATGCCTCCCCTCAATCAATGCACCTGACAAAGACTATTGTTCTTGGGAACCCAGAATAAACTTTTCCTTTGAGTTTTCCAAGAAGGTCCTGTTGAGGGCTTAACAGCAGTAGCCACTCTTACTCCACCATGTGACATATTCATATGAGATACATAAGGTGTATATGACTGAAAATAAGAACTTGTAGGTCTATAGGGCATAAGTCTAGCATTACTGGTCCACCAACCAGTAGTAACTGGTGAAGAATATCCTCCACCAGAGGGAACTGGAAAAGGCCTATTCAGCCTATCAGCAGAAACAGATGCATACACCTTTGGCTTACCAGTAGGAACTGGTTTACCTGCTCTCACATGAGCAGCTTTGGGAACAAACGGGGGAATACTAGCAACATTAGTCCATGTGGGTCTAAAGGTCTGTTGGCCATATGAAACATCCATCCTTTTCTCATGATAATCACAGTCTTTAATAAGATGGAGTTTACTACCACACACAAAACAAGATTTCTTCTTAAAATACTCATTCTTAACACAACTTTGTTTATTACACATAAATTTATCAGAAATAGAACTAGAAGCAAAATTGTATGTGTTGGATATTGGATTTCACAAACACTCTAAACCATGATCAAAGTAGGCGTATAAGAATGTTAGAGAGAGAGAGAGTTCTAGTGAGAGAAAGAAAATATTATTATGAGCTCCAACTCTCTACCTTGGGAGGTAGAGAGTATTTATAGTCTTACATAAACGCCACACAACGGGCTGTGGATCAGGTAGACAGTGGGTAAAGACCCGTCCGTCCTCCACGGTGTTACTTAACAAAATACTACTTAACATAAAATAACTATGACTACGAGCTTTCTAACGATTACATATACTTGAGGTGACCGACTCTTTAATACCTGGAATTTCTAATTCCTAACAATCTCCCCCTAAGGGAGGTCACCTCAAACATATACTAAAATTACATTGAATACAAACAGATATGACATTAACAATTGTTCTTGCATTCTTGATGTAGTACTTTGCTCTGAAGCTCGTAGTCATTGATTCTTCTCATTGCATGTTAGGTTACTCTAGAAGGAGGTCTTTTACAGATCCACGTGATAATAAATTTGAGCAAGCTTTTGAGATCATCAGCTACTGAAAATCTCTGAGACATTCATTGTGGTGTTGGTTCTATGTGATGTTGTGACATTCGGACTGACATGCTCACATTCTGGATCATGATATCTTCTCATCAGAGTAGCGGAAGCTTTAGTTGATTCATGATATTAGCAGCAGCGTAGCAGAAGCATGGAGTGAAAATATCAGAGTCATTGATGCACTAATCATGATTTCTTTTGAGATGAATGTGTTAGGTGAGCATGCGGCTATGGATTGACCGCTTCATTCTGATCAGCTGCAAACGTCGGGGTGTACCTGCATAAGACAGTTAGCAATAAAGCGCACGAAAGTGTCTTTGATCACTTTCGATGAATTGAGGTACACGGCCCACGGTTCCCCGTTGATCAGTACAAGTACTGCCTGTGATCAGGTATAATTCCGAAGAATTTCCTTGACAGGGTTTCGCAGCTGCTCTAGTTGTTCTCAAACCGGAACGTCTCAAAGAAGACAACACGGAGTGAGTGAACCAGCGAATTTACGTCCACTGATTGATGAAAAGAGATTTGAAAAACAATCGTGTATTGCTCAATAGAAATTGTTTTTGCAATATAACGAAGGTTTTAATGAAAATCAATTATCAATCATAAAACACCTTTTGATTTGAAAAATTAGTACACGGTCGACATGCTAATGAAAAGAGTTTTAAAGCACAAAGACCGGTTTTTCAAAGGTATCCGTCAATCCATAACCTGAACCAGGATTGATTCAAAAGATTGAATCGCCCCATTGTTTCTGTTCAGTTGTCACATGGTTGATCAGTATAATAGATCTCACATGCCACCTACCAGGAGCTTGTTAGATGTTGGCTCCAGAAGGCTTTCCATCTTCACAGTGAATATGTAAACACATCACTCAGATGTTCTGGCAATACCACAAGGATAATGCGTAGGACTCAAGATATAATCTCTCTTTCCACATTGTGTGAAACAGAGAGTCTTCATTGAAAGTGTCCTAATGAGATTTATTGATGATCTCGTGGCACTAGACTCAATTTGTGCATATTTGGATCCTATATCGGAGACTAGGGAGAGGGTCTCCTCCTTCAATATCAACAATCTCTAAGAGAAAGTCGATAGATAATGTCGGTTCCCCGTGAGAATGAAACAAGTCCTTTTAAGAGGAACTTGAGTGGTTTGGAAAGTTGAAGTGCAGTGCGTCACTGGGTCCATGACGTCTTGTCTTCAATACCGATGTTACCATCAGTAGCATATGAATTGAACCGGTTTCTGCCCTAAGGTTGAATAAATGGAGGGCTATTTGTTTTCACCCTTTTCTCATTCAATTCTTTTTAATTCTTCAACCCCTTCAGTGCTTACCGAGACTTCATAGCTAGAACCTTGTTGGGTTTATTCCAGTACTAGCTCAGTCTCAGTCCGCACTCTTCCCATATCTCATTTTTCTCCTTTTATCATCATACCTAAGAACTCTACACTAACTAGTGGATAGTCCCTGGGTAGATCCCTCCGGTTCTGGCGGATCCAGGGAACACATACCTAACCTTATCGTCCTTATATCACCATACATAATGTAAAGTTGGTCGGTCTTTTTGGTATTGTTCATCTGCCATAGGAACCAATTGAAAATCATTTGAAAATCAATCCAGATACTTATGATATTTTATCAAAGCATTTTGTACCTGAATTGTTTTGATATTTTTAGAATAAGTGCTCCCCCTCAACATGTGCATCAAATGTTTGAAATCGTTTTGCACACGGAGGCAAGAGGAAGAAATTACTTCTTTGATTACCATTTTTCTAAAAGATATCAACATCACTTCCCTAACCAAGACAAGTAGATAAAGCATTTTTGGGAAGGATGATGTTTTCATAAGTTTTGCTCCCCCTCAATATGTGCCTCAAGATTTGAAAAGAGTTTTGCACATACTAGAGGGAACCTGCACATTGAGATAAGTGATCACGTTTCAAATCATAGGTTTAAGATAGATGCTCCCCCTCAACATGTGCATGGAAAATTTGAAATCGTTTGTCACATGTGGGAAGAAGAGCATGTACATCCTTATAAAACCATTTACCGAATTATCAATTTAAATCCAATTTAAATCACACATTCTCCCCCGATCACAATTATTAAATCATTTGAGATTTGTGATCTCTTATAGATTTAAATTGATTTTGAAAGCTTTTAAGGAGAATTGTGACTTGATTATGAAAGCGTTTTAACTGATATGGATCGGATTTTAAGACTTTAAACTCCATTGATAAAACATGCATAAATATCTTTTGAAAACAATTGAATGCCAAATAACTTTTTAATTTAATTGAAATCATACTCCCCCTCAATCAATGACATAGGTTGTTGATTGAGAGATTGATATTTTGACAAATAAGTCCAGATGATTATCAAAAATAGAGACTGAGTTATTTTTCAAAGCAGTTAGTTTTCAGCAGATAAATGTTTATAGAATCAAAGCATGGAATTTGGTTGATAAGAAGGCTTTTGATGAACGTTCAAACAAATTCTCAAATCTTGAAAAACATGAAAAAGCATGGCTCTGTTCTTTCTTTGAAAAGCGGGTTACTGCCTGTAATGACAATAAACCATTGTTTCTCTTTCTCTCAAATTTTTTTATTTTTTTTTTTATTATTTTTTTTTTATGAAAATTCGAACAACATCTAAAGTCCCGTGTCATTCTTTGAATGACAGCACAAAGACCGTAGATATTATCGAACCGAGAAAAACAAAAAAAAACAATTTTTTTTTTTTTTTGAAGATTTTCAAGTTTTTCAAATTTTTATGGATTTTTGAAAATATTATATTTTTCTATTTGATTTTCGAATAGATATATACAGGATATAGATGAAGATAGACTTTTACTCCTCGTTTTCCTCCTGAAGACGTTTGAGTGTTTCTGGTTGAAAGCTTTTCATGCCCAGTCGTGGAAGAATAAACTCAAATCGTTCTCTTGGAAGAGCTTTGGTGAAGATGTCTGCTAACTGATATTCAGACCTCACAAAATAGAGTTCCACCACACCTTTTGCCACTTGTTCCCTGATGAAATGATGTCGAATGTCGATATGCTTTGCTCTTGAGTGTTGAACGTTGTTGCATGATAGAGCAATAGCACTTTTATTATCACAGTACAGAGGGATTTTGTTGAATTCAAAGCCATAGTCAGATAATTGAGATCTCATCCATAAGATTTGAGCACAACAAGATGACATGGCTATGTATTCAGCCTCTGTAGAGGAAATAGAAGTACTCATTTGCTTCTTTGACGACCAGCTCACTAGCTTATCACCCAAAAACTGAGCACCTCCAGACGTACTTCGACGTGTATCTTGACAACCTGCATGATCAGCATCTGCATAGGCCGTTAGTGACATACCGGTGTCTTTCGGGTACCATAGTCCCATATTGATGGTTCCTTGGAGATACCGAAAGACCCGTTTAACAGCTTCAAGGTGCTTTTTAGTAGGCTTAGCCTGGTATCTAGCACACATGCAAACAGAGAACAAGATGTCTGGTCTACTGGCTGTGAGGTACATCAGGGATCCAATCATACTTCGATATTTTGTTTGGTCTACCATGATTCCTGAGTGGTCCTCATCTAGTTTGGTTCGATCAATCATGGGGGTGTCAACAGGGTCACTTGAATCAAATCCAAATTTCTTTAAGATTTCTGTTGCATATTTAGATTGATTTATGAAAATGCCTCCGGAACTTTGTGAAATTTGTAATCCCAAGAAAAATGACATTTGTCCCATCATTGACATTTGAAATTTTGAACTCATTTCATTAGAAAAACGATCACATTCCATTGGATCAGTCGAGGCAAAAATAATATCATCAACATAAATTTGAACATGAATTAAATGTTTGCCTGACTTCCTGGTGAACAATGTTGGATCAACTGCTCCTTTGCTAAATCCGGTTGATAGAAGAAACTTTGACAGTGTATCATACCATGCCCTTGGAGCTTGCTTTAAACCGTAGAGGGCCTTCTTCAAACGATAAACGTGAGTAGGATGCTCTTGATTTACAAATCCTTCAGGTTGGCTGACGTAGACGACTTCTTTAAGGTCTCCGTTCAGAAATGCCGTCTTCACATCCATCTGATAGACTACCATGTTCTTACTAGCAGCATTAGCCAAAAAGATTCTGATTGCCTCGATTCGAGAAACTGGAGCAAAAGATTCTTCAAAGTCAATACCCTCCTCTTGACGGTATCCTTTAGCAACTAATCGAGCCTTGTTCTTCAACACATCACCATGCTCATCAAGTTTCACTTTGAAGATCCATTTTAGAGCAATAATCATAGCACAATCTGGAGCAGGTACTAACTCCCATACATCTAGTCGATCGAACTCATGAATTTCATCTTGCATAGCATTGAACCAGCTATCTTCATTCATGGCGGTTTTAACATCTTTTGGTTCGATCTTAGAGAGTACGGAGTTGAAGAAGCACCATAAGGCATCGGTTGCAAGTTGTTTCCGTGTGGATACTGGACGAGAGGGATTTCCAATGATGTTGTCTAATGGATGATCGTGAGTCCATTTTCTGAGGTGTTCATGTGGTAGTTGTTGAGGGACTGAAGTAGCAGAGTTGATGTCTCCTGACGAAGATGGTTCTGATGAAGATTCAGGAGCAAATATGTTTTCAAACGGAGCATCTTCAGGGGTAGCAAAGGGATTAACTTCATCATTGAAGCCAGAAACAGTTCCATGATGTACATTTGAAGAATGATGATTTGTTGATGAGACTGAAGGATCAGCAGCAGGTGCTTCTTGACTTAAAGATATTGAGGCTGAGGGATTGACTTCATTCACTGGAATATGAGCAGCCTCTGTTGTAGGGATCAACACCTCATTAGTACTCGGATCATAAAGTTCATCAAACATAGGATCAAACAATTTCTTTAAATCATCTTCAGATGGAGGTACATATGGAGTTTCTTGAGAAGAGTTTGGAACAAGGGATGAACCAATTGGACTGTTTTGAAGTGCGGGTCCAGAACTGAATTGTTCAGGAGCCGTTTGACCGGTCAGCTCATCAAACGTAACGTGAATTGTTTCCATGATGTTTCGGGTTCTTTTGATGTAGATTCGGTATCCCTTTTTGTTTGGTGCATACCCTACAAATACTCAATGTCTGCTTTAGCTCTAAGTTTGCCTAAGTCTTGACCCTCATTAGTTGGACAACACAATGCTCCAAACACACGAAGGAAAGAGAGATTAGGTTTTCTGTTGTGGACAAGTTCATATGGTGTCTTTCCATGAACAGTGTGAATCAGGGAACGATTTTGTGTGTAGCATGCAGTGGCAATAGCTTCAGCCCAGAGAAACATTGGAACTTTTGAGTAAATCAGCATTGTTCTAGCGGCTTCTACAAGAGTTCGATTTCGCCTTTCAACTACACCGTTCTGTTGAGGAGTTCGTGGAACACTTCTTTGATGGCTGATTTCAATGCTTTCATAAAATTCACTAAGTTGTTTGTTAACAAACTCAGTTCCATTGTCTGTCCGGATAATTCTGACGGTTTTGTTAAGTCGAACCTGAAGCTGTTTGATGAGTTTGATGATGATATCAGGAGTTTCATCCTTTGTCCTTAAGAACTTGACCCAGGTGAATCTAGAGTAATCATCAACTACAACTAACACATATTTCTTCCCAAAGATATTCTGCACTCTCATTGGTCCACATAAATCCATATGAATTGTATGAAGAACTTCTGTGACAGAGTTAGTAGGTTTGGGTTTATGGGCATACTTCTTGCTTTTTCCCAATTGACATGCTGAACAAAGATGATCCTTTTCATACTTTAGTCGAGGTAAACCTACAACTAAGTCCTTTCTAGAGAGATCATTGATGGTGCCGAAGTTCAAGTGATTGAGACGTCGATGCCATAACCATGACTTTGTTTTTGAAGCCTTTGACAGCAAGCAAATTGGAGAAGACTTCATCATATCTTCTATAGAGATGGTGTAAAGATTTGAACCACGAGTTCCTCTTAAAAGTTCCTTACCATCAAGTTCTCTAACAAAACAAGTATGTTTTCTAAAGGCTACTTCTAGATCAGAATCACAGAATTGACCGACAGAGAACAGATTATGACCAAGACCTTCCACATAGTATACTCTAGAGATAACACTATCACCAACAACATAATCACCATAACCCATAATTGCACCAAAATGATCATTACCGAATCTAACTGTCCCGATGAATTTGCTCACGAAGTTCATGAGCCGCGACTGGTCTCCAGTCATATGCTTGGAACAGCCTGAGTCCAGGTACCACAGAACGATTTGAACGATCTGCAGTTGAACACAGACAAGAATGGATAACTGGATAATTGGGATCCCCATGCAAGAATGGGTTCCACTTGGTTAGTAACAGTAATTGGAACACCCACATCAGAATTAGAAACATCCATATTAGAAGTAGAATCAATGGAATCATTGGGAATAAATGCAATGCTGGTGTCTGTATTTGACCTATTCAAAGTATGTTCACTTCTTAAGGGAATAGTTCTAACAGTAGGCATCCATTTTCTAGTGGGCATAATCTTAGCAGTTTGAGAACAAAACTGATTATTCTTATGGCCAAAAGGTATCCAATAATAACCTATCTTTATAAAAGTTCTTCCTGTGGGTTTCCACTGTTTTCTAACAATCTTTCGTTTTTGCCTTTTTGCCTTATTTGCACGATCATTAGCATTAACAATTTTAACTGGGCATTTGACAGCATTAGACAAAGCATTCACACCACATTCATGATTAGCAACAGAATTCAAGCAGACATCATTACAAGGTTTGCAAATAGTATCAACACGATTCGTTTTATTCAACACAAGCTTAAAGATCCTAGGTTGGTCTTCTACTTTCTTCCAATGCACATTTTTAGCTTGCGAGGTCCTATCATTCCTTGTATTGTCTTGAGACTTTGACCTGCTCGCTTTAATGTCATTGATTACTCCTGTAGAGGGAATTATGGGAACATTAGTTGGTTGATCTACTTTTTGCATTCCTGAACTAGACGTGCAAGGATCTGTATTACTAGACGACACATTGATGTATACTTTCTTAAAACTGGGCCTAGAATGGTTTGAAGGCTCAGCACTAGGCATAGAACAAGGCATCACAGCTTTGCCTTTTGCACCTAAGGTTAAGGATTTGGGACATGTTGCAATTACACATTCTAGCAACTCTTGAGATCGTTTGGCAGGGAGGCAAGCAAACCTAATTTCACTATCAAGAGGTTTGTTAATGAAATCCTCTTCGACAATCTCACGGAGACATTCTAGACTATCCTTAAGGTGAGCACAGTATTCATGAAAAGCATGTTCATTATTCCTAAGATGAGGAGGAATATATTTAACTGTCACAGTGTATTTGCAGTCTAAGGGTGACTTTGAGACAACATTCTTATTGAAAATAAGTGGCAGTTTCCCATTTCCCTGACTTCTCAGATTCTCAATTTCCTTTTGTAAAGACGTTATTTTTTCGTTGTTTTGGTCACGGGTGACTTTTATTGAATCATATAACTCTTTAAAATGTCGTTTAACTTTTTCATTTTCTTCTAGAAAACTCTTGTTTTCCTTTTGTAAGGCATCAACTAAGTTTTGAAGATGAAAAGTTTGAGAATTCTGAGAATCTAAAGGAGGAGGCATTTGGGAGCCTGTCATATTGTTCGTTTGACCCTTTAATTGAGAGATTTGGGCTTTCAACTTTCTGATCGTGTTGCACTGAGCTTGAATTTGTTCATCACGTTTGTTAATTTGAAAAACTGCATCAAACTCTGGAGCATCTGAGGATGTCTTGATATTTGAAGTTTTGACATTTTCTTTAAGATGTTGATATTTTAGTTGTAAATTAAAATGCTCAACTTCCAGTTTAGAAAAATGTTTAACCAAATTGTCGTGATCATCCAGTTCAATTTTCTCGTTTAGTTCTGAATTAGTTTTTTCAAGCTCAATGACACGATCATGGGAGACTTTCAGTGCAACCGATAATTCATGAAATTTGGAAGCATTAATGGAACAATTTGTAGCAGTGAAAAACACATCCTGAGTAATACATTCAGAAATCAGGTTCTCATTTAGTGTATGCAAGTTCTTCCTCTCAATCTCATTATATTTTAGTGCTCGCTCATAGTCACTAACTTCAACTATCATTGCATTAAATTCCTTTTCCATTCCCTTAATATCAGTTTCTATCCCCTTTTTAAGACTCTCAAAGTGATCTTTTAGAAGTTTAAAGAAAGGCATGACCTCAGTTAAATAACATTCTTTCATTTGCTCAAAACCCCTTTCTCCTTCCGTAATACCAGTGGGTGTGATCCTTTTCTTGCAAGTTTTCTCAAAATCAACAAATAGTTGAAGTATAACATATTGGCTAATTAAGGTCTTGCTTTTAGTGGCAATTGTTCTAGGAACAAGATGCATTGGTGTATTAGGAGGATACACACTCGCTCTAGGCATTTTCCAAAGAGGAGGGTTTGTTTCAACAATATTTTCAGCTTTTCGCTTATCTAAATCCATTTTCCAGAAAACTTGTTCGGGAGTCAACAATGTCTGAGGTTTAAACATGTTCAAGGAAATCCAGTTTTCCTTCTTGTAATCATGGGGTATGATCTTTATTTTCTTCTCTCTACATTTAGGATCATCTAATTTCTTGTTCATCTTTTCCCTAGTGACTTCATCTAATTTCTTATCTTCCTCAGTGCACTCAACGCAACTAGGTTTCTGTCTAGGTTTTAGGATTTCATTGCCATCATAAAGAACCTTATGAGCATTTCTAGCCCTTTTAATGACCTCTGGATTTGGTTCCTTAACAAGGGGAATGCTATGCTTATCGCTTAGGACCCTATGCTTAGTGATCATGTGAGCAGTCTGAATGGTGTTCCCTTGTATGTACAACTTGTTTTCAAGTTTGTTTTTCAAAGTTTTCAGATTAGAAAAATCTTTCAAGAATTTTGATTCCTTTGCATTAAATTCTTGCTTAAGCATTTTCACATTTTCTTGAAGTTCTTGTTTTTGCTTAGCAGTTTTAGAAAGCTTTTCTTGCAAGGAATTTAGCTCTTGTTTTAATACTTCTTCTCGAAAATTACTTTTTCTAATAATTGTACGCACTTGGTCATCCATTTCCTGCTCACGAGTGGTCAACTCAAATTTAGCACGTTGTTCATAGATAGCAACACGTTCTTTATAGGCATTTAATTCAGATATTACAGACTCATCAGGGGCACAGGCAGTGTATTCATCAAAAATATAGTCATTGTTGACTGCAGGAGATGCATCACTTGGTACAACTTCACTTTCACTTTGTTTCACATATTGATCATATGGGACAACATTGATATTACCCATATTTTCAATATTTGATACAAAAGTTTCAGTTGATAGTACTTTGTCATGCATCTTTTGCACATCAGCATCATCGTATAGTTTTAGTACCTCTGAGATGAGTGTGTCTTTGGATGGGCCAGCTTGTGGTGAAGAGGAGACCTTGGGAGAAACCATTGGAGAGATGCTAGCCATAAAGATTGTGTGTGCAGTAGGTCCATCATCCACATCAGAGTCGTATGCATCACAATCAGCGACTTGAAAGGCATTCGGATGATTGTGACCTATCTCCTGAATAGGCTGCTCATCCACATCTGCATCATAGGTCTTGGCATTGCCCTCAGCTAGAAACAACAATTCCTCTTCATCCAAAGCAGCACCATTATCCGGAGCTTGCACAAGCAGCATCTTATCTCTGAAGTAATCAGCATTCTGTGGATGCTTTGGAGATGTGCAGTTCCTTGCAATGTGTCCCTCATCACCACAATTATAACATTTGATTAGCTTAGCTTGACCTTGATTACCATTCCTTCCTCGATTCTGATTACCAACATAACCTCTACCAGCTCCACCTCTTCCCTGATCATACTGTCTTTCCTGAACTGGTTGCACCACGATCCTCCCATCTTTAACAGTAGCTTGATTGTGTGGGTTAGATGCTGTTCTAAGGTTGTTATTGGTTTTTGGGAGAGAATTCATGTTTTGACTAATTATAAGAGCTAGTTGATTAATGAAATTGCCCACGTGTGCATCAGCATCAGCTTGTTTGAACATAGGATCAGGAATTTGTTTGTGATTACCATTTCCCATGGGTATGACTTGTGAGGCTTTGGTTGTGATTCCGATGTTTGAGTAGAAGGCAGTTGAGTCATTAGACGAGCTTGTCTCTCCCTGGTTGGTTTTGAACTGATTAAGAACCAATTTTTCAAACATAGCATGTCTCTCATTCTGAAGGAGGAAGGCATAGAGTTGCTCATAGTTTGTATTCTTCAATCCTTTAGTGAGCTTCACAGAGGTGACAAACTTGTGCCATTCGGGATTCATGTTGTTCACAAATTTTGAGTTCAGCTGAATGTTAGGCATTGTCATTCTGATGTTCCTCATGTCATTCACCAACTTATGAAATCTCACATAGTACTCATAGACACTCTCATCTGGTTTCATCTTGAAGTGTTCAAATTCGTCATAGAGTTGTGATTCTCTGTCTTCCATAGTTAATTCTGAACCTGAGAGAAGCATCTTGACATTATCCCATACCGCCTTTGCTTCGGTGTTGTGATTGATCAGCTTGTAGATGTCTTTAGGAAGACCTTGAAGAACAATGTTAGAAGCCCTGATATCAGCATCGAATCTCTTTTTCTCCTTATCATCAAGCTCATCATACATCTTTGGTATGTCCATTCCGTAAATCAGAGTTCCATCTTTAGTAGTATCAAGTACATCTCTAGTCGTCTCAACTCGATACGGTCCTTCATCAATGGATTTGAGAATGTTGACACCATTTTCCTTTCCAAGGCAGTACAATCTGATTCATTGAGCCCAAGAATCGTAGTCTGTTCTGTCAAGCCTGGGTGGACGAGTATCTGAACCAGCTGCTTGAACATCCTCGGCAACAGTGGAGATGATAGTAGGAACGTTTGTAGACATGTTTCAAGCTCTACGGGATTTTGCAATTCTTTGATTAAACCGGGAAATTGATTCTTTCACGGATTTTACTAAACCAAAAGAACAACCGTAAGAACGTAACACGAAGAAGAAAAGGGTCTAAATGAACAAGTCGCTAAACACACAACTCGCATAAGCAGTCAACTCGCAACACACTCAACTCGCTAAATTAATCAAGTCGCTAAATAGCCAACTCGCTTTAGTCTCAACTCGCAACACAATCAACTCGCTTGAACACTAAGTCGCTTAAGTTAACTCGCTAACGTTACAACTCGCTAAGTAGCAAGTCGCTTTAGTCTCAAGTCGCTTAAAGAAACAACTCGCTTAGAACCCAAGTAGCATAAATATCAACTCGGTAAACAGCTAAGTCGCATGTACCAACTCGCTTTAAATAACAAAGCAACTCGCTTTGAAGAAACACAAGTCCAAGACACAACTCGCTTAGTCCTTTTTTCAAAAATAACCACTTTATCAATCCTAAACAACCAAACCACAATGATTTAAGGCTTCCAATTCAAAACATAAACACATATGATGATCCTAAACACAAAAGTACAAGCAAAATTCAAACTTTAACACTAGAATTTGTCCAAATGAATCAAACTCTCCTAAACCCTTAATACTCCAAAAACCTTATGAAATCCACCAAAATAAAGAGCATGAAAGATGAGTGATCAAACCATGGCTCTTGATACCAATTGTTGGATATTGGATTTCACAAACACTCTAAACCATGATCAAAGTAGGCGTATAAGAATGTTAGAGAGAGAGAGTTCTAGTGAGAGAAAGGAAGAGAGTTGGGAACTATAGTGAGAGAAAGAAAATATTATTATGAGCTCCAACTCTCTACCTTGGGAGGTAGAGAGTATTTATAGTCTTACATAAACGCCACACAACGGGCTGTGGATCAGGCATACAGTGGGTAAAGACCCGTCCGTCCTCCACGGTGTTACTTAACAAAATACTACTTAACATAAAATAACTATGACTAAGAGCTTTCTAACGATTACATATACTTGAGGTGACCGACTCTTTAATACCTGGAATTTCTAATTCCTAACAGTGTGTAATAGAATAAGTAACTGTCTTTGTTTTGGGCTCATCATCAGCTACTTTGGACTTGGGTGTGGTCTTGGGTGTGTGCCTAGGTGAATCAGACTTTTCATTTGAATCACATGAGGCATAGTCAGTGGACTTTAGGTCTGACGACTTGTCACTTTTAGAACAAGAGACAGAATCATCAGTTTTACTACTAAGGTCTGGCAAGTCACTTGACTTTTTGCCATATAAATGGTGTGATCCATCAAAGTCAGTAGTGATAGAAAGATCAGTGGGCATGTGTTCTCCTCTAATAGGTCCAGGTACAGCATGTAATGTTCCTTCTTTTACATAATTAGCTAAACCTGCTAGTGTAGTTTTACGCCCATCATGCCTAGCTTCTAATCCTACATACTTTTTAAAACCTAAACCTATCCCAGAGGTCTCAGATTGACTACCATAGATTAATCTAGCCAAATTATCACCTGACATCATCTATTCATTATGTCTAGTTACTTCATTATCCAACTTATCTTGCACTTCTTGTTTTTCTAGCTCTACTTTAGCTCTTTCTTTCTCAGAATATTTTAACTCATTTTTAGCATTAGTTAGATCTCTTTCTAACACTCTTATCTTTTCTTCATAAGCAAGCTGATTCTTTTGAAACCAAATTTTCTGTTTTTCTAAGGTTTTTAAAGAATTTTTGTAAGACTGAACCTCTAGATAACATTCATTATATTTAGGTTTCGAATCATCATAAGACTCCTTAAGGGCATTATATTTGACATCACAATCAAGGACACAATTATGTACCTGAGATATGCCCATAAATGCAAATTCTTCAGCATCACCTATAGTATAAGCTTCCTTGCTCCTCTTCTTGAATTTAGCCTTTCCACCATACCTTGCTTTGAGTGCATTCCATATAGCTCTTGCATCATCCATATAACGAAAATCTGCTACATGATCAGCAGGAATAGATTGAAGCAAGGTAGTTCTGGCCTTTGACTCTCTTTGTACCTCAATGTGTTCATCTGTAGTCGTTGGAGGAAGAATAATGATTTTTCCATCGTGATCTCTTCCAGTCCTTTTCAAGCTGTTGCCATTTTGGATCACCTTCCAGATATTTATATCATTATTCATGATCCAGTGTTTCATCTTCTTAGCCCAGACCTCATACTCATCATTCATCAGATAAGGAAACATAACATCATCCTTATTATTATCAAATTCTGACATTTTAAATGATGTAAATTATCAATCAGTACAAATAATACCACGGATATATCAACTAATCGTGGGACCACTGATGACTGAGACTCGTGGGACCCACTAAAATCAGCAGCAATGACTTATAGGCAGCAACGAAATTCAACCAATATCAAAAATAAACAAAGACCGAATTCAACAAAGAGCCCCACAAATTCAACAACCAATCAAATCAATTGACCTGATGTCTTATACACGTAATCAATACCAGTTTAATACCTTGTGACATCAAACGAGTGTATTAACTGCTGTCCCACAATCATCAAATGAAGTCAACGAGTATGTCAGTAGCAGACCCATGTGAAATCTTCAATCAAATCAAATGGTAACCTTTGATGTCCCACGTACACAATATCCCAATCAGCAATTAACCTTGACTAAACGTTAACCCCACTATCCGAATATATCCAAGCATGTGAGTACAGTATGAAGTCACCAATTAAAAAAATAATATTACCTTCAAGTTATCCACTGGTATGAGACCAGTAAAATAATCGAATGTAGACACAACCGATGAAACCAATTAATTATATTGCTGACCTTGATACGTGGACCAGTTACAGTGAAACCAATTAATTATATCACATGCGGATCAAACTTATTATTATAATTAATTGATTACTGACCTATATTTTGGATCTTACAAACAGAAGCCCCACATTAAATCAAAATACAAACCATATCCACGTGCCTTCACGAAACATACAGCAGCAACAATTAACATATGAATTTGCTCATCTTTTCTCTTTGCTTGCTGCCTTTCAAATCTGCTACTATATATCAATTAAGGTATAAACCCTAATTAGAGGAAAACCTTATAAACCCTAGATCGAGAGCCACGAGGCTCTGATACCAATTGTAGAAACCTAGGATCCGGACTCAACTAGGGTATAGAATAACAATGATTGAAATAGGCACAGCGGAATAATAAGAACACAATCAAAGTTACCAACAAGGTTTTTCTCATAAAACAATGATCCTCTATGGATCTCTATTACCCTCTCTGAAAGATGTGTTTTTCTAGAGTGTTTGTTCAAGAGTTACCTAATACAAAAGTCATATGTTCCTTTTATACACAAAGAACCCTAAATAGAAAATAATAATAAAATAAATGCATATAACTACCTAAAATAGCTCATGCAAATCCTAACAAACTAATACTGATTAACTATATCAATAGGAATACAATATCAGCAGGAACCATGTCATCAGCGGAAACCATCAATAGCTTCAGTAGGAACCTGTCAGTAGAACTTCATCAGTAGGAACTTCTAAAATTCCCAACAACCCTGTTCAACCACTTGAGCCCTTTGTTGTTGTGGAGCACCCATGTTATTCCTTCCCATTGGATTAAACCCTTGACCACCGCCCATCTGACGAACATTCCCACGATTCTGAACTTCAACACGTTCATTGTTAACAAAATCTTGATTCCTTGTGTTTGATGAGGTGCGAATGCGATTGTTGGATTTGTTTGAATATCGGCCGAAGGCTCTGGAAATCATGACAAACCCTTGCTGCAATGCATCGAAAGCATCTGTATCCTCATTAGATTCACTTGAAAGTGCTTGATCATTGTTGTTGTTGTATGGAACCAATTGAGTTTCTTGAGATTGGTGTTGTGACTATCATATGGTGTAATTGTTGCAGTTGGTTGTGGAGGATTTGTGAAGGTTGTTGGCAAATTCGGGAATTGAGGATAGCATACTTGAGCCCACAAAGCTGATTGTTGATTATCCGGAAGTGAAGGTGAAACAGGAAGTCCACGGATAACCCTTTCTTTGTCAACTTCTTTTTGATGGGGCTTCAAATAGTCGTACAACAATCCGTATGTAGCATGATGAAGATTCTTAGCTTGACGGATGAAAATGACATACTTTTCCCAATCAGGACCAAGACTACTCAGGAACTTAGTGTTGACAGCAATTCTTGGCATAATGATATTATATTTGTCCAAGTCATTGATGATATCTGAGAATCGATGATGATATGACTCTAATGTCTCCCCTAGTTCAATCATGAAGTGTTCATAAGCCAAGTAGATTTTGGTTTCCTTGTCTTCTTGATTGAGTTTTGTGCCTTCCATGAGAAGATGAATATGCTCCTACATTGCTTTAGCAGTCTTTTGAGCATCAACACTTCAAAGTATAGGATTAGGTAATCCCAAAAGGATGTATTGCATTTCCAGTTCATCAGCTTCAAAGTGTAGAAGTTGATCAGTAGTGAGTTCATTAAGACTGACAATGTTGGTGACATCACCTCTTGGTGGATTAGCATTTGGATCTCCAGGTGTAGTGACAGTAGGCATCTGAAATGGACCTTCCAGGATGACCTTCTTCAAGAACTTTCCATGTGGCTTCTTTAGATCGCAAAACCTAAAGAACCTTATCACCCATTGATCGTAGTTTCCGGGAGTAAGCATTGGAGGTCTATCAAGTGATCCAGCCTCATGAATGGATTGTTGGCTACTTAAAGCTTCACACATCTTTGCAAACCAAGAAGGTTCCTTCATCGTATTCCTGGATGGATGTTGATTGTGAAAGTTTGTGTAAGGTTGTACTTGAAAACTAGGTGGTGGTTGAATCATTTGTGGTTGAATTGCTCCTTGAGGAAATTGTTGTTGAAGTTGTTGTTGTTGTTGTTGTTGTTGTTGTTGTTGTAGTTATTGATAAAATTGTTGTTGTTGATGGAGTTGTTGTTGTTGTTGTTGTTGAGGATACACATGAGGGAAGTAGCTAGAGTATGGTGGTTGAGACATCTTGAAACTTGTGTTGAAAAATGGATCTTTGTAGTCGAATGAAACTTTGTTGATGAAGTATCCTTAGGCATAGAAAACAGCTTAAGCGTAGGGAAAACCTTATGAGTAAAAACACCAACTTATGCGTAAGAAGTGACTTACGCGTAGGATTAGCTTACGCGTAGGGTTGGTTAAACCTTCGGTTATGCGTAAACTAAAGACTTAGTAGTAAGAAACTTATGCGTAATATTTCCTTAGTCGCAAGACGTGCTTATGTGTAGGAAATGCTTAGGCGTAAGATTTTTTACTCGTAAGCTTTTATGCTTAGGCGTAAAACTAGGGTTTTATCCCAAAAATCCTTTACACTTATCCAGTGTAGAAGATATCCAAATTCGAAGTGTTTTCAGGCTTATCCAAGCAAAAGAACACTGAGTAAACCAAGAACACTGAAGATCAAACCTTATGGAGCTTACGCTTAAGGGTTTTCTTATGCGTAAGATAAGTCAAATGTTGCCAAAACTGAGATTTCTGCCCAAAAGTGTTTCTAAACCTGATTTTTGTAATGAAACAGCTTCAATATCACCAAAATAACACAAAAGTGTGAAACTTGATGATCCAAAACTTTTATACACCTTATGCGTAAAACAGACCACACGTATCAAACCAAGCTTAAAAACAAAGAAATACACATAAAGTTTCAAACTTTTTGCCAAAAACTTCAACTTTATTACCAAATAACCTTTAAAGTACAAGAATCTTAAGTTTTAAAGTGTAAAAATCAAAGTTTTGAAGCGTTTGAAGGTTTGAATACCGAAACTTTACGCGTAGGAAAGAAAACCTCAAAAACAAAATCGTTCACCCAACTATTTGGCGAATGATACCACTGTTAGGTTCCCATTTATGTAACACAAGCATCAATATGAAGAAATGAGGTAAGAAAGGATCAGATGAACACACACACACTTATGCGTATAAAGTAAGAGAAAGTTTATGCATAGGATAAATGTGAAAGTGAACAACCAACCTTCAAATGAAGGTTTACAATGCTATTTATAGGAGAGGGAGCTAGGGCAACACTCCTAGTCCTTTCCTTTCCTTATTGGATATGGGCCAAGGCTTATAGGCTTTCTACATAAGCCTTGCCTTTAATACTAACATAAAATCCTAATTAAGCTAACTATTACATATTAATTACTAACACTTGTAATCTAGTTTAGGAGTGATTCCAACAAGTAATTATAAAGGTGGATAAAAAAACATTTAGACGCTTAAAGGCCAAATAGTCAAAAATATCAAAGGAAGTGCGCAATTGGCGAATGTGACTTCAGTCACATTTGAAATGGCGAGGTACGATAGTGGTGTGGTAACGTGTGAATGACTACGCCATTTCACCCTTCACATGTGAATGGCGAGTTGGGGAAGTGATGATATCATTCACTCTAACATAAAAAATATTGAAAGATCATAATTTCTTTGAGGATCAAAAGATTACAACGGTACACTCCTATATATTTGATCAAATAGTGTAGAATAAACTAGTTTTTAATTAAAATTAATTGTTTTGAAATGATTGTTAACAGAGGGGTAATATTGTTATTTTTCGTGAGTATGTGACCCCCCCTAAAACCCTACTATTAGATTTAAGTAATCTGTAATATTTTATGTTACTGTTAGAATTTGAGTTCACGACATATTCGAGAATTATATTAGTTATCTATTTGCGTATAACGCATCTTATATTATCTATATAAAGATTGAGTCCCCCCCCCCCCAATAATTAAATGTTAAGTCTTAATGGTTAATGTATATATGAAGATTTAATCCCAATAATTAAATGTTAAGTCTTAATGATTAATGTCATTAACGAGTAATTTGGTTGTCGCGCGTTGCAGCGGGGCCAATTTAAGTCTGATATTCGTTCCGAACAATTGTTGGTAAAGAAAAAGAACCAATACACTGATTCCTTATTTTTGAGGAATATGTTATTGTAGGAAAACATTGTTGTAGAAAAAGGGTTATATCATACCAACACCTATTCACCTTTTCTGTAAAAGAAAAAGAAGTTTAAGAATACCAACAAATCTCATCCTTGCTCATGCACTATCCTTATTCAACACTCAGAGTGACTTACAATTATTACAGACAAACCAAGAAAACATAAAAAGCTTGATTTCACTCGCAAATAAATATAAGCTCGCCTTCTTTACATATAAATATAATACATACATCAGAAATGGTGGTCGAGCTAGAGAGCTATGAGACGTTGGTCACATCACTCAACATGTCACTCATATCCACTATTTGTACTAATATCAACTACGATTGACATGTCAAGTGGTCTCACCAACGTGTCATAGCTCTCTATCTCGAACAGATTGCCAACACAATACAGGTATACAGACAAAAATGTACAACATCGCAACAGATCCTACTACTTTTATCACGTACAAATGGTACCCATCCTAGTCTGAGTCGTCATCGTCATTCCCATCCATCTTAAATTTATTGTATGCTTCCTATAGCTTATTATATGAAACCTCATATTCAACGATATCCTTTTCATCTAAAACTAACATTCGAACAGACTTCCTCTTCTTCCCCGGCCACTTTTTCTTGCATCAGTTGTGTACTAGTTATTTAAGCATAACGATGTTCAATCCAACATGGCCGCAAAGCCAAGAAGCTTTCTATTCCAAGTGTTCTTGCTGAATCTGAGGTTCATTTTCAAAGATAATTTTACCACATAATGTATAGGCTAAGGATAAACAGATATACCAGGCAGGTTTCAACTGGCGAAACACGTCCTAAAATAATTGTTGCATGCGTTGTTCAGTAGACGATTATTGTTTGGTTTTTTCAAAGAACAGAACATCATTGACATTGCAGAATCCGCAGGATCCTTTATCTTGACCTGTACAACTGGATCCCACATGACCTGTACAACAAAAGTGTTAGCCGAAACATTGTTCAATTTCTATTCAGAATATAAATCAAGAACACATGTACATTACCATAAAAGACATTTAATTCAATTTCCTCCCCTCTAAAGTATTGAGAATAACATTATGGTTAAAATATATAAGTGTGAAAGATGTGTAGAAACATCAAGTAAAAACCATTGTAATCTCAAACCCAAGCAAAATTAACCTCACAAAGAAGTGAATAACTAATATACCTCAACAAAGCCACCAAGCAAGAAACCCCAACTTTGAGTCTTTAGCGGTGAAAACCCTTCTTTCTAGCATGAACATGATATCTATATCGATTTCTTCCATCCTCCTCACCCCAAGCACTATTATATGCAATTGAAATTGCCCGTATATCCTAAATATAGAAGATTAAAATCAATTATTAGTTGTATCAAGAATATTCATTAATCGAGTCAGATATTATGTCATGTACAAAACACTTTTCTATTTTTTGACCTCATATTAGCCGAACATCAATAAAGTAATGTACCAGCATTATAAAATAAATAAATAAACTTGTGCCACTGCCAATCTTCCTTTCAACAGCTTTAGGTTTCCCCGAACACAAATTGTTCATGATACTTGCATAAATAGCAACATAAAAAGACTAATTCGGATATTAGAAAAAGGTATTCAATGAACCTTGAAGCAGCAAAGAAAATCAAAAAGCTATGTTAAATAATTCCACCACAAAAGAGAGCAAGACATATACATTCATTTACTCAAGCACAATTTATAAAATAATACATTGTTTCCACAATATACATCAGATTGTAAAACAAATAATAAACTTCCTATTTTAACTAATAATGCATATTAAAGAAAAAGTTGTGACCAAAACTTATACACAACATATAAAACCCAAACTTATGGCTACATATCATACCTAAAAATATTTACCTAGAACACCATGACACTTATCATAATGTGGTCTCCTAGTCTATAATCGGATACCTATAAACTTCTTCCTTAGTAAACGTACAAATGTGCTCTGGTTATGTGTATTTAAGTGGAAGTTTCATGCCTACTTCAAGCAATATGAAAAATCCCCCAATCGATTCTCCCATCCTCCTCACCTATTTTCATCAACCTATCACCACCGGCCTAAATTAAAAAAATTCAGTCTGTATTTTCAGGAGATTCAATTCCTTAAACAACAAAATAAAAAAATTCCATATACTAAAGGATATCGCCAAATTCTTTTAGGAATACATCCTATATACATTGCAACATATCAAACCTAAAATGATAATTTCAAAATACACACACCACCTATATTCAGTAACCTATAACTAGTCTATTTAAATATTTCAAAATGCATTAACTGCATGCTCAATTATGTTAAACATGTAGTTAGATAAAACCAAAATTTTCCGCATAGTAACCTCAAAATCATAAAATTCATGCAATAAACTGAGACACAATGTTATACAATCTGATTCCACATAATCAGGAAGGCCCAAAACAAAGACATGTAGTAGCAATTCAAGACTTTCAAAGATAAAAAAAATCTATTAAAAGGAATCGAATGCAGAAGATAATAGGATATGTACATTCGCTTTTATAAACGTATTTTATACACAGATAAATTGTTTCCACAACACACATCGGACTATGAAACAAAGAACCAGCCTCATATTTTAATTAATATTACATATAAAATCAACAGTTTTGATAGCAACTTATACACAATATACAAAACCAAAACCTACAGCTGCATATCAGTCCTCATAGGGTACCAGGAAGCAATTATTTTACAAATCTAAAAAATAGGCGAGGCCTATTTTCAGCAGGCTGTTACCAACAGCCTCGTTTAAGGATTTCAAATTGATTTACAGAAGATTCAGATCCTTAAACCACATAATCATAACCTTTCACATATAAAACTCAAAATCAAAAAACCCATTCACTAAACTAAAACTCAACATTATACAATTCGTCTTGCTTTAAAGATTTCAATCTGCATTTACAGAACCACAGAATCGAAACCTTCCATGTATTAAACTCAAAATCAGAAAACCCAAGCACTATAAACACAGTGTTGTACAATCCATTTTCTAATAATCAAGAAGGCCAACAGTGAACCACCAACTTACAGTAGCAACTTAAGAACCTTAGCAAAAAAGCTTGTTCTCAAACCTTAAACGGTTTTATTCTAATGACTAATATATCACATATTTATAAGAATCTCATTCAGAAGATGAATTTATCCAACAAGAATCAACTATCAATAATTTCATAAAACCTCAAATACCTTTTAGCTTTTTTCATATCCAAAACACCGGCAACAGAAAGTATACAATAACACACCAAAGTGAAGAGCGTAACCCTCAAAAAACATTCAGAGTCCTAAATACAACTTTAAGGTATTTTGCAGTAAAGATCATGAAAATATTAGACACCCTAACACTCTCTTATAGTCTTCGACACAATAATTTTTGCAACAAAAAATTAAACGGATATGACATGTAGTCATGACTGCTGATAAAAATAGAAAAACAACATATACACATCCCAAAATAGCATACATTAATCCAAACTATTACAAATTAAAATGTATAAAAAATTTCAGAAGCCCTATCTCTCAAATAACACTAATATTTCATACCATTACAAACATAAATAAATCAACAACAACTTACAATTCATTCTAATAAATACGAGTCATGGTACCTAAATATGGAACGAGTGCATGCAATAGAGGCTAAACTCTACCGTATCCATAATTAAACGACATAAACTCACAATTTACAAACCTCCCACATGCAATTGAATCTTCGAATATGTAATCTTCCTCTTCTATGAATCGACGACAATATTATGAAAGCACCACAAAACACACAGTCCCACACAAATAGTTCCACAATCCCTCTTTGTCTCACTCTCACACGCAGTCTCATTTTGTAGGTGACAATACGTTGCACACGTGTTCTCAAAGATTATGTAAGACACATGAACATATACCAAATACACATATAGGCTAAATTATAAATCAAAACAGCGTTGTTTTGTGCCAACGTTATTTCCAACCATGAAACGCCGTCGTATGGAGGTAAGCAAAGATTAAAGAATACAAAACGGCGTCGTTTTGGAGTCCCTCTAAACGGCGTCATTTTCCACGATAAATGTATAATAGAGTAATACATATGCAAATGACCATTGTTGGGCATTTAATTAGAGTAAGGTTTATTGCATTTTCCTTTTAAATAAGTCATCTCATATGATATCACAGTTACATCTCTTTAGCTTCCATGAGTTACAACTTAAAAACAAATCATAGAATATAAGGAGCTTCAATTACAATAGTTATCATAGGTGTTAATTGTTTTCTTGAGTATCAGACATCTTTTTTCTTTCAATTGCAATAACTTTATTCACATTACTTAAACAACATTGAAGTGTTTCCTTTTTTTCAGGAAAACAAAGTATTTGAAAGAAAACAATGGCACTTCTAAACTTAATGTGCATATCTTCTCCTAATTGTAAGTTCTGCAAATGTAGAGTACATGTGAGATCATTTGTTTTCGGATAAAGATGTCTGAGTTTCGTTTAGATTCTGAGAGAAATGCATGGATCATGGTTTGTAATGTTTTATGCATTGTAGGTGTTTGATACAATGAACTAAAAAATTTGATTTTGAAATTTAGTTTTACTCAATCGTGCTTGGCTATACTATTGGAAAAATCTACTACTTGTAATGAATCCCCTTTTGTACCCAAAGATTCCATGTCGATTGCACGCCTTTCTTTTGAATGTGTTACTTATATGTAAATCATGATTCAATGTGAAAAATCCAAAGTCTTGTTAAGAAAGCCCAAGCAACCCCATATATAAGGAAACAAAGGAATTACTTACCTACATAAACTTTAAAGCGCTGTTAGCTAATTTACGATTCTTTTATAAGATTATGAAGGTGAATATCCAGGTGGATATTATATATATATAAACGCTATACATGTACACTGATGTACATATTTTGATCGACATGAACTCCTTTCTAAAGGAGGAACCTCTAGGGCTATTCATAGAACATGACAAGACTCGGGAAATCGGGTTATGGTCGAAACATAACAAGAGTCAAGTACACAAGCAGACCTTGGCCAAACCTATTTAGACCAATTAGTTAAACATTGTTCAAAATTGGCACATTTTTTGTAGCACTTTTTTGACCTGTTATTCGTTATAATTTTTTATATAAAAAATTATTAATTCAACATAAATAAATAGATCAAATTTAGCATGACTTTTTTAACTAGAACTGCGTCAAAATAGTTTGATATGAACTCATTTGTTAAAAGAAAACTAATAGGTCAACTTAACCAAAACAATTTTGAAATGAACAAATTTTTATATAAATGTATATCCTATATTATTGAGTTACTGGCACATATAAAAGATCGATCTTTATGACAAACAAAATTTTTGCATTCCACGCTGTAAATGCCTCGTGGACTAATAATGTCATATAGTGAAAGATAAATTTCTAACCACCGATAAATACCCCTCATAACTCTCTATGAGATGTGCATCGGTTAGTATAACATTTCATATAATAAACTTTCCTTCCCCTTCACCTTCTCTAGTTTCTCTTTAAACTATAAACATGGTTTTCATATGATTAGATCAATCTAGACTTCCCGATCACATTAGAATATTGATATTTAATCCTTTACATTTGGTATCAAAGCCTTGATGTGATTGTGGATGTGTTTGTTTTACAAAACTAGGTCGAAAATTTTTATTTTTTTTCTAAAAACATTCAGAACGCAAGATTTAACCATTACCAAATTCACGTTTGAGTTATTTATTTATTTTTTTCATTTTAAGCTTCAAGTTCCAAACTTTATTGTTTTTATACCTTTATAAGGTTCACACAAAGTATTTCTTAGATTAAAAACGATGTTTGGTGGGAATTTTAATCAAGTTTTGGTTAAAATGCAAGTTGCGTATTTCATGGGTTTATAAAGGTTTTAGGCTATTTGATTTGATCTTGTTATGTTTTGGTGGTTGAAACAAGTTTTGAAATGATAAAGTTAAATGATTTTGAAGATTGATGGTACAAATCTGTCAAAATAATGCATGTTTGGGTCATTTTTTGGTGTACACCTCTCGTCAAAACCAAAACTCGATAAACATAAGTTTCACCGAGTTTGCTAACTCGGTAATGAAACCTTAATATAACGAGATTGTGTCATGCGTTTATTTACCAAGTTCAGTAAATTGAAACCCTGATTTACTGATATCCTCACAAATCATTTACCGAATTCACTATTTTGACATGATCATCGAGATAGGGTTTTAAGTATTCACCGAGTTCGATAAACCCTATCATTTGCCTAGATATCAAACCCTAAAATTCACCGATATTCGTAAACCTATTTCACCAAGATTGCTTTAGGGTTTTACCGAGATTGTATAGGGTTTGATTCTTGAGATTGTTTAGGTTTTTTTTCTTTTTGTCTTTACCAATATTGTACCCTAGTTTACCGAAATACACCATGACCAAAATACACCATGACCAAAATCCACAAAGATTAAACCCTAATTTACCAAGATTTGGGGATGTCTGTGCTAAATGAAGATCGTTCCCTAAATTTAACTGAGTTAACCTACAAACCTTAACCCGGAATACATCACAAACAAACACTTTCACAACTTCACATATTTGATCCGTTATCAAGATTCGTTTTTGGATAACAAGGCTAGACTGGGGATTTGAATGACAATGTGACTACGAGGTTTTTGTACGGTATTGAAAATTTGAGTTTGAAGTGACACTTCACGGGTGCGTGTACTTATTTCATCTTCATTTCTTCTCTCCTCTCGTACGAAGATGACTTCTTTGGGAATATACTGATAGTGATTAAGACTTGACTATCTAGTTATTCTTGTAATTCTTTCTTCTTATACCCACAAAATAACTATCACTTTAATGAGTTACGTTGTAGTGCTCAGTGTCTCACGTAGTTGAGGATAGGCCAAGAGACTTCGTGCACCTAATACTTTTAAGTATAAGTTCTTAATCTATTATAGTACAAGATTAAGTCACAAGGTTAGGTTATCTTACTTCATTTTCATATTCGTTATATTGGATTTTCTCCATATTTGTTCACTATTGTTTAGTTGTTGGATTAATAAAGGATGTTATGAATAAAGGAGGGAATACTAAAGAGAGTATCAAAAATTTCATGGCTTATTTTTGTATATCTAATTCGGATAATAGTTGCTTGGCTATGATGATTCGGTTATCCAGTGTGCCTTAATTTTTGCATGACAAAAACTAGAAGGCATAAACTGCAACCGTGTTTTGTAGCCAATACAACTTCTGAGCCAAGGCATAAATATTATGTCTCTAATCACTAAGGCATTGTTCATTTTTATATTTAGGCTATCCATGATACATCAAATGGACATATTAATGTTGGAGTAACGAGAGTGGAAAAAATCAATACAAATGTTCTCTATGGTGTTTGCGTGGAAAAATTGGTTCATGAGGAAAAAATTATTTGAGCTTCCTCAAGACAAAAACAAAAACTCCTTACATGCTTGCTAGAAGATTTTTATATTGATTTCTTCCATCCTCCTCACACCAATGTTAGTATGCCCATTTTACATATCGTGTATATTCTAGATAGAAGGTGAACAATTTCTTAGGTGACACGTCTGTTGGGTCAAGCAACCTAATTATGCTAGGATCACATACAAGATCCATCTGACGTCGAGTTGTTGGAACATCTAGCATCCAATTGTTGGAACGTCGGTCAAGCAACCTAAATTTCTATTTTTTGCATCGTGCCATTTCTAGATATTTATTTTGACTATTCATTATTTATTACTTCAAATTAACGATCTATGACTTTGTAGGTGTAATTATGTTGGGCACTTTCTAATAGACGGTGATTTTCAAGTCGATCTATACAAGACAGTAGAAGCAAAGGCGATCGAACTATTCAGGTTACTTGCTATGCAGCTATTATGAATAATACCAACAACAAATCAGCAAGAGTCAGAGCCATGAAGAAATGAAAATGATTTTGTGTGACTTTATATGTATCTTGCCTATAAAAACTGAAAGCAACAAGAAATGAATACGATTTTGTGTAATTTTATGTGTAAATAGTTGTTTTCTCTTCTACTCTTCATCGACTACATGTTTCATTCATATTTGGATCTTTTATTAGGAATCCGTTTAAGTTTTGTTTACTTCCAGCGGATAAAAAAAGGTCGCTACTTTGTTTATAATTGGTGCACTTCCTAGAAATAAGTTATCAACCTTCTTCAAAGCCGTCAATTCAAAAGGCAAACCAAATGTATCTCCGCTAAGCTCTCTTCTTCTCGTAAAAAATTAGATCTTCCAACACATGCAATACTATCGTATACAAATGCTATGCCGCAACACGCAGGTTGAAATCCTCAGGTATATAAATTCCTTATAATCATATTCTTCTCAATCTTATCAGTTTGAATTTATTATGAAGTTATTAAATTTAATGCGGAATTTAATTACGATTTTTTTTTTAAAAAAAAGTTATATCTTTAAAAAAAACATTTACACACTTTAAAAATATATATACAATGCAATAAATAAAATTATTATACAGTTTATATTAAAAAAAACAAAATCTTAAAATTTAATCTTCTTTCGTTTGAGATTAATTTTGCTCCATATATAAAAACTTAATAAGAATTTCAATTCTTAAATTTTGGTTTTATAAAATCATTTCATAATAAATTTCAGTTGTGATGCCCACGAAACCAAAAGCATGAATCTAGCTGAAATAAAAGGACGGATAATGGTATAAAGGTGTGTAAAAGTTGTGTTGTATGTTGAAAAATGGTAACCTTGAGAGATTAAAAGAAATAGTCAAATTTTAACGATTTACTTAAAAAATAGTCAAATTAAAATAAATATCATTTTGAATCACATGTTTGCAAATTTCCCTCGTCTTAAGTGTAAAAAACACACGTGAGAATGTGAATCGAAACATGAAAATGCACACAGTCTTGGACCCGTTTATTTGAAGTTTAAGACCATACAATAGTTTTATGATGGACCATGTCTATCCCTTAACATACAATTAATACAATTGTGGTCCTAACATAACCAAGTACTTGCATCTTCTAAATACATATATGTCCTCTCTCTTAATTCGTCTCCACATAATTTTATTGATTTTGCTATTTCAAAATGGTAGTAAAGGCATAAGGTACGACATTATTGTTGTATGAAACATTAATCATTTGAAAACTGAAAAGGTTTGAAGAGTACTATGTAAACGTATTATGTTTTGATCCACTCATTAGTTCACGTTTTTCTTTCTAATGGTTAGTTGTCTACATTTCCTCGATCATGACATGCCGATGAAATCGAAAGAGTGCATAATCCTTGAAAATGACAATAGAATATGGTATACCGTAGATGTCATTCTTCGTAACAAAGGAACAAAATATTTGACCTACAAATTTATTGCAAAAAAAAATACATGAATACTACTATATGTTCAAAGATTAGTCATGTGAAATGTCCATAGGTTTCTTATTAGCTCATACTGAACTTGTTTTTCTTTTTTTTTTAACTATACACGTTATATGAAAAAACTGGTAAAACCAATCAAATTTCTAACGGTTTAGTATAAAACAAAATGATCCATGTAGTTGTAGTTTACTTACGATTACAAACATAGTCCTTGAAAAATTGCAATAAAAATCTCTACTGTTTACTCTTTATTACATAATTAGTCCCTGATTTAAATCTATGGACTGTTCATGTAAAAAAATTACAAAAACATCCCTCCAATTTATGTGTGTTGCAAAGAAAGTCTCTAATTTCCAAAAAAAATAGTTTTTAGTTATGCACGATTACAAAAAGAGTCCTTAGGTTAAATCTAGGGACTGTTTTGTAATGAACACTTGCAGTTACAGATGCAATCCTTACTTGGAATATGGGGATTGTTTGTGTGACGAAAAATTACATAAATTTTTCTTGTAGTTACTTACCGATTTCAAACGATCCGTGAGTTATATTTAGGGAATGTTCGTATAAGCAAAAAGATTTCATGTAAACCTTGTGTCCCGCAGCGAAATACCGATGAAAAGGACCTCGTATAAAACAAAACTAAACAACCCATAGACCATACATGAATGTCTTCCGAATAAATAAGTAGCTTTGAAGTGAATAGGTGATAAACTGATAACTGAAAAGTGTGAAGACTGGTAGGAGGCTAGAGTATACTCTTCTTAATGGGCCAAACCTTTATAAGGGAATTAAATAAATGGCCCATTTCACTGGGTCATGCTCAATTTGCTCATGGTAGGGGTGAGCGAAAAAACCGAAAAGACCGAATAAACCGAAAACCGAAACCGAACTAAACCGAAAATAACCGAAACGAACTAATAACCGAACCGAATTTGCTAAAACCGAACCAAACCGAATTACTAATTCGGTTCTCGGTTTGGGTATGGGTTTAGCAGTTTAAACCGAAAACCGAACCGAAAACCGAATTCATATAAATATATACATTTTTTATATATTTATATATTTTTAAGTATATTTATATATAAATAAATACTATTAAAAGGTTATCATAATATAATAAAATACTTTTTATGCTTGAAATATATTTTTTTGCTAAATATCTATCTAATTGTTAATTTTTTTTTTTTTTTTAAATAATGAAATTCGGGTTATTCGGGTCAACCCGAAAACCGAACCGAATTAGAATTCAACCGAACCGAACCGAATTTGAATTTGGTTCGGTTCGGTTCTCGGATTGACCTAAAAAAATATTTTAACCGAATTAACCGAACCGAACTAACCGAACAACCCGATGACCGAACCAATCAACACCCCTAGCTCATGGAACTTTTGTGAAGCCCAAACTTTTGTTCTTGATAGTTCATTAGTATTTAGTTTGATAAATATCAAGTTATTAGAAAAATATATAGTTCTTCTTTGTTAAAAAGTAAAAACAATAAATTTTGTCCATTCTATAATTTTGAGAAGAATGATATGTAACTCATCACATCCAAAAAGTGCGACACTAAGGTGCTGTTTGTTTATTAAGAGGTTCTGAATCTGATTCGCACATCTGAATCTGAATCTGAGGCGGAAATATCTGAATCTGAATCAAATAATATTGTTTGTTTTTTCTTTAAGAAAACGTCTAAACATTTATTAGTTCAACTAGAGGTATTAAGATGCTCCTTCCGTGTCTGGTCCATCTAGATGTTTTTACCTCTTACTGCCTCTGAGTGAAAAATAAAAAACAAACACACTTAACATCTAAAAGCTCTAACCGACTAAGGTGTCGTTTGTTTTTTCAGAGCTTTTACCTCTTCATCTGCAAACCATGTCTGTAGAAGAAGAGGTACATTTAAGCTCTTCATCTGCAAGAAGAAGACCGTTTGTTTTTTGTGCTATTGAAGTACTTCTTTCATTTTTCCTCTTATGTCTGCATTGGTGTAGAGGAAAGAAGTGAAAAAAAGACCTAAATTATGTCTGCATTGGTGAAGAGGAAAGAGGTGATTATATCCTCTTATGTCTGAAAAAAACAAACGGTCTTCAAAGATAATGTCTGCGCGCCTACAAACAAAAAAGGAAAAAAGCTCTTCTTTAAAAAAACAAAAAAGGCCTAAGAGCTTTGGTCTATTAAGAGGTTGTTAAGACTTTCTTTTAAAAAACAAACAACACAATCATTAAAAATTTTAATATATCATTTTGTAATAAATAGACAACACAATCGAACTCGTATCGAAGGTCGGCCTAGAAGATGTCGATATCCCAATCCCATGCCCATGTGTGCTAGGCTTCATTAATTAACGCTTGGTCCCCCATCATTTAAACTTCATCCACTCATGTGTATTCCCATAAAATTACAAATTTTATTTTTTGTCTACAATAGAAATCATACTAAGTTACAACAAAATTGATCTCTAAACTAATAGACCATCATCGAAAACCCTAGCGGCATGACACATAACCTCCCCACAAGAAGTTTGTAGTTCAAACGTCATTAAGTACACATTACGAGTGACTAAGAAAATGGTTGAAAACGTTCACAAAAATACATCGATTAAGCTGTGTACATCCAAGTTAAAAACCTGCTTTTCACGAGTAACCGCAATAGAGAAAAATAATGTAGAAAATATGAATTTAGTATAAGAGAGATGACTAGTATGTTTAAGGTCATGATGAAAGATACTAACATAAGGTGCACATTTTGTGGTAGAATAGAGATGTGTGCTTCTGAACATATCTTTAACCGCGAGTTTAGACATGCCATTTGTTTCTTTTACTTTAATATGTAATAATCTAACTATCCGCTAATGATTGGATTCTTAATGTTTTGTTCATCAAAACAAGGTTAAAAAGAGTTGTCGAAATCGTACTCATGCGTTAATATCTAATTACAAGGGCCTAACGGATTTGAATAAATTGAAAGTTGTTGGATACAGTAAGACACGCAAACACTAATCCTATTTATGACGTAAACTAGGAGAAAATCTGTTGGTTTTATGGATATAAATTAGTAGACGTGAGTTAGGATCGAACTCGAGACTATGGGATTGCACACTTTACGTATGAGAATTTAAAGTTAATAATTAAATATAAGTGTTGTATTTATTTATTTATTAAACGAAATAACTAACGGACGTTAAGTAATTAATGTAATGGACTAACGGTCGTTAAATGTTTATGGAAAAGGACTAAATTGCAAAACTTGGGAAGGTTCCGGAATTCCTTTGGGGACTCCTTAACCGATCGGCCTAGGGACACAAAACAAGGAAAGAAAAACCAACTTGTTCACCAAGTTTGCTTGTGTATATATACAAGGCTAGGGGTTTTATTTTTCCATCTCTCTTGTGCTCATAAGCTAAACCTTAAAAATTGTTTTGTGTGTGTTTTTGTCCAAACCGATCGGCCACACCTTTATGGGTGTCGATCCATAACCTTTTCCACATCAAGTTATTCGTTTACTAAAAACTAGCATTACTTTAATTCGGTTTAGTACGTGTGTACAAGAACATAGTAATAACACACTATTGTTATTATCTTGGATTGAATTACAAAACGGTAAGGGGTAATTCACATAATCCTAACTAAATCAAATTAGGGTTCATCCGTTGCTAGTTTGTGGATTTGATTCTTGTTCGGCTAGAATCAATAAAAGGTACGCATATTCTTTTATGTTAATTAATTATTCGTTAATACATCCTATACGCTTCCGCATGATTACTTTGATGTTTTGTGATTATTTATTTGAATGTCTTGATATATAATTCCAACAGTGGCATCACGAGTCATTGGTTTTAATGAGTAATTAATTACATAAACGCGTAATAAAACAAATACTTGTATGTTGTTTGCTATGTTTATCTAGGGTTTATGTTTTATTTATGTTTTGGTCGATTTTAATTCATGGGGCTTCCCTAATTTTTTAGATCAACACATGTATAAATTTTAGGGTTTTGAAAATTGTTTGCTAACCTTATTAAAACCTAGAATTAATATTGATTACGTGATTAATTCGTGAATAATTTGTTATGTGTCATGGAATTTTTATATGCGATCTTGTGACTTATGTGTATAATTGTTATGATATCCATGATTATACATGCATGTTAGTCATGGATAAGTTGCTTTGATAATTGTTTTATTGTTGAGACATATTTAATTACGATAAATCTTGAATTGGGGAAGACTCCAATTACATATATTAATGAATCAATTATGTGCAATTTGGTATATTTTTAATTAAGGGTTTACGCAATCGATTCGTCGATGTATGTGGCTCACTTTCTATCACTGGAGTGAAAGCCCTAATTAATATATACATTAATTTTAACCTAGATATTGATTATTAATAGGGTTTTATCGAATAAGTTGCATGTGGCTACTTGTTTACACGTATAAATTGTTTATTATGTGCGCATTGTTTTTTAGTAGTGTATTTTTTATTAGTATTACTTGTTTGTTTATTATGTGCGACAGTTTAAGCAAAGGGTAATTTTGAATAGAAAAATAATACTGACTTGAACAATGGCGAAATTTGATTTGTTTTGGAAGAGTTAAGTTTTCATAGTTTAATTGATTGGTGACTTTGGTACAAATGGTCTGAACGGCTCACCCATTAGAATGAACTATAAAGGGGTTATTTAAGAAGTGCGCACGTACAATGAAAAGGATGTCTAAGGTTATGCTTTTTAGCGCTACCGGTCCTCTCTCCTCTGTAAGTTCGAATGGAGCTACTTAGTAAGCCATAAAATGTGCAAGCTCATCTTAAGGGCGAATTAGTTTTAATTCCATACACCACTTCGGTGGTAATTACCCGAAACACTAAGTGTTTACACTTATGCAAAAGTACGGTATAATGGACGATAATTAATATTAAATTCCTTGATTGGTGAACCCAATACCTCAATCAAAACTTTGATAATTTGATCTTTATGAATTGGTAATAAAAGTTTTTTTTATTAAAATTATGCTACAAGATGATTGCATGACATCTTTGTACATATTTGATTTGACCACATAAAATCAAAACTAGTACCCTTGTAAATTAAGTTTTATGCCATCTAATTAAAGGGACACTTGAAGTTGCTATTTACGTCATGACAGTACTTGGCGAGATTGTAATGGAGAGGTAAATCTCTATGTAAAGTCAGACCTTACATGGACATATTTGCAGATTCTTTAAGCTTAGACACTTAAATTGAGTAGTAAGTGAGATCTAGACTCAAGGCATAAGATGGGATGAAACATGTTTATATTTGCAATAGCGTTGGAAAATATAAATCCCATAATGATCTAGGAGTTGGAAATTGTTTGCCAATTAATGTTCGACAGATTACCTTATTATATGCGTTCGTTGCTAGCAGATCAACTGATGTAATGAACCTATGATAATTTGGATCCTAGTTTTTCGAGAAAATTATATGGTTATATGTTTATATTACCGTTGGGTATATTTTATTTTCTTGAAAAGTTGTATTATCGAAAATACTAATACTTGAACTTTTTTCTGTAGAAATGGCTCAAAATAACGATAACACTAACACTGCACTAAGTTTTGCGTTCAAAAGCTTTTTGGATCGAGAAAAGTTGACGTGGCTCTAAGAATTTCAATGATTGGCACCGCTCTTTGAGAATTGTCTGTAGAGTTGCTGACCGGTTGAAATATCTTTATGAACCTTGCCCTGAACAACCAACTGGTCCTGATGCTACTCAAGCTCAAATTGATGCTTGGCAACTTGAGTATAAGCGTCATAATGATGTGGCTTGTCTTATGTTGGGAACAATGGAATCGGCTCTTCAAAAGCAGTTTGAACATTATTTCCCATTTAATATGCTCAATGAACTTCGGACTATGTTTGAGAAACCAGTTGCCGTCGAGATTTATGACTTGACCGACGCGTTACACAATTTGTAGGCAAGGTGAGGGTAAAACCGTGAGTGCTCATGTACTGGAAATGAAAGGTTACATGGACCAGCTCAAAGCACTTGGCAAAACTTATGATGATGACATGGTGTGAATCGATTAATCGATCCTTTAACAAGGATTTTAATGGTTTTGTCAGAAATTTCAATATGCACTGCGTGGGAAGACATTCGACCTACACGCATTGCTAATTGACTATGAGAAGGGTTGCTCAAAAGGTTCCTACCGCCAGGTACTTGCTATTCAGGTGGAAGGATTAATAAGCCAAAACCGAGCGTCACGAACAACAAGAAGGGGATGGGTAAGGGCAAGGTTGACAAAGGCAAACAGGTGATGGCCTATCAACCTCAACCCAAGAAGAACCCTACTCCTAGGAAGGAAAATCCTAAAAGGGATCAAGCATGCCACCACTGTAAGAGCGTTGGGCATTGGAAGAGAAACTGTGCTCTCTATCTTGATGAATTGCGGGCAAATAAAAAGAAGTATGAAGGGTCCTTGGGCGCGGTTCTTCGGTAATTTATTTGTCATTGAATTATTTACTCTAAATCATAATAATTCCTGGTTATATGATACGGGCTGTGGTATTCACATTTGTAATACACTGCAGGGATTTAGAGTGGAAAGGAAGCTTGCCTATGGGGAGCAATATCTGCACGGGGGAAATGGCGGCACATGCATTGTTGAAGCCGTAGGAACGTTTAGTTTAGTATTGCCTTCGGGCTTAGTAATGTTATTGAACAATTGTCATTACGCACCTTCTATAATTAGAGGTGTTGTTTCCTTTTCAGTTTGTTGGATGATGGTTTTACTCATACTATTTCAAGTAATGGAATTGATGTTTCTTTAAATGGTGTATTTTATTTTAAAGCAATTACTGTGAATGGTGTGTTTGAAATTGATGTGATTGGAAATGAATCTAACAATAATAATAATTCAATGTTTAGCATTAACAAGAAGATAAAGTTAGACTTGAATTCTTCTTATCTTTGGCATTGTAGACTTGCTCATATAGGCAAGGCTCGCATGCATAAGCTGCAACAAGAAGGGCTTTTGCAAAATATCAATGATGAATCATTTGATAAATGTGAGTCATGCATATCTGGGAAGATGACTAAGAAACCTTTTCATAGCAATATGGAGAGGGCTTCTGATCTACTTGGTCTTATTCATACTGATGTGTGTGGACCACTTAGACATGTGTCAAAGAGAGGTGCTAGCTACTTCTTAACCTTTACTGATGATTTCAGCCGTTATGGTTATGTTTATTTACTTAAGCATAAACATGAGGTGTTTGAAACATTTAAGGTTTTCAAAGCGGAAGTAGAACTGCAATTGGGAAAGAAGATTAAAGCTCTTCGATCCGATAGAGGAGGTGAGTATCTAAGCCAAGAGTTTAAAGATTACTTAGTTGAGAATGGAATTGTCCAGAATCTCACTTCTCCATATACTCCACAACAAAATGGTGTATCTGAGAGAAGAAATCGTACATTGTTGGACATGATACGATCTATGTTTAATCTTACCACTCTACCTTTATCCTTTTGGGATTATGCTTTGGAATCACCTGTTCGCATTCTAAATATGGTTCCCACAAAGAAGGTTGATAAGACACCATATGAAATATGGCATGGTAAAGCTCCTAACCTATCTTATTTAAAGGTCCGGGGTTGCGAGGTATGTTAGACGTGACTCGAGGATAAACTCCAACAAAGATCTGTAAAGTGTATCTTTGTAGGATACCCTAAGAAAACTATGGGTTACTACTTTTACTATCCAACCGAAAATAAAGTAATTGTTGCTAGGTATGGAGATTTTCTTGAAAAGGATCTCGTATCTCAAGAATTCTGTGGGAGAGTTTATGATCCGAAGATGATCAAGAAGATGCATTACCTTCTGAAAACACTAACGCATTACTCCAGAGAACCTGATAGTCTGGGTCCTCCACCAGAAGTTGAAGTGATTACCGTTCGTAGATCCGTAAGGAATACGCGTGCACCTGAACGTCTATGTCTTAACGTGGAGGTTGAGGAAACTATGTTAGGAGATCTTGGAGAGCCTACTAGTTATAAAGCTACCATGGCAAGTCCTGACAAGGCAAAATGGCAGGTTGCAATGAATGGGAAATGCAATCCATGAGAGAAAATGAAGTCTGGGTAGAGGTTGACTTACCTCCAAATGCCACGGTGGTTGGAAGTAAGTGGCTCTATAAGATTAAGACTGATATGGATGGCAATGTACACGTCTATAAAGCTCGTCTAGTTGCGCAAGGTTTTACTCAAACTTATGGCATTGATTACGAGGAGACCTTTTCTCCTGTAGCGGACATTAGAGCTATTAGAATTCTCATAGCTATAGCGACATACTATGACTATGAGATATGGCAAATGGATGTCAAAACCGCCTTCTTAAATGGTCTCTTAGATGAAGACATCTATATGAAGCAACCTGAGGGGTTCGTGAATCCACAATTTCCAAACCATGTATGCAAACTTCAAAGGTCCATTTATGGATTGAAGCAAGCATCAAGGCAATGGAATAAAAGATTTGATGAAGAAATCAAAAGGTATGGATTTATTCAAAATCTTGATGAGCCATGTGTATATCACAAAGTTAGTGGGAGTAATGTAATTTTCCTAATTCTTTATGTCGATGACATATTAATTATGGGAAAAGACATTCGGAGTTTGCAAAATGTTAAGGCATATCTTGGGAAGTGTTTTTCCATGAAGGATTTAGGAGAAGCCGCATACATTCTGGGAATTAAGATCTACCGAGATAGGTCAAAGCGGTTAATTGGTTTAAGTCAAAGCGCTTACATTGATAAAATATTGAAGAGATTCAATATGCAAAATTCCAAGAAAGGATATTTGCCGATGGAAGTAAAGCATGGCTTATGTAGCGATATGTGTGCTTCAACACCTGCTGAGGTGGCACGCATGCAGAAAGTTCCTTATGCTTCGGTAGTAGGATCTATTATGTATGTTGTGAGATGCACAAGGCCGATGTGGCGTGGCGCTCAAAACATGACCGGTCGATATCAACAGAATCCGGTGAACTTCATGGATTGCTGTTAAACAAATTCTAAAGTATCTTAGGAATACGAAAGATATGTTTTTAGTGTATGGAGGAAATCCGCACACGAACTTGGTGTTACAGGTTACTTGTGATGCCCCTGGCAGTGTGATAAAGATGATACGAAGTCTCAGACGGGCTATGTCTTTGTCATCAATGGAGGAGCAGTTGACTGGAAGAGCAAGAAGCGAAGCAGTACGATTGCGATGTCTGAAAGAAGTTTAATACATAGCCGCTCGGAAGCTGCAATGGAGGTCGTTTGGATTAGGAAATTCATTTGTGGCTTGGTGTTATGCCTACAATTGAATCACCTATTGATATGTATTGTGACAATTCTGCTGCAATCATATTTGCCAATGAACCTGAGTCATGAAGGGCACCATACATTTTCTACGGAAGTATCACTATGTTCGGGAACAAGTCCAGGATGGTGAAATAAATCTACTGAAAGTTCACACAGATGATAGCTTAGTTGATCCGTTAACTAAGGCTTTAGCTAAAGACAAGCTTGTAGGACTTGCCAATGAAATTGGACTTCGTTTAGCTAAAAGTTTCATGCATAACTGTGATTAGTATTTGGATAAAGGATATTGTAAAACATTTATTATTTTAATGAAATAAAGTTTGGATTATGTTTATTTTCATTTATAATATTGTTGTCCTATATTTGCATGTTTAATCCGTGAGTAACTAAGTTATTCTAAATGTCCGTTGTCGATTAATGATATGGGAGTATCATTAAATTAAGACAAATCTGAGAGATGTGGTAGAATATACTTGAAAGTATATTGATGAGAATGCATACCAATTTCAGATGATATTCAATGAATTGAATATAGGACTTATCCCAACTACATAATTTACTTTGTGGATATTGTTATAAGTAAATTATGAATAGTTATCCTCAGACTTGAGATACCGGATAAGTGTCATGAATGTAGTGCATTCGTGGAGCAACTTAACGCTATACGTAACTGGTAGTCATAAGGGTTGTTTTCAGAAATGTTACAAAGTTTGTGGGTTATTCTTGTAGTCAATATAGAATTTGTTCCTTCAAATTTATTTGGAGTTTAATACTGGGCCCCGTAGGGTTGACAAGATGTTTGTGCGGCCGCACCCAAATCTCCCCTAAATATGTTTAGATGATTAGGTAATCTTGGTCAATTACTTACAAACGAGAAACAGAATAGTTTTATAAAGAATGACTTAATTCCATATCTTTATTTAACGTGGTATTAGAAACAAAAGGATAATAATAATGAGAAATCATTAAAAGGTTTTCCAGAAGCCTTGCTCGAGTTGTACTAGAGGCATCGAAGTGTTGCTAGACGCTAACCGAATGTGATCACTCTATTAAGATATATCCAAGTGGGAGCTGTTGGTTTTATGGATATAAATTAGTAGACGTGAGTTAGGATCGAACTCGAGACTATGGGATTGCACACTTTACGTATGAGAATTTAAAGTTAATAATTAAATATAAGTGTTGTATTTATTTATTTATTAAACGAAATAACTAACGGACGTTAAGTAATTAATGTAATGGACTAACGGTCGTTAAATGTTTATGGAAAAGGACTAAATTGCAAAAGTTGGGAAGGTTCCGAATTCCTTTGGGGACTCCTTAACCGATCGGCCTAGGGACACAAAACAAGGAAAGAAAACCAACTTGTTCACCAAGTTTGCTTGTGTATATATACAAGGCTAGGGGTTTTATTTTTCCATCTCTCTTGTGCTCATAAGCTAAACCTTAAAAATTGTTTTGTGTGTGTTTTTGTCCAAACCGATCGGCCACACCTTTATGGGTGTCGATCCATAACCTTTTCCACATCAAGTTATTCGTTTACTAAAAACTAGCATTACTTTAATTCGGTTTAGTACGTGTGTACAAGAACATAGTAATAACACACTATTGTTATTATCTTGGATTGAATTACAAAACGGTAAGGGGTAATTCACATAATCCTAACTAAATCAAATTAGGGTTCATCCGTTGCTAGTTTGTGGATTTGATTCTTGTTCGGCTAGAATCAATAAAAGGTACGCATATTCTTTTATGTTAATTAATTATTCGTTAATACATCCTATACGCTTCCGCATGATTACTTTGATGTTTTTGTGATTATTTATTTGAATGTCTTGATATATAATTCCAACAAAATCAACATTTCTGAATAAAAATTATATGAAGTAGCAGTTTACAATTTAAAACTTATCTGCAAAAATGTGATTTTAATCATACATTTATTAATCCAGATACTTCATGTTATGCCCATGACTATAATTTGAAATAAGCTTTAGTCATTATAAAAAAGGTTACAAGCTTAGGATAGTTGGAGTTTTGAGTTGTTTATACTTGTGTTCATGATTTTATTCAATTGTTTATATTTACTTTTTGTCTTTCTTTTGGAGCTTCCTAGTTTAGGATTCTTTTCAATCATTTGTTTGAGTAGTGTCATATAAAATAACAGAAGGGTGATGATTAAATTATTGTAACACTTGATTATCCAAATTAAAATAAGATAAAGTAATAATAAAGTGATTAAAGTTATGGTTCTAAACTTTTTTAGTTATCCTCGAACATCTATCTCATTATAACAACTTTTTATATATATTATTTTTTTTAATTTGTGTCTTACAGACACATGTTAAAAAAGATCCAACAGTCTGAGGTGTCGTTTGTTTTTTCAGAGCTTTTACCTCTTCATCTGCAAACCATGTCTGCAGAAGAAGAGGTACATTTAAGCTCTTCATCTGCAAGAAGAAGACTTTTGTTTTTGTGCTATTGAAGTATTCTTTCATTTTTTCTCTTACGTCTGCATTGGTGTAGAGGAAAGAAGTGGAAAAGACCTAAATTATGCCGCATAGGTGAAGAGGAAAGAAGTGATTCTAACCTTTACGTCACGAAAAAAACAAACGGCTTCGTTCTAACGTCTGGCTACTGGCCAACAAAAGAGGAAAAAAGAGCTTCTTTGAAAAAAACAAACGAAGCCTGAGTGTCAATTTCTGAATAAGCAATAATTGATTATGAGGCATGGTGTTGGAGGATAATACGAATTAATCTGTGGCTATTAACCATTCAAATATGACACCTAAGCTATAATACCTCTTTCTTTAATATGTGTTTGGGTTTATATATACAAGATTAACTTGATTCGATGAAGAAGCACATTGGGATAGCAATTCAGAGTTAATTTTTTATTCATGATTTGTTGTTTACCTCTGGTCCAAAATTTACTCTAGAAAAGTCAGTGGGCATGGCGATTGGATATTGTGGCTATTTGCCGTGCTATATGGTTCGTGCTTTTTTTTTTTTTTGAAACGGCGGCTTTTATTAAAGACTAGCTAAAGCTAGAATAAAAAATTACAACGAGGAAATAGTAGCTAACGGTCTTTGCACCCAACCTACCCAACTACATTTAAACTTAGGATTTCTAGATGAAATCCATAAAAAAGAATGTGAAACAATAAAGTCCCAAAGCACCGACTTCTTAGGAGGGGGACTAGAGAAGAGCAATTGATTTCGGTAATTCCAAATAGTCCAAAGAAGAGTCCCTCCCACGCCTTCAAGAGCTAAACGAGCCTTACTTGATATATGAGAGGAATCAAGCCAATCATACCACTCAATAATATTAGCGAAGAAGGGAATATCCAAGTCCCACCATTTGGCCAACCAAGCCCACAAATCTTGAGCCATCCCGCATATAAAGAAAGTATGGTTAACCGTTTCAACGTCTTCAAGACAATTAGGACAAAGAAGAGAACCGATATCAATACCTTTACGGTCTAAATTTACCCTCGAAGGAAGCCTATTAAGCTTCAATCTCCATAAAAACACATTAGCTTTAATAGGGAGCAGGCGATTCCAACGAGTTGCCATGGGACCAACATCAAGGGTTTGTGAATCCACCATACAACGAACAGAAGCCACTTGAAACGTATTGCAGCCATCAAGGGACCATAACCATGAATCTCGTTTATCCGAAAGATTAACACCCCCAATAACTTCTATAAGAGCCGCAAGCTGGGCTGATTCGGCACCACCCCTTGGGTTTCGTCTAAGCACCAAAGTCCAATCATCTAAAGGAACCCTACTAGCAATAGAGCAATTCCTATCAATTTCCAGCAAGTAAATTCGGGGAAATTGTGCTTTAAGAGGTTGATTGCCACACCATGTATCCTCCCAAAATCGAGTCGAAATCCCATTCCCTATGTTTCGAGAACAATAAGATAACAAGTCCATACCTTGTTGTTTAAGGCTGAACATAGATTGAAGAATATCTTCCCATGTAGAACGCATGAGCGTTGAGGAGCTGCTGTGTAAATACCCCCATCATCTCCATATAAGATCTGAATAACGCGAGCCCAAAGACTGGAAGAGTGATTTAAGAACCGCCATACCCATTTAAATAAAAGGCCTACATTAAGCCCGAAAATACTTCCATTACATTTTATCATTAAAATTAATTAATTCATGTAGTTAAGATTGAATAAAAAAAATATAACCTATAATAAACAAAACGAGCACATTATTATAAATTAAATATTAAGTAAAATTAATTTTAATTTATGTACACTTAATACTTTAAATAACAATACTTTTATAGAAGATGACAAAATTGCTTAACAAATCCATTACTCGTATATTAAAACTTTTGAAACAAGTCCAACCACTAAAGATAGAAAAACAAGTCTACCCACTTGTTTGGTATAGGGATGGCACCCGTGGGTGATGGGCACGGGTATCTCTAACCCGTCACCCGCCCGCGTAGTTTTTTTCTCACCCGTCACCCACCTGTTACCTGCTAATGGGTACAATTTTCTACCCATGCCCATGCCCGCGGGTATTTATTGCCCATGGGTAAACCCACGGGTTAGTGTGTATTATAAATCAGTAGGGAGGAACTAATAATGTGTATTATAATTGGGGAAAATCAATATAGCCAACTACAATCTAATTAAACATACAATTTAGCATAGGGACGAACTAAGAATGTGACTGAGGAAAACCAATTAGTGAATACTATAACATCCCGCGATTTTCCAGATATTTATTTTTCGAGGAATTAAGTCTGTTTTTCATTTACGAACTTTCCAAAGTTTGATTGACGTGAAAACGAGAAAGTTATCTCGTGAAACGAGAAAATCAGACGCAGCGCGTACCGGCACAATTGTAATCTCGTTAAAACATTCTATTTGAACATCAATTCTATTGGCGAGAAAGTAGTCAAATAAATACCCATTTTTATTGGAAACATGATTTCAAAAATATTACGCGTAAGTTTTCGTGGTCTCACGAGAAATATTGATAACCGAAACGAGCTCGAGAAGTGTTATCGTGAAAGGTTGGGGCAATTAGCACAACCGGCCCCTCCATTTTAACACCAAACGCACCCTTAACTTGGGGAATTGACACCTTTAGTCCCTCTTGGGGTATATAAACCTCCCACCCCACTCATTCTCACATTTTTACACACACTTCTCTCTCATCCCTCTCTCTAAAAATCCGGTCACCGGAAAACATGTCCGATCGTCTTCTCCGGTGAGATTCCGGCCACGCGCCATCACCCTATTACACCAACTATACCATTCAATAGATCGTCTCAACGTGCTTCTTTTGACATACTACACGCGCCATATACTCCCTACACGCTCTAAATCGAAGTTTTAAACTCGAAATTATAGGGTTTCTAGTCTAAATCGAGTATTAATGGTTCTATGTTGTTGGGGTCTTGTCCGAGAGCCGACCACCACCACCACCGCGGTGGCTACAACCGCTCCACGCCGAGCCTCCATCTCCCTCGTCTTCCAGTCCATCTTTCTTTTCTTTCTTGTTTTCGATGGTGTGCCGAGACTCCGTTGGTTTATTACTAATTGGTATTATTACTATTTTTGATATGTGGAAGTTTTCGTGGGTAACTTGGAATAAAAATCATCTTTGGTTTTAAAAACGTTTTGAAATAATATTCGTGTGGAAATAGACGAGATTAAAACAGTTTCTAATCGTTTTCGTGTGGTAAGAACTTGTCAAAGATGGTGATGTTTTGAATTGGGTTTCATTTTGGTCTTGCGTTAACAGGGTAACACACGTGAGTGGTGTTTCTTTAATTTTTGTGGGTATTCAGTTCTGGTCATGGAACCCGCGAGGGTTTTGGGTACAACTGAGTCACTGATTGGTCATACGTTGATATTGGGTTTTGATTTCTTCTTTACTTTTATTCTTGGTTCGGTTAGTATTTGGACTTGCTTGATCTCTTGGTATGGTTTGAGTAATGTTTAACTCATAGCTTAATTTGGATTGTTGGATTGGTGCAACTATCTGGTCTTGTTCTCGGTTGGAATATCGAGTCTTATGAAGTATTTATGTGTTGCTCTCGGCAGTCACCACCCCAAAAGGGTGTGTCGATCTTACATTGGTTCAATTCATGGGTAAATGATTGTTTATTTTGTTTGGTTGATGATTTACAACAAAAAGATACTAGGGTGGGTGTGTTTATTATCAGTCAACTAAGGCGTGTTTTGTTTGCGGGTTGCGTTGCTTTAGTCGTGATAGTATTTAACTAGAGAAACGACACAAGGGTGTCGGGTGGTTATAGTGGTTTGGATATAAAACGGGGTACAAGGGGTGAGTCGAGTAAAAATGTATTTAAAGTGTAAAATGTATCAACTTTTATGGATAACGAAACATGTGACTTATAACTTATGTGTTGAACGTAATTCGTCATTGGAAATCCTTGGTAAGTTTCGGATAAGTGGTGATACTTGGTACTCGTTAATGGAATTGCCATTTGGAATCAGATATATTTTACAAATTGAAACATTTGCTATCCGATTTCGAATTGACATTGGACATATGCGGAATAAATATTATTGGACTTGGTCATTTATTAAATATTGGATGTGTATTAATTATTGGACATATTCAGTTTATTGGATTGATAACTATTCGACATGAATATTTATTGAACGTTGGGCAAATTGGACTTATTGGACTTGAATGAATACAATATATTAGACTCACTATGAATTTAATATATTTGATTCGCAACGAACAATAAAGAAAAATTGTCTAATAATCAATGAATACTCGTATTGATTTTCTATTAAATTGTCGGGAAAATTTATTTTAAAAATTTATTTTATTAAAGTCACGACGACTTGAGAATATTTTATAAATTAACGCGTCATGCCGAAATTTATAAAATCATTCTAAACCTATATTCTTTTAAATTCAAAACCCTTTCATTGTTAAAAACCCGACAAGAAATCTAAACAAGTGCTATTTTACGTAGTGAAATCTTTATTGTTTGAATCTCAAACTTCAAACTTATCATTATTATAAAACATGTTCGTTTTATGAAAACTATTTGGGATATTGGGTAAACACCAAAACTTACCAATTAACTCACTTCTTGACGTAGTTATGTGTCGTTACTTCCTAGATTTCTTTCTTGTCATTGTCTCCTCGACATGAGTCTTCGTCAAGACCCTCTTGACTATTCCTCATAATATATGGGGATATATATTATGTCTTGGTATGAGTTATGTTTGGCGTGAGTTATACCTTTGGTGTGAGTTACATTTTAGTATACTTTCGGCGTGAGTTGTATGTCGAGTCTTGATTTCTTACCACCACACGAAACGTTAAAACTAAACTTTTTGAGATATTGATATTGAGATTTTTGGAAACGTTTGACACAAGTACTCCACGAAAACTAAGACACACTGTCTTTCGGATATTATATTATTTTACTTTTTGAGACGTATTTTGAGATAATACGTATACTATTAGGTCGTGACGATATAGTACATTTGTACTTATACTCTTTGGATATCGACGTGCCTTCCTTCATGATTTGTTTGTGCTTGCTCTTTGATGCCAGCCTTGTTAGTTGTGATTCTTGCGTTGCTTCGTATCAAAGTGAGTTCATGGCCCCTACTTTTACTTATTTTTAAACTGCTTTGGGGAGAATACATGCTCGTTTTTATTAAATGCAAATGCTCGATTTATTTGAATAAATGATTGTTACTTGGTTTGATGAAATACGTGATTTGGTTTAAATATGTTTTATTTGGACACAAGTGCTTGAAAACTGCTTTGATTGGACACGAAAATGTTTTTGTGAGCTATTACGTGCTAGGTTAAGGTTAGAAACCCAAGCGTTGTTATGAATTGTTACATCCCGGCTCGGATGGTGCGAATGTTATGGATAGATCTATCGTGGTTGACCACCGTCGGACTTTGGTTGCCCAACTTGCCGTGGATTTCACGGATTTGTGGATGCACCAACTTGCCATGACGTATAACATGTCGGTTTATAAATGTGATTAGGGCGTGATGGTTGCTTAAATGTCTATAACTTAACCTGCGTAATAGTTAAGCTTGCGTGACACTATATTCGTTGTAGTGTTTGATTTTGATATGGTCCAAGTGGTTGTTTATGAACTATTTTGCGGATAAATATTTTGATGCTGTTAATTAGGCAGGTTATGCCTCGGTTATATTTGACTTGTTTATGAGAATTGTTTTGCACTTGAAAATCTTGTGGTCCACTTTTCTATTCTTTTGCTTAAAGGTAAACCTTGTTTTCGCGACATTGTGGGCGCCACAATGATCGAAAGGATCTTCTGAACTCACAATACTTTTATGAAAACCTATGAACTCACCAACCTCGTGTTGACACTTTTAGCGTGTATTCTCGGGTATTGAGGCGATTGTTTACTTTTGGAGGCGCTTGGGCAATGGCATGGCATGGTCATAGATCTACTCGATATTTGTATTTGGGGACCGCTTAATTATTATGGGCTTATTTCCGTATTAAATTTTATTGTAAACATTGATTTTATTAAATAAATTAGTTTTCTTAAGAAAAACCTTTATTCTATGCTTGTGTTGTGATACCGATTAGTAGCACCCAAAACTTGTATGCTTCCGCTAAAACCCGATTTTTGAGGGTGTTACGATTGGTATCGAGCCTAGGTTATAGAAAACTGGGTAAATTTTCAAAACCTAGACTATAACCACTTTTATGAAAATTTAACCCTATGACCGACATGCGTGCACGCCGCCAAGTGATGTCTCACTTGTGACTTTGATTGCTAATATATTTGATGAGATGTGTGCCTTACTATTGGATGAGTATATTCATTTATCTTTCACTATTTGTTATAAGTATCTTCGACATACTTATGTTTACGCATCGTATACATCCGTTGTAGCGTATGCCTCTTTTCCTCAAGTGCAATCTCATCACTGCCCTTGCGTGTGGACACTTGTTTTAAGATGTCGAAAATGAATTTTGGAAAGTGAAAGACACGAGGCTAGAGTAACTAAGTCAAGTATATCAAAATTCATTGAACCTCGGGTGAATATAGCCTGATCACCTATATTCAACCAGGGACAGTGGGACATGGCTTGATCACCTATGTCCGACTCAGAGGTGAATTTTGCGATACTTGGAGTAGTTATAATAGAATTATGTCCGGTTGGTTTTGGTTTGATTTCGGGAAATGGAAAAGTTTTGGTGTGTGTATACGAGCATGAAACTTTATAAAAGCTTTCCTTCACACACAACACCGGCATCACAAATTCTTGCTTATCGCGATATCCTTCCTTTATTATGAATCGCTATTCGTTGCCGTCTAATCGTTATTTGACTTCGGATTATTTTTGGAATCGTTGGAACTATAAGACCTTGTTTTGCGCTCGGGTCGAGGTTAGACCCGATTGATCACAAGTTGGCATTTGGGTGCGTGCGTAAGTTGTAATAAGCTCACCGGGCTTCTTGGAATATTTGGAATCGATCTTGGCTACGTTGAATTTGGATTGTTAGACTTTGCGATTTTGGTTCCTATGGCGAAATTGGATTCGCTTATTTTCGTGGTTTTGTTTTGGTCCCGCTTGTAGACTCTACCCAAGCCTTATCTTCGATCAATGATTATTCCATTGACGTTGTTCTTTTGATGATGCACCTTGCGCTCTATCGATGTGTATGCTTTTAGCATAACCGCTTTGGAACCATCGCGTTCAATTGTATTCAGAATTTGATTTGATATCGATTGGTAGTCGAATTTCTTTTGGAAATTATGACGTTGAATTTGAATGCTGTATATTTCTGCGTTAAGTATTAAGTGCACTACGGAATCAATATATTGATCGCTAGTTGTAATTAATGCTATCCTCAGTCGTACTCTGAATCTGCTTAACTCTCTTTTCGACGAAGATTATGTTGGCCTAACAGAAACCTTAAGGCTTTAAGGAGTAACTTGAACCGCGATCCTTGGAGCTGACGCCTAACCCTTCATTCGTCTCTTGAGAATATCAATTATATTGCTATCTCCTTATGAAAATTTTGAGTCGCGCCACTATAGTCGCATTACAAGTGATTTCGACTATTCTACTAACCATTTTGCGGTCATCCTACTGAAATGTTTTGCTCATATCGAGATTTTGACCTTGTCGTTGTTTGTACACAATGGATTGTATTCTTGTTATCCTCTCAATCGTTTCATAAGTCGCTTCACATCAAGTTCCTAGCAAATCACTCCAAGATCCATGAGAAACGTGTCTTGGTATGGGTATTGGATACCATCCATAGACCTGTTGGCTTCGAGTGAAAGAACTATTTAAATGTTAGAGGACATGTTGCGATCTGCGTGATCGATTTCGAACCTGGTTGGGATGGACACCTCCCATTGGTTGAAATCTCGTTATAACCATAGCCACGCTGTAATGCAGGTACTCATGGTTGAAAATTTTCGCTCAACAATTCGTTGTTTGATTTAAGTGGGAAATACCCGAATTGCTATCCTAAAATTTTTCATTAATCTGTCGAGAGATTGTTTAAATCAAAAGCAGAATGCAAACTGCTCACGATCATCAGAAGAGCTAAGATGGACAGATGACATGAATCTTTGAGACTCCGTGATTGGAGATGAAGATATGCTTAAAATCTCACCATGGATTGTGTGATACATTTAGTAAACGTGGAAAGTTTAATCTTCGTTGTGTTGATCCTTTTTAAGACTCTTCCTAGAGCCGAATTTAGCTTAGAGCCTTGAGCTACGCTGAACTTAATGTTCATGACGTTTCATGTACATAATCGGAGGTAATGCCTCGTTATTGATAATGATTTGTCCTCGCTGGAAGATATCCATATAGATGAACGCTTAAGCTGTATTGGGAAAACTTATCGAAATCATGAATCGTGAAATCAAATGACTTGAGCAAAGTCGTTTTCTTATTTTACTGATCGGGGAAACTCTAAGAAATATCTCGAATTCGCGTGAGAACGTGAAAAATTGAATCTTGAGAAAGTAACCATATCTCTTTTCAATTCTAACGGATAACTCGAATTGAATCGCGAGGACGCGATTCCGTTAAGGAGGGAAGTCTATAACATCCCGCGATTTTCCAGATATTTATTTTTCGAGGAATTAAGTCTGTTTTTCATTTACGAACTTTCCAAAGTTTGATTGACGTGAAAACGAGAAAGTTATCTCGTGAAACGAGAAAATCAGACGCAGCGCGTCTGCGGCACAATTGTAATCTCGTTAAAACATTCTATTTGAACATCAATTCTATTGGCGAGAAAGTAGTCAAATAAATACCCATTTTTATTGGAAACATGATTTCAAAAATATTGGCTCAAGTTTCGTGGTCTCACGATATTGATAAGAAACGAGCTCGAGTGTTATCGTGAAAGATTGGGGCAATTAGCACAACCGGCCCCTCCATTTTAACACCAAACGCACCCTTAACTTGGGGAATTGACACCTTTAGTCCCTCTTGGGGTATATAAACCTCCCACCCCACTCATTCTCACATTTTTACACACACTTCTCTCTCATCCCTCTCTCTAAAAATCCGGTCACCGGAAAACATGTCCGATCGTCTTCTCCCAGAGATTCGGCCCGCAGCGCCATCACCCTATTACACCAACTATACCATTCAATAGATCGTCTCAACGTGCTTCTTTTGACATACTACACGCGCCATATACTCCCTACACGCGCTCTAAATCTGAAGTTTTAAACTCGAAATTCTAGGGTTTCTAGTCTAAATCGAGTATTAATGGTTCTATGTTGTTGGGGTCTTGTCCGAGAGCCGCCACCACCACCGCGTGGCTACAACCGTCTCCACAGCCAGCCTCCATCTCCTCGTCTCTTCCATCCATCTTTCTTTTCTTTCTTGTTTTTGGATGGTAAGCCGAGATCTCCTCCATGGTTTGTTACTGCTGATATTATTACTACTTTGATATGTGGAAGTTTTCGTGGGTAACTTGGAATAAAAATCATCTTTGGTTTTAAAAACGTTTTGAAATAATATTCGTGTGGAAATAAACAAGATTAAAACAGTTTCTAATCGTTTTCGTGTGGTAAGAACTTGTCAAAGATGGTGATGTTTTGAATTGGGTTTCATTTTGGTCTTTAGCGTTATGGGTAACACTGCGTGAGTGGTGTTTCTTTAATTTTTGTGGGTATTCAGTTCTGGTCATGGAACCCGCGAGGGTTTTGGGTACAACTGAGTCACTGATTGGTCATACGTTGATATTGGGTTTTGATTTCTTCTTTACTTTTATTCTTGGTTCGGTTAGTATTTGGACTTGCTTGATCTCTTGGTATGGTTTGAGTAATGTTTAACTCATAGCTTAATTTGGATTGTTGGATTGGTGCAACTATCTGGTCTTGTTCTCGGTTGGAATATCGAGTCTTATGAAGTATTCATGTGTTGCTCTCGGCAGTCACCACCCCAAAAGGGTGTGTCGATCTTACATTGGTTCAATTCATGGGTGAATGATTGTTTATTTTGTTTGGTTGACAGTTTACAACAAAAAGATACTAGGGTGGGTGTGTTTATTATCAGTCAACTAAGGCGTGTTTTGTTTGCGGGTTGCGTTGCTTTAGTCGTGATAGTATTTAACTAGAGAAACGACACAAGGGCGTCGGGTGGTTATAGTGGTTTGGATATAAAACGGGGTACAATGGGTGAGTCGAGTAAAAATGTATTTAAAGTGTAAAATGTATCAACTTTTATGGATAACGAAACATGTGACTTATAACTTATGTGTTGAACGTAATTCGTCATTGGAAATCCTTGGTAAGTTTCGGATAAGTGGTGATACTTGGTACTCGTTAATGGAATTGCGATTTGGAATCGGATATATTTTACAAATTGAAACATTTGCTATCAGATTTCGAATTGACATTGGACATATGCGGAATAAATATTATTGGACTTGGTCATTTATTAAATATTGGATGTGTATTAATTATTGGACATATTCAGTTTATTGGATTGATAACTATTCGACATGAATATTTATTGAACGTTGGGCAAATTGGACTTATTGGACTTGAATGAATACAATATATTAGACTCACTATGAATTTAATATATTTGATTCGCAACGAACAATAAAGAAAAATTGTCTAATAATCAATGAATACTCGTATTGATTTTCTATTAAATTGTCGGGAAAATTTATTTTAAAAATTTATTTTATTAAAGTCACGACGACTTGAGAATATTTTATAAATTAACGCGTCATGCCGAAATTTATAAAATCATTCTAAACCTATATTCTTTTAAATTCAAAACCCTTTCATTGTTAAAAACCCGACAAGAAATCTAAACAAGTGCTATTTTACGTAGTGAAATCTTTATTGTTTGAATCTCAAACTTCAAACTTATCATTATTATAAAACATGTTCGTTTTATGAAAACTATTTGGGATATTGGGTAAACACCAAAACTTACCAATTAACTCACTTCTTGACGTAGTTATGTGTCGTTACTTCCTAGATTTCTTTCTTGTCATTGTCTCCTCGACATGAGTCTTCGTCAAGACCCTCTTGACTATTCCTCATAATATATGGGGATATATATTATGTCTTGGTATGAGTTATGTTTGGCGTGAGTTATACCTTTGGTGTGAGTTACATTTTAGTATACTTTTGGCGTGAGTTGTATGTCGAGTCTTGATTTCTTACCACCACACGAAACGTTAAAACTAAACTTTTTGAGATATTGATATTGAGATTTTTGGAAACGTTTGACACAAGTACTCCACGAAAACTAAGACACACTTGTCTTCGGATATTATATTACTTTACTCTTTGAGACGTATTTTGAGATAATACGTATACTATTAGGTCGTGACGATATAGTACATTTGTACTTATACTCTTTGGATATCGACGTGCCTTCCTTCATGATTTGTTTGTGCTTGCTCTTTGATGCCAGTCTTGTTAGTTGTGATTCTTGCGTTGCTCGTATCAAGGTGAGTTCATAACCCCTACTTTACTTATTTTTAAAGCTGTTTTGGGGAGAATACATGCCGTTTTATTAAATGCAAAGGCTCGATTTATTTGAATAAATGATTGTTACTTGGTTTGATGAAATGCGTGATTTGGTTTAAATATGTTTTATGTGGACACAAGTGCGAAAACCGCTTTGATTGGACACGAAAATGTTTTTGTGAGCTATTGCGTGCTAGGTTAAGGTTAGAAACCCAAGCGTTGTTATGAATTGTTACATCCTCGGCTCGGGATGGTGCGAATGTTATGGATAGATCTATCGTGGTTGACCACCCGTCCGGACTTTGGTTGCCCAACTTGCCGGGATTTCACCGGATTTGTGGATGTACCAACTTGCCATGACGTATAACATGTCGGTTTATAAATGTGATTAGGGCGTGATGGTTGCTTAAATGTCTATAACTTAACCTGCGTAATAGTTAAGCTTGCGTGACACTATATTCGTTGTAGTGTTTGATTTTGATATGGTCAAAGTGGTTGTTTATGAACTATTTTTGTGGATAAATATTTTGATGTTTATTAATTAGGTTATGCCTCGGTTATATTTGACTTGTTTATGAGAATTGTTTTGCACTTGAAAATCTTGTGGTCCACTTTTTTCTTTTTGCTTAAAGGTAAACCTTGTTTTAGCGACATTGTGGGCCCTACATGATCGAAAGGATCTTCGAACTCACAATACTTTTATGAAAACCTATGAACTCACCAACCCGTGTTGACACTTTTAGCGTTATTCTCGGGTATTGGTGATTGTTTACTTTTTGGGCTTGGGCAATGGCATGGTAGTGTAGGCATTTCGATATTTGTTAGGGACCACTTATTTATTATGAGCCTATTTCCGTATTAAATTTTTATTGTAAACATCGATTTTATTAAATAAATGAGTTTTCTTAAGAAAAACCTTTATTCTATGCTTGTGTTGTGATACCGATTAGTAGCACCCAAAACTTGTATGCTTCCGCTAAAACCCGATTTTTGAGGGTGTTACAAATACCTAATAGGGACGAATTGAGATTGTGAGTTTGTGAGTGAGATTATACATGTTAACATGTATATAACATTGATTGTTTGATGTTTCATATTCCCTTTTTCCTCTTGAAACTAAAAAGAAACTTTTAGATTAATGTGTTTTTTGAGAATTGGTAGCTATTAAATGTATACCAACTACATCATACATATTTTAATTAGTATAATTAACTTTAGTTTGAGGGTTTATGGGTACACCCACGGGTATTTTGACGGGTATACCCGGTGGGTATTTTAAATGGGTGTCGTGGGTTTACCCACGATGGGTATGCCTCACCCGTCCCACCCGCCATCCATCGATAAATTTTACCCCAACCCCGTGGGTGAAAAATAACGATTTTACCCACCCATTTATGTGCGGGTACCCGCGGGTTCTTGGGTTTTTTCTCGCCCATTGCCATCCCTAGTTTGGTAGACAGCCTTTGCCATCCGTTATTATGGTGGTACTTTATTAATTGCAATTTTCCATACTCATATTCCAAAAAATTATTTGTGTGTTTAAATAGATCCATTTTATTATAAATATTTACTGTATTTTAAAAAAAACATGTTTCAGCATTAAAAACAGATAATAAATCACATCCTAATATTATTGATAAATTTTAAGTATGTTAGGTGAAAGAGATGAATTTGACAGTAACTTTTTAAGGATGTTAGGTTTCAAATTAAAAGAAATAAACTATTATGTCAGTTACTTAAGGTGAAAATTAAAAGAAGTAAACTATGTCGTGTTTGTTTCATTAAGATGTTTTAAGTCTGAATCTGACTACCACATCTTACCAGTAAGAGGTGGCTATAAAGTCTAAATCTGAACGAAATAATATTGTTTGTTTTTGTATAATTGATGTCCGAATGAAGTGCTCGTTTCCGCAATTTATTTATTAAACCAACGCAATGTGATAATAAGTAACTTATGTAAATATGAAACAAGACTTTTTATCATAAATATAACATAGTTAATAAACCATCAAATATATGATATTAACACAAGTCTTCAATCTCTTATCGTAAGAAGTGATAAAGACAAGTCCCACATCTTAAGGTAAGATATTATATGTCTAGCCCAAATTAACTGAAAAGAAAAAAACAAAACAAATAAAA
>OU343217.1:250010808-250036173 GCA_910596185.1 Chrysanthemum makinoi | reverse complement strand
AACGTGTATTGCTGTAAGAGATTTTATTGCAATTTTTTCAAGGACTATGTTTGTAATCGTAATTAAACTACAACTACATGGGATCATTTGTTTTATACTAAACCGTTAGGAAATTTGATTGGTTTTACCGCCATATAACGTATAGTTAAAAAAAAAAGAAACAAGTTCAAGATGAGCTACGGGTTGTTCCGTCGGATGGACATTTCCACATGACTAATCTTTGAACATATAGTAGTATTCATGTATTTTTTTTTGCAATAAATTTGTAGGTCAAATATTTTGTTCCTTTGTTACGAAGAATGACATCTACGGTATACCATATTCTATTGTCATTAGATTATGCACTTTTTCGATTTCATCGGCATGTCATATTCGAGAAAATGTAGACAACTAACCATTAGAAAGAAAAACGTGAACTAATGAGTGGATCAAAACATAATACGTTTACATAGTACTCTTCAAACCTTTTCAGTTTTCAAATGATTAATGTTTCATACAACAATAATGTCGTACCTTATGCCTTTACTACCATTTTGAAATAGCAAAATCAATAAAATTATGTGGAGACGAATTAAGAGAGAGGACATATATGTATTTAGAAGATGCAAGTACTTGGTTATGTTAGGACCACAATTGTATTAATTGTATGTTAAGGGATAGACATGGTCCATCATAAAACTATTGTAGGGTCTTAAACTTCAAATAAACGGGTCCAAGACTGTGTGCATTTTCATGTTTCGATTAACATTCTCACGTGTGTTTTTTACACTTAAGACGAGGGAAATTTGCAAACATGTGATTCAAAATGATATTTATTTTAATTTGACTATTTTTTAAGTCAATCGTTAAAATTTGACTATTTCTTTTAATCTCTCAAGGTTACCATTTTTCAACATACAACACAACTTTGACACACCTTTATATCATTATCAGTCCTTTTATTTTCAGCTAGATGCTTTTGGTTTCGTGGGCATCACAACTGAAATTTATTATGAAATGATTTTATAAAACCAAAATTTAAGAATTGAAATTCTTATTAAGTTTTTATATATGGAACAAAATTAATCTCAAACAAAAGAAGATTAAATTTTAAGATTTTGTTTTTTTTAATATAAACTGTATAATAATTTTATTTATTACATTGTATATATATTTTTAAAGTGTGCAAATGTTTTTTTTTAAAGATACAACTTTTTTTAACCAATTAAATTCCGCATTAAATTTAATAACTTCATAATAAATTCAAACTGATAAAATTGAGAAGAATATGATTATAAGGAATTTATATACCCGAGATTTCAACCCCGCGCTGCTATGCATAGCATTTGTATACGATAGTATTGCATGTGTTGGAAGATCTAATTTTTTACGAGAAGAAGAGAGCTTAGCGGAGATACATTTGGTTTGCCTTTTGAATTGACGGCTTTGAAGAAGGTTGATAACTTATTTCAAGGAAGTGCACCAATTATAAACAAAGTAGCGACCTTTTTTATCCGCTGGAAGTAAACAAAACTTAAATGGATTCCAAATAAAAGATCCAAATATGAATGAAACACGTAGTCGATGAAGAGTAGAAGAGAAAACAACTATTTACACATAAAATTACACAAAATCGTATTCGTTTCTTCTTGCTTTCAGTTTTTATAGGCAAGATACATATAAAGTCACACAAAATCATTTTCATTTCTTCATGGCTCTGACTCTTGCTGATTTGTTGTTGGTATTATTCAGAATAGCTGCATAGCAAGTAACATGAATAGTTCGATCGCCTTTGCTTCTACTCGCTTTGTATAGATCGACTTGAAAATCACCGTCTATTAGAAAGTGCTAACATAATTACACCTACAAAGTCATAGATCGTTAATTTGAAGTAATAAATAATGAATAGTCAAAATAAATATCTAGAAATGGCACTCGATGCAAAAATAGAAATTTAGGTTGCTTGACCGAGCTCCAACAATTGGATGCTAGATGTTCCAACAACTCGACGTCAGATGGATCTTGTATGTGATCCTAGCATAATTAGGTTGCTTGACCCAACGCGTGTCACCTAAGAAATTGTTCACCTTCTATCTAGAATATGCATATATAAAATGTAAACTAACAGTGAGGAGGATGGAAGAAATCAATATAAAAATCTTCTAGCAAGCATGTAAGGAGTTTTTGTTTTTGTTTTGAGGAAGCTCAAATAATTTTTCCTCATGAACCAATTTTTCCACGCAAACACCATAGAGAACATTTATATTGATTTCTTCCACTCTCGTTACTCCAACATCAATATGTCCATTTGATGTATCATGGATAGCCTAAATATAAAAATGAACAATGCCTTAGTGATTAGAGACATAATATTTATGCCTTGGCTCGAAGTTGTATGGCAAAACACGGTTGCGCTTTTATGCCTTCTAGTTTTTGTCATGCCAAAATTAAGGCACACTGGATAACCGAATCATCATAGCCAAGCAATCGTATCCTAATTAGATATACAAAAATAAGCCATGAAATTTTTGATACTCTCTTTAGTATTCCCTCCTTTATTCATAACCTCCTTAATTAATCCAACAACTAAACAATAGTGAACAAATATGGAGAAAATCCAATATAATGAATGTGAAAATGAAGTAAGATAACCCAAACTTGTGACTTAATCTTGTACTATAATAGATTAAGAACTTATACTTAAAAGTATTAGGTGCACGAAGTCTCTTGGCCTATCCTCAACTACGTGAGACACTAAGCACTACAACCTAACTCATTAAAGTGATAGTTATTTTGTGGGTATAAGAAGAAAGAATTACAAGAATAACTAGATAGTCAAGTCTTAATCACTATCAAGATATATTCCCGGAGAAATCATCTTCGTACGAGAGGAGAGAAGAAATGAAGATGAAATAAGTACACACACTTGTGAAGTGTCACTTCAAACTCAAATTTAAATAATCAGACAAAAAAACCTCGTAGTCACATTGTCATTCAAATCCCCAGCCTAGCCTTGTTATCAAAAAATGAATCTTGATAACGGATCAAATATGTAAAGTTGTGAAAGTGTTTGTTTGTGATGTATTCCGGGTTAAGGTTTGTAGGTTAACTCAGTTAAATTTAGGGAACGATCTTCATTTAGCACAGACATCCCCAAATCTTGGTAAATTAGGGTTTAATCTTTGTGGATTTTGGTCATGGTGTATTTTGGTCATGGTGTATTTCGGTAAACTAGGGTACAATCTTGGTAAAGACAAAAAGAAAAACAACCTAAACAATCTCAAGAATCAAACCCTATCCAATCTCGGTAAAACCCTAAAGCAATCTTGGGAAATGATGCAAGCAAAATCAGCCAAGTTAAATCACACAAGCCCGCCACTTGTGAATGGCGTAACCGTAATCGACTTAAACCCTCAAGCACTAATGCAATGAAGATCTGGGGAGTATAGTGTTTCCAAGTCGTTATGTCCCGCCGAGTATGCAATGGATCAACCTCATAATGATCGGAGAAATTTGAACTAAGGATTTGAATAGATTATAACTACGAAAAAGCCAACAAATTACAGAGGCTTAAATGCAAATTAAAGGAAATTAAAAAGATAAAAATATTAAATAAACGCTATCACTATATGCAAAATGATGTTTTGTTTTATGTTTTTAGAAAAGCTAATTAAAACTACGTAACGCATAAAATGAAACGTGAAACTAAATCAATATTAACCCTAAAAATATGAAAATGATATTTTTACAAACCTAATGATAAAAGAAAATATTTAGAAAAAGAAAATTATTTTTATAACTAATTATCTAATTATTATTAATTAAAAAACTATTTTTAACTATTAAATAATAACCTAAAATACAAGAAAATATGAAAAAAAGCTAGAAAAATAAAATTATGACTTGAAAAAATCTAAAATATCAAAATAGAATTTTCAAAACTATTTTTGTATTTTTATGATTATTTTTCTATTTTTTATGAATTTTAAACTATTAAAACTAATTAAATTACTAAAAATTACAAAATAAACTATGAAAAATCTGGAAAATTACTTTTTTTACTTTTTATATTTATCTAAACCTAAGAAAATTGAAAAATTAATTTTTTGAACCTTTTCTGAATTTTTTGTATTAAGTGCTATTTAAAAATGCTTGAAAACTAAATAAAATGCAGAAAAATAGCAAATCAACTTGGAAAAATCTGAAAATTTCAGGAAAACTCTAAAAATTATATTGGGAATCTGAGAAAATGGAAAAAATAGGTGCTTGTGTGTAGAAAAATAGAACTGATGTGGAAATGCTTATTGAAATAAGCACTTAACTAAGCAAATTGAGTCCAAAAGCTACCAAACTGATAAACAAGCTACAATAAGCTAAAAGAACTAAAATGGAACAAGTAACAACAAGCTAATACCACAGAATCACAAGATGCTAAGATTTGATGTTTGAGCTTTTTACTTAGAAACGTGATTGGGTACCAACTTAAAGCTTAAGCACAAGTTTCAAAATAAGCTAAATGTGAAAACTATAAATTGGAACCTAGACTAGACCTGGGTGAGAAGTGCAAAAAATCAGACCATGGAAGCTCTTTGAGCCCTGGCACAAGCCGCAAGAACGAGAAAATCTCAGATTTCAATCGAAGTTCAGTGGTTAGGGACTTTACACCCAAAAGAGAGGCCCTGTTGAAGCTTATAAAAAAATTTGTAAAATTTAACTAAAATGCTAATAAGTAACAAGACCAGATGAAGTTTATGAAATGCCAATCCCATGAAAATGGCTCAAAATGAAGATGTGAAAAATCCTTGCAGTTGGCTATAAACAAAGTTTTTTGCAATTTTGACTTTTGATAATATTGAAGAACTTTGACCAAAATGGATTTTGAATCCAATTTTATGACTAATGTTGATGTTATATGATGTAATGAATACAATGCAAGCAAAGGTTCAAGATTTCTAAACACAAATAAAGAGTTTGCACATCCAAAATTCCAACAAAGGAATGAATGAGACACATTAACCAAGATGTTGACTATTGAGAGCTTAAACACAATTTAATGACATATATGAGCATAAAAGAGTTGCACAAGCATAAACCGTAAGACCTTGAACAAATGATTCCAAACGTCCCAGATCCAACCATCCTTAACTTTGACTGCTTTAAGTGAGCCAACAACCATGACTCATCAATCCAAGTTAAATTAGCCTAAGTGCAACTAATTAAAATGAGTTTAGCTTATTATAACCACAAGGAAAGAACATGCATATGAAACTTTAAAAATAACTTACAAGTGGTCCATACATGGCTTGAATTCAAGTAACTGTGAGAACCACTATCCTAAATATTAACCCATAAACTTGAATCAACCCATTTCCATGGTCGCATCAATTTAACCTTCCATGACCATTTTAGCACCCAGCTTGACTTTGTTGACTAATTTCCAAACTTGCTACAAACTTGAACTAAAGCTTACAAAAAGCTATGATAAGCTTGTGTAAGCTTATTAACCGAGAAATAAGCTTATTGAAGCTTGGTTGTAAGAGATAAAAACTGATATTTTCAACAGTGGACAATAAAGATCAATTGTAAACATAAACTGATATTAATGCTTGAAATGAGTTTCAATACTCTTCAACACTTAAGTTTGATACAAATTAACAAAACATTACAGGTTTTACATTAATTTAAAGATGTTAAATTAAAAACGACATTAAAAATAAAATAAAAACTACTAGACTAGTCTTCCTGCCTCTTGCTTCTTTCTTTTATAAACCAAACTCTTGTCTCTCTTCGATCAGTTCCCATCAATCCGGCCATTGGATGGCTTAAAATGATCATGGCCGCTAAATGGATTTTTGGCCAAAAGGAGATTTTTAGCATTGAGGTTGATATAGGGAGAAGCATTAATTGCTTTTGGATGTTAGTTGAGGAGAGGGACATGGAAAGGAGATGGAGGTCGGGTGGTTGTGTTGGTGTTTCGGTATGAGTAGCGCATATGGGAGGGAAACCGAGGGGAAGAGGTTGACTGGTTTGATGGTTATTAATAATAGAGGGGATTCAAAATTCATTATGACAGGGCCAAAATTGGATTGACCGTGCCAAAAAGGTTTAAGGTTTAATAGGGGCCTAATGTGTAAAACTGAAAATCAAGGGACCATTGCCGCCAATCCGTAAAAGTTGATCCAAGGTTTGAAAGTGACAATCTCAAAAAGTATAAGGACCAAACTTGTCATTTTGCAATTTTCGAGGGCCATTTTGCCAAATTTCAAAGTTGAAGGACTAAACTTGTAATTTTCTCAAACTTTTGACATTTTTCACCAAAGGACTAAATTTGACAACTTATGATTTTAAAAGGACCTTTGGTGATTTATCTTTTGAAATTATGTGCTCGTGGGACTGCTTTTGACAACTTTTGAAACTTGGGGATAAAACGCCAATTATGCAAACTTAGCTCATTTTTCATCTGATTTTGAACATTTTGCATCCGAAACATATAAAATGCACTTTGAGATATTTTCTATTTTGATGCATTTCGAGCATTTTTAAACGCTTTTCTCAGATTTGACCAAAAATGATGAGTATTTACACACTCATCAATACCCCACACTAAACTATTGCTAGTCCCTAGCAATCTTTTGAGAAAACTTAATGGATTTGCATCTCTTTACCAAAAGCCATTACTCGAGTAGCCAAATGTTTCAGCTCAAGCAAGAACCATGGTACAACCGATAACCATCGATTTATTGGCAAATCATAAACCATATAACGGATTTGATGTGTCTTTACCGTAAGCCGTTGCTCGACTAGCCAACTCTTAGATAAATTATCGTAATTTTGGTGAGTGAATACCAATTATGGTTTTTCCATCGCTTTACCACAAGCCATAAACTTGCGGGCTAGCCAACTCTTCACTTTTAAGGATATGGTGAGTTGAATACCATACAATTTTGGGCAAATTGCAAGCCACAACGATTTGAGATATCTTTACCAAGAGCCGTTTGCTCCTGGATTAGCCAATCCTTTGTCTTTTGACATGGCGACCGATAACCAGATGAGAAAGTGTGGAACACTTACTCAAAAAAAATTTTTGGGCAAATTACAGGGGGATTGGGAGATAATTACATGATAAAAAATGTCTTTGAGAATTCCCCCCCACACGAGAAATGAAAATTGGCCTTACTCAAATTTTCATAAGAACTGGCGGTCGTTTATGCCGAAACATAGGACGTAAAAGGGAAATACTACGGCCATTATTTAGAAAGAAGATTTTTTTTTTTTTTTTTTTTTTTTTTTTTTTTTTTTTTTGAAATTCTTATATACACAACATGTGGGGCAACCCCCCCACACTAGGGTGGTAGAAAGTAGAAAGAAGTCAGAAATATGGGTGAAAACCCATATGGCATGCTACTGTTTTTGATTCCCGAGTCGCTACCTTGACTCGACCCCGAATCATTTGTTCATTGGGAAAGTAAAGTGGAAAACCAATCTCAATGGACTTTCGTTCACAGTGTTAATAAACATATGAACATGAAAGTTCCACGGACGAGATACACGCGGTATTGTTAATAGAAGAAACTATAAGGGATGATACCGGGGTCAAAGATGGTGTCCTCATTCCCGAAAGAGAAAAAGGAAAGGCGACCACACCATCTGTGAAAGAATGGAATAAAGGACGTACATGAGAATGCATGTCCATTCCTCATCGAGAGAAGCAAAGCACCATTTTGACATTTTAAGCTTAACTTGAAGCTTATATGGTGATTGTCAATAAGATGTACGGGAGGGAGGGTGGGAAACGGTTCTTCAATCAAAAGATTTTCAGAAAAAGGATGTCTCCTCGGATCAAAGTAAGTAGTGTCAATTCCGTTGGAATTGACTCATCACTAAGAAATGCATCGACTTCATTCCAAAAATTGTCATCTTCCTCATCAGGAGCGAGAGAAGGGATGGAAGAGTCGGGAATAAGACTAGAAGATGATGGATCATTTTTGAGCAATTCATCAATGGGAAGGAATGTTCCCATTGGATCACAAACATCATCATCCAACTCGGATGACCTGAAGAGAATTTGGTTTCATCCACAGTGTAACAATCTCGATCACGACAAACGATTCCGGAGGTGGGACAAGTGGTGTGCTCTTAGAGCTAGAGTTTCCACCACTTCCGATGAATCTCCCTTGATTAGATCATCATCATCATCAAGAACACTCTTGACTTCCACAGTAAGACTTTCAAACCATTTGTTTGAACCAGGGGTAATTTTCAAAGCTTTGAGCTCAGCACGTTTTTGAAAACTCCTCTTAACCGTGAAGTTTGAGAGTGTTGCATTGAATCTTTCAGATCTTTGATCAATTGTGGCAACACTCTGTTTGTACAGAGGTTTGGGAGTTACGGTTGATATTCAATGCGAGCTCTTCGTTGTCAACCCGTATGGTCAACTCTTCAGCAAACACATCAATCAGAGTACGACTCGTTCTCAAGAAAGCTCTCCCTAAGATGAGGGAACTCTAGGATCTGCATCAAAGTCTACTACAACAAAGTCAGCATGAAAGTGAAATTTTCCCACTTTCATCACGACATCCTCGGCTATCCCAAGAGGACGAGTTACGGTACGGTCCGCTAGCTCGAGTGTCATACGAGTGGATGAAAGTTTAGGAAGGGACAGGTTTCTTTCCATATGAGAGTGGCATGAGGTTAATGCTAGCGCCAGATAGGCCAAGGCGGGAGCAGTGAAACATCTCCAAGAAATCACACGGGATTAAAACCGGCGCAGGGTCTTCAAGCTTTTCGGGAAGCTTATTAAGAAGGCCGCCGAGCATGCTCATTTAGAGGGGTTTTCGCCATCTCAGACAACTTATCTTTGTTGGTGAGTAAGCCTTTAAGCATGGATGCAAATTTAGGCATTAGAACGAGAGCATCAACGAAGCTTATATCAAAGTGAAGCTCATTGAAGATCACGGAAAATTTTTTCCATTTACTCTTTGTTTTTGTCTTTGAGCTTCTCATCATTCATTCTTGATGGGTAAGGAAGCTGACTAGACTTTTGAGCGGGATGGAAGTTTGCGGCTCAGGATTTTTCTTCGGAACTTCGGGTTCGGACTTGAAGCTTGACTACCGAGGTGGGACGTGTGCGGTGATTCGTTGGCTTGAGAAATGCACCTTGTCCGTTGTATCCTTGGTAACTTGACTCAATGCTACAGGAGGAGGGGGCATTGGAGTCGAAGGTCCATTGTGCGTCTTACCACTACGAGTGGTGACGGCTTTCAACTAGGCATTTGGATTTGGAATTGTATTGCTTGGGAGTCTCTCAGAAGATGATGAAGCTTTGTTCATATTCATGTTCATGAAACTGCTCATCATATTATTTAACTCATTTGTCTGCCGAGACAATGTGGTATCAATTTCCTTTCTTAGCTCAACTCTCATGTTATTGATCTGAGTTTGCATTGAACGCATGTTTGACTCAGTCATTTTCATGAAGTCATTTGGCATGGGAGCTGGAGGAGGTTGTTGATAACTTTGATGATTAGGAGCTTGATATGGTTGGTTGAAATTGTTCCGGTTTTGATTGAAATTTTGAGAGTTATTGAAGTTGTGTCCTTGATTGAAACAAAGCGATTTTTATTGCCATGGTTTTGATTGCCATGGTTTTGATTGCCATGGTTTTGCACAGGAGGAAAACCGGGTGGTGTCATACCGCTAGGTGCACGGTAGTGAGGATCAGCTTGTGGTTGGTATTGATTGTGGTTTACGAAATAGGGAGCTTGGTAAAGAAGCATCGGTTGCTTGACAAATCAAATACGCGTGTGGACCACTACAAATTTCACACACCTTGTTTATGGCTTTGATTGGTTCTGGCTTATGAATTTCGCTTTTGATTTCCTTTACCTCTTTTATCATACAATGGATCATGTCTGTTAGAGCGGCTATCGGATTTGCTAACTCAGAAGAGTTACTGGATGTAGAAGCAGGAGTGTTGAACATTGACTTTGTTCGGAAATAGGAACTTTTGCTTTACTCTCGCAAATTTCAAGCACATCTTTAGGTCTACGATTCAAGATATTGCCACCAGCGGATGCGTTCAAAGAATCTTGATCGTTACAGTTCAACCCATTATAAAAGATATTGACTTGTTGAAGCTCCGTGAATTCATGATGGGGGCATTTCTTGAGGAGATCTTTGAATCTCTCAATGCATCTCCAAAATTTTCATGAAATTTTGACGAAATCAATTTCATTTTTAGATTAGTAGTCTTTGATGGAGGAAGAAGTAATTAACAAACTTTTGAACAGATCCTCCCAAGTTTAGATGGATCGAGGGGGTCTTTTTCCAGCCAAATCGGGCGTCCCTCAAGTGAGAATGGAAAAAGCATCAACTTGATGACTTTTTGTGGAACATCCTTGAAATTGATAGTTGAAGTCAACTTGTTAAACCAACGGATGTGTGCATAGGGTCTTTCACGATCAGACCCGAGGAATTGATTTGTAGACACAAGTTGGATCAAATGTGTCTTCAATTCAAAGTGATCGAATTGATTATGGTAAAACGATGGCATCTCCATAACCTCGGTGGGTGCACGGAGCATTTCGCCATAGCGTTGTCGCCATATTGTTGCTTTAAATAGTACGAATCTCGGGTTCGACTATTTGGGCAGCACGTCTACGAGAACGTCGTCTAGGAATTCTGATAGATCGCAAAGGACTCAATGATCTAGAAGAACGAGTGCGCATGCACTAGAGTTAACTCTAAGAGATTCAGAGTTAAGGAGAGAAATGGGAATTATGAAAATTTTTCAGAGATGAGAATGGGAATTATGAAGGCGTTTTATAAAAAATTTTGGGGTGAGAAGAATCTTTATGGGTTTTACGGTTCGAAACATCGATATCACAACAAAATCAATTAACACAAAATCGAGGCAAAACAACCGTGAACTTAACCAATAATCACAATATGAATGGCTTCTTTGAAAAAGGTACACCAATCACAAGGACACAAAGGCAAGTTTTAAATCTTTAGTTCGGAACTTATTATGGTGCACCCAGTAGGTAGTGGCACTGCCTTGGTTTTTGGTGGTAATCTTTTAAGTTGTTTATTATTAAAGAAAACGACGAATCTTTTTGTATTTTTATTTTTGATACATATATAGAAACAAAAAGAAAAATATTTTTGTGTTTTATAGTTTTTCTGTTTTGGGTTTTTGATTTTTTATAAGAAAATATGGATATATATATATAGATGATAGATGGATGGTATAAACAAAGAGTGAGTATTCAAACAACTAATCTGCTAGAGGAAGATAGATCAGCCTGACTCCCGGCAGCGGCGCAAAAATTTGATGCGTGCCAAGCAGTCAAGCTAAATCACACAAGCTGCCACTTGTGAATGGCAGACCGTAATAAGCTTAAAACTGCCTAAGCACGAATGCAATGAAGATCTGGGGAGTATAGTGTTTCCCGGTCGTTATGTCCAGCGGAGCTATGCAATGGATCACCCTACGAATAGTGATCGAGAAATTTGAACGAAGAAGGGATTTGAATAGGATTATAACTACAGAAAAAGCCAACAAATTACAACGGCTTAAATGCAAATTAAAGGAAATTAAAAAGATAAAAAATATTAAATAAACGCTATCACTATATGCAAAATGATGTTTTGTTTTATTTTTAGAAAACTGAATTAAAAACTACGTAGCATTACAAATGAAAGCGTGAAACTAAATCAATATTAACCCTAAAAATATAAAAATGATGTTTTTACAAACCTAATGATAAAAGAAAATATTTAGAAAAAGAAAATTATTTTTATAACTAATTATCTAATTATTATTAATTAAAAACTACTTTTAACTATTAAATAATAACCTAAAATACAAGAAAATATGAAACAAAGCTAGAAAAATAAAATTATGACTTGAAAAAATCTAAAATATCAAAAGAGAATTTTCAAAACTATTTTTGTATTTTTATGATTATTTTTGTATTTTTTATGAATTTTAAACTATTAAAAACTAATTAAATTACTAAAAATTACAAAATAAACTATGAAAAATCTGGAAAATTACTTTTTTTTACTTTTTATATTTATCTAAACTTAAGAAAATTGAAAAATTATTTTTTTGAACCTTTTCTTAATTTTTTGTATTAAGTGCTATTTAAAAATGCTTGAAAACTAAATAAAATGCAGAAAAATAGCAAATCAACTTGGAAAAATCTGAAAATATCAGGAAAACTCTAAAATTATATTGGGAATCTGAGAAAAATGGAAAAATAGGTGCTTGTGTGTAGAAAAATAGAACTGATGTGGAAATGCTTATTGAAATAAGCACTTAACTAAGCAAATTGAGTCCAAAAGCTACCAAACTGATAAACAAGCTACAATAAGCTAAAAGAACTAAAATAGAACAAGTAACAACAAGCTAATACCACAGAATCACAAGATGCTAAGATTTGATGTTTGAGCTTTTTACTTAGAAACAGATTTTGGGTACCAACTTAAAGCTTAAGCACAAGTTTCAAAATAAGCTAAATGTGAAAACTATAAATTGGAACCTAGACTAGACCTGGGTGAGACCAAGTGCACCAAAAATCAGACCATGGGAAGCTCTTTTGAGCCCTGTGCACAAGCTGCAAGAACTGAGAAAATCTCAGTATCAACTGAGTTCAGTGGAGCAGGGGACTTTACACCCAAAAGAGAGGCCTGTTTGAAGCTTATAAAAAATTTGTAAAATTTAACTAAAATGCTAATAAGTAACAAGACCAGATGAAGTTTATGAAATGCCAATCCTTACTGAAAATGGCTCAAAAATGAAGATGTGAAAAATCCTTGCATTTGGCTCTAAAACAGGTTTTTGCAATTTTTGACTTTTGATAATATTGAAGAACTTTGACCAAAATGGATTTTGAATCCAATTTTATGACTAATGTTGATGTTATATGATGTAATGAATACAATGCAAGCAGTGTCTAAGATTTCTAAACACAAATAAAGAGTTTGCACATCCAAAAATTCCAACAGTGAATGAATGAGACACATTAACCAAGATGTTGACTATTGAGAGCTGCAAACACAATTTAATGACATATATGAGCATAAAAGAGTTGCACAAGCATAAACCAGAAGACCTTGACCAATGATATAGCCTTTAGCACAGTCAAACCAATAGATCCAAACACCCTTTTAACTTACTGTTTTGCAATTTAAGTGAGATAACAACTGATCTAGCTAATGACTCTGATCAATCCAAGTTAAATTAGCCTAAGTGCAACTAATTAAACAGGTTTAGCTTATTATAACTACAAGGAAAGAACATGCATATGAAACTTTAAAAATAACTTACAAGTGGTCCATAGCCACTATGGCTTGAATTCAAGTAACCAGAGAACCACTATCCTAAATATTAACCCAATAAACCTGAATCAACCCATTTCCATGGCTGCATCACCCTAATTCCAATTCCATGACCATTTTAGCACCCAGTTGACTTTTGTTGACTAATTTCCAAACTTGCTAAAAACTTGAACTAAAGCTTACAAAAAGCTATGATAAGCTTGTGTAAGCTTATTAGAACTGAGAAATAAGCTTATTGAAGCTTGGTTGTAGAGATAAAAAACTGAGATTTTCAACAGTGGACAATAAAGATCAATTGTAAACATAAACTGATATTAATGCTTGAAATGAGTTTCAATACTCTTCAACACTTAAGTTTGATACAAATTAACAAAACATTACAGGTTTTACATTAATTTAAAGATGTTAAATTAAAAACGACATTAAAAATAAAATAAAAACTACTAGACTAGTCTTCCTGCTCCTCTTGCCTTTCTTTTATAAACCAAACTCTTTGTCTCTCTCTTCTGAACAGTTCCCATCAATCCTCAGCCATTGGATGGCTTAAAATGATCATGGCCGTTTAAATGGATTTTTGGCGCCAAAAGGAGATTTTAGCAGTTGGGGTTGATATGGTGGGTGAAGAAGCATTAATTGCTTCTTGGATGTTAGTTGAGGAGGAGGGGACATGGAAAGGAGATTGGGAGGCTGGGTGGTTGTGTTGGTGGTGGGTATGGGAGGAGTAGCAGACATGGGGAGGGAAACTGGAGGGGAAAGGGGAAGAGGTTTGACTGGTTGGACGGTTATTAATAATAGAGGGGGTTCAAAATTCATTATGACAGGGGCCAAAATTGGATTGACCAGGCCAAAAAAAGGTTTAAGGTTTAATAATTATAGGGGCCTAATGTGTAAAATCTGAAAATCAAGGGACCATTGCTGCCAATAAGAAAAGTTGATCCAAGGTTTGAAAGTGACAATCTCAAAAAGTATAAGGACCAAACTTGTCATTTTGCAATTTTCAGGGGCCATTTTGCCAAATTTCAAACTTGAAGGACTAAACTTGTAATTTTCTCAAACTTTTTATATTTTTCACCAAAGGACTAAATTTGACAACTTATGATTTTAAAAGGACCTTTGGTGATTTATCTTTTGAAATTATGTGCTCAGGGACTGTTTTTGACAACTTTTGAAACTTGGGGGACTGAAACTGCCAATTATGCAAACTTTGCTCATTTTCATCTGATTTTGAACATTTTGCATCTGAAACATATAAAATGCACTTTTGAGATATTTTCAGTATTTTGATGCATTTCTGAGCATTTTTAAACGTTTTGCAGTTCAGATATGACCAAAAATGATGAGTATTTACACACTCATCAAATAGGTTTACGAATATCGGTGAATTTTAGGGTTTTCTATCTAGGTAAATGATAGGGTTTATCGAACTCGGTGAATACTTAAAACCCTATCTCGATGATCATGTCAAAATAATGAATTCGGTAAATGATTTGTGAGGATATCAGTAAATTAGGGTTTCAATTTACTGAACTTGGTAAATAAATGCATGACACAATCTCGTTATACTAAGGTTTCATTACCGAGTTAGCAAACTCGGCGATACTTATGTTCATCGAGGTTTGGTTTTGACGAGAGGTGTACACCAAAAAATGACCCAAACATGTTTTAGTTTGACAGATTTCTACCATCAATCTTCAAAATCATTTAACTTTATCATTTCAAAACTTGTTTCAACCATCGAAACATAACAAGATCAAATCAAATATCCTAAAACCTTTATAAACCCATGAAATACGCAACTTGTGTTTTAACCAAAACTTGATTAAAATTCCCACTAAACATTGTTTTTAATCTAAGAAATACTTTGTGTGAACCTTATAAAGGTATAAAAACAATAAAGTTTGGAACTTGAAGCTTAAAATGAAAAAAATAAATAAATAACTCAAACGTGAATTTGGTAATGTTTAAAGCTTGCATTTTGAATGTTTTTAGAAAAAAATAAAAATTTTCGACCTAGTTTTGTAAAACAAACACATCCACAATCACATCAAGGCTCTGATACCAAATGTAAAGGATTAAATATCAATATTCTAATGTGATCGGGAAGTCTAGATTGATCTAATCATATGAAAACCATGTTTATAGTTTAAAGAGAAAGTAGAGAGGGTGTAGGGGAAGGAAAAGTTTATTATATGAAATGTTATACTAACCAATGCACATCTCATAGAGAGTTATGAGGGGTATTTATCAGCGGTTAGAAAGTTATCTTTCACTATATGACATTATTAGTCTACGAGGCATTTACAGCGTGGAATGCAAAAATTTTGTTTGCCATAAAGATCGATCTTTTATATGTGTCAGTAACTCAATAATATAGGATATACGTTTATATAAAAAATTGTTCATTTCAAAATTGTTTTGGTTAAGTCGACCTATTAGTTTTCTTTTAACAAATGAGTTCATATCAAACTATTTTGACGCAGTTCTAGTTAAAAGTGTCATGCTAAATTTGATCTATTTATTTATGAATTAATAATTTTTTTTTATATAAAAAATTATAACGAATTACAGGTAAAAAAAGTGCTACAAAAAATGTGCCAATTTTGAACAATGTTTAACTAATTGGTCTAAATAGGTTTGGCCAAGGCCTGCTTGTGTACTTGACTCTTGTTATGTTTCGACCATAACCTGTTTTCCCGAGTCTTGTCATGTTCTATGAATAGCCCTAGAGGTTCCTCCTTTAGAAAGGAGTTCATGTCGATCAAAATATGTACATCAGTGTACATGTATAGCGTTTATATATATAAAATATCGACCTGGATATTCACCTTCATAATCTTATAAAAGAATCGTACATTAGCTAACAACGCTTTAAAGTTTATGTAGGTAGGTAATTCCTTTGTTTCCTTATATATGGGGTTGCTTGGGCTGTCTTAACAAGACTTTGGCTTTTTCACATTGAATCATGATTTACATATAAGTAACACCTTTAAAAGAAAGGAGTGCAATCGACATGGAATCTTTGGGTACAAAAGGGGATTCATTACAAGTAGTAGATTTTTCCAATAGTATAGCCAAGCACAATTGAGTAAAACTAAATTTCAAAATCAAAATTTTTAGTTCATTGTATCAAACACCTACAATGCATAAAACATTACAAACCATGATCCATGCATTTCTCTCAGAATCTAAACAAAACTCAAACATATTTATCCGAAAACAAATGATCTCACATATACTCTACATTAGCAGGACTTACAATTAGGAGAAGATATGCACATTAAGTTTAGAAGTGCAATTGTTTTCTTTCAAATACTTTGTTTTCCTGAAAAAAGGAAACACTTCAATGTCGTTTAAGTAATGTGAATAAAGTTATTGCAATTGAAAGAAAAAAGATGTCTGATACTCAAGAAAACAATTAACACCTATGATAACTATTGTAATTGAAGCTCCTTATATTATATGATTTGTCTTTAAGTTGTAACTCATGGAAGCTAAAGAGATGAATAAATGTGATATCATATGAGATGACTTATTTAAAAGGAAAATGCAATAAACCTTACTCTAATTAAATGCCCAACAATGGTCATTTGCATATGTATTACTCTATTATACATTTACCGTGAAAATGGCGCCGTTTAGAGGGACTCCAAAGCGACGCCGTTTTGTATTCTTAATCTTTGCTTACCTCATACGACGGCGTTTCATGGTTGGAAATAACGTTGGCACAAAGCGCTATTTTGATTTATAATTTAGCCTATATGTGTATTTGGTATATGTTCACGTATCTTATACATAATCTTGAGAACACGGTGTGCAGTGTTATTGGCCTACAAAATGAGACTGCGTGTGAGAGTGAGACAGAGAGGGATTGTGGAACTATTTGTGTGGGACTGTGTGTTTTGTGGTGCTTTCATAATATTGTCGTCGATTCAAAGAAGAGAAAGATTACATATTCGAAGATTCAATTGCATGTGGGAGGTTTGTAAATTGTGAGTTTATGTCGTTTAATTATGGATACGGTAGAGTTTAGCCTCTATTGCATGTACTCGTTCCATATTTAGGTACCATGACTCGTATTTATTAGAATGAATTGTAAGTTGTTGATTTATTTATGTTTGTAATGGTATGAAATATTAGTGTTATTTGAGAGACAGGGCTTCTAAAATTTTTTATACATTTTAATTTGTAATAGTTTGGATTAATGTATGCTATTTTGGGATGTGTATATGTTGTTTTTCTATTTTTATCAGCAATCATGACTACATGTCATATCCGTTTAATTTTTTGTTGCAAAAATTATTGTGTCGAAGACTATAAGAGAGTGTTAGGGTGTCTAATATTTTCATGATCTTTACTGCAAAATACCTTAAAGTTGTATTTAGGACTCTGAATGTTTTTTGAGGGTTACGCTCTTCACTTTGGTGTGTTATTGTATACTTTCTGTTGCCGGTGTTTTGGATATGAAAAAAGCTAAAAGGTATTTGAGGTTTTATGAAATTATTGATAGTTGATTCTTGTTGGATAAATTCATCTTCTGAATGAGATTGTTATAAATATGTTTTATATTAGTCATTAGAATAAAACCATTTAAGGTTTGAGAACAAGCTTTTTTGCTAAGGTTCTTAAGTTGCTACTGTAAGTTGGTGGTTCACTGTTGGCCTTCTTGATTATTAGAAAATGGATTGTACAACAATGTGTTTATAGTGCTTGGGTTTTCTGATTTTGAGTTTAATACATGGAAGGTTTCGATTCTGTGGTTCTGTAAATGCAGATTGAAATCTTTAAAGCAAGACGAATTGTATAATGTTGAGTTTTAGTTTAGTGAATGGGTTTTTTGATTTTGAGTTTTATATGTGAAAGGTTATGATTATGTGGTTTAAGGATCGAATCTTACTGTAAATCAATTTGAAATCCTTAAACGAGGTTGGGTAAAGACTCATGCTGAAAATAGGCCTCGCTATTTTTAGATTTAATAAAATAATTGCTTCCTGGTACCCTATGAGGACTGATATGCAGCTGTAGGTTTTGGTTTTGTATATTGTGTATAAGTTGCTATCAAAACTGTTGATTTTATATGTAATATTAATTAAAATATGAGGCTGGTTCTTTGTTTCATAGTCCGATGTGTGTTGTGGAAACAATTTATCTGTGTATAAAATACGTTTATAAAAGCGAATGTACATATCCTATTATCTTGTGCGTTCGATTCCTTTTACTAGATTTTTTTATCTTTGAAAGTGTTAGGTCACTAACTTTACAACACAAGCACACTAGAAAGAGATAGAGAGAAGATCGGATGAACAACTCACTCAAACACACACGTATAAATGTAAAGAAGAGTTAGGCGTAGGAATGAAAGAGTAAATTGAACAACCAACCCTCAAGTGAGGGTTATTACATGGTATTTATAGGAGAGGGAGCTAGGGCAACACTCCTAGTCCATTCCTTTTCCTTATTGGACTAGGCCTAGGCTTATGGGCCTTCTACATAAGCCTAAGGCTAATTACTAACATAAAGGCCATATTAAGCTAACTATTACATGTGAATCACTAACACTTAAATTAGGTTTAGGAGTGATTCCAACAATCTCCCCCTAAGTTTTGGTGATGAATGAATGCTGACGGTGAGGGTGCTGATGTAATAGTAGCTTTGACTCTTGGCATTCTTTCTTGTGAGAGAAGATTATTGCCTTGATTCGAACAATCTCCCCAGTGTAGAGAAATTGTTTCTTTGAAGTATTCGCTTTACGTCATCTTTGTTCTTTTATCTTTGTTCTTTGTGATGGTAGTGATAGTATGTTGTTGTTGTTGCATAAGGTGACGCATTTTGGCTCCGGTGTCTCCCGTCTTTCTCCAACATGCTCATACGGCTCTTTACGTTGGATTATAGTACTGATGAAGTTCTTTAAGTCTTTAAACTTTGTAGATTCTTTGTTGACGAAGAATCATTCTGACTTTGTGTTGCCTTTGATTATGAGAGAACTTCCATAAGTGATGATGTTGGTATGAGCATGTGGGAAATGCACGATCGGTTAAGCTCGAGCTTCCATAAGAATAAACATAAGAAAGGTTAGTAATAAGAGGATTCCGGCACTTACAAGTTTGAACTTCGAGAGTGTTAACAACATAGTGTGAAAACACAACTCTAATTCTCACAATGGCCGTTCTGAACCGGAGTCCCCACAAGTGAGATAGCGATGTACCGAAGTACCATACGATTCAGATGATTTGAGGTACACGAAGCATCACCCACGACGTAGACCGTTTGAGACACACTAAGTGTAATCCACGGGGAGTTACGAAGTGACCTACTGTCGGATTTGATGTTGACCCTGGCGGAGTTTCCATTCAATCGAGGATCACAATTGTGAACCTCTCATAAATGTCTCGACAAATTGCTAAAATCGTGTAGGACTCGATAACTTACCACTGATGTTCTTATTGTTGAACGACAAGTGATGAAATGTCAAGTGTACCTAAGAGATCTTTTGATGAATCTCGTGGCTCTAGACTCAATAGTGCATTTTGGTTTTCTGAGCGGAGACTAGGGAGAGGGTCTCCTTCTTCAATACCAGCAATCTCTAAGAAAGCCGGGATAGTTTACGTAGGGTTCTCTGTGAGAATTAAACAAGCTTCTGTTGAGAGAAACTTGAGTGGCTAAGAAGGTTTAGTGCATGCGTCACGGGTCCATGGACGACTTTTAATCTTCAATACGGGTGTCATCAAGTGACAACCAGTAGCATATGAATTGAACCGGTGTCTGCCCTAAGTTGAATAATTTGGAGGGCTATTTCTTTTCACCCTTTTCTTTGCATTTCTTTTTAATTCTTCAACTCCTTCTTTCTCCGATTCTCATTTTCTCCTTTTTATAATCATACCTAAGGACTTCTAATTCTAACTATTTGTAGTGTCCTTGGGTAGATCCCTACGGCTCTGGCGGATCATAGGACGGTTATTCCTAACCTTAATCACCTTATAACTCCATTGCCATAAAACCATTTTCATGAAAATCTCTCGAAGTGTTTGTGAATGAAAAACATGTTTGAACACTTCAAGAGTTTTAGATTTTCAGAAATACTCCCCTCCACATGTGCTTAAGAGTTTTGACAGAAATCTGCACAGTGAGGAAAGAGCGCGCACTTTTTGAATTGATAGACTCAAGATAGACAATCCTTTGCGAGACACGATTACGTTGCATAGTTAAAGAGATACATTGTCAGCTTTTAGGTGACAACTGGCTCTAATAACTACCTTGAAGATGTGGACAACCCCAAAAGGTTGTCAAACCCGTCAAAGTTCATGTCTATCAAGAGCTTCTCGAATGGGTACAATTTACTTAGATGAGTCTTGGAAGACAAATCTTTTCAATGTATGACTATTCAGATCCCGTCAATTCATGGGTTGAAGTCTTTTCACACGAGGATTCAATAGCAAAACACAACATATTTCTTATCACATAATTTTCTCCCCCTCAAAAATGGCATATAAGTGTTATTTTTGAAGACATGTTGAGAATAAATATGACCATTTTGAGTTTTGTGGGAAGATTACACAAAGAACAGTTTGTGAACAAAGTTTGTAAGTCAAATACTCCCCCTCAACAATTGATATGAACGGTTGAGGTTTTAGAAAAACATAAGGGGAAGTACTTGTTCTTTTGAGCAAAACTTTGAATAAATGAAAGTTTTGATAAGTTTTACTCAAAAATAAGAAGCTTTCGCTCCTTTTATAAGGATTGTGGCACTGAAGCGTACCACAGGGTCCTTTCTTGACAAGAACGGGTTGTACACTGTTATGTGTGCACAAACCACTGTCATATTTAATCACACATCCAAATGAATATGAAATTGAAACAGATTAAGGGGTACCAGGAATTTCGGGTAGGTCGGCAAGAACTCAGGAATGCGAACGGTCGTTGATAGCCTGTGAGATTAATGCGTTGGCGACCACGCGAAACTTCCAATGTTTGGCTGGTCCTTCGAAACAACCTTTCATCTATCATCTTGATGATTCTCTTGACATCCCGTCTTTCCTTTGAATCCCATCTCTTTTGTGACCTAATGCCTTGTTGAATGCCCTTTAACGATAAGCTAGCCATCTCGACATGCTTCAATGTTGAATCTCCAAACTTATGAAGCTCATTACAAGACATCAAGCGATTGCGGTAGAGTGCACTTGCGGTAGCAACTCAAAGGGTTTGCTGATGAGGGTGAATTGAGGGAGATGGTTGATGTCGGGAAGTTTTAGCTTAGGTCTGGTGAAGTTGACATGAGTCTGATACGACTCAAAAGCAAGTTGCAAATCTTCTACACGTTCCTGGATCACGATGCTTCTGATGAAGATAAGCAAGGACTTGATGTATTCACGTTGAATTTCTGTCGAGAATTGTCTCATGCGTCCTGTAACTTTGCAAGATACAGATCTTCAATGTCATTGAGAGATAAATTATGGAAGTCCGCTTCACAGAAAGCATAGTCCTTTTCGTCTTGTCTTTTGACCATGATGTTCTTTAGGAAGGTATAGTCCCATTTGGACGAAAGAGCAACATGCATAACATCAACGATCCCTTGATTACTGAACACTTCATGTTGAGATTTACGAACCTGGCAGCTTAGTAGTAGATTGTGGCGTTCCGGCCAATGGTGAATCCCATACATTGCATTGATGTCATACTCTTCCACTCTGTTGTTGAACATGTGGGTAGCCTTTTCTTCGATGGCTATGCAGTTGGAGTATATGGCTGCCGGGAACGGAAGTGTAAGTGATGTAGCGTATTTCCTTGACACTTCGCTACCATGTAGAAGAAATTCCAGGTCGTTGTTGAAGAAGTATCGAAATAGAATCTGAGGTTGATCAGTCGACCAATGGTAGGCAGAGGTTTGGTCCAATCTGTGTAGTATGGAGTGTTGTCTTTTCTGGTGAAGTCGATGTTTGCTTCAGGGTTGAGCCAATCAATGTTGTTAGACATGGCGCGTGCAATGTTTTCAAGGTGATATTTAACTTCAATAGCACTTTCCGAGCTATCTTTGAGTATTTGAAAAGCTTCATTCTTGATTCGCTTCAGCTCTGATTTCGTCATCTTCTTCACTCGGAACTTTGATTGTAGTAACTTAGCATGCTCCAGCGTACTACCTCCTACCATATCTTGGTCATCCGTTAAGGCGGGTGTAGCAGCAACAAGTGTGGAAAACCATTCGTATTCGGTGTCATCATTGTCTAGCCATGAAACGACGTTAGCCTTAGTCTTCTTCTTCTTCTTCTGAGGCCTAGAGGATGATCTTTGGTTCCTTTGTTGTGCTAGGAGAGATGGGTTGTTGTTGGGGCTTAGGGATTTCCTCATCGTCACCACCCGTATACTCAAAGTGATCACCAGTTTTACAGTGCTGGGGTGGTAACTCATAATCCTGGGTTTTCATTAGAAGAAGCGAGGAGGAGATCGTCGTGGTGGTGAAGTCCTTCGGGGTGGAGGTGGCATTGAGGAAGATTCACTAGATTTCTTTGGACGTTTAGGTGCAGAATCCTTGTCCTTATCATCGTCATCTCTTGGCCGTTTTGGTTGACTTGCTGATTCTTTGCGTGAAGACTTGAGTTGATAGTCTAATAGAGTCTCAAAAAACTTAGCTTCATACGAAGTGAAGGTTCCAGCTCTTTTTGACATTTGCATCACCAATTTAGCGATTAACCTCGTTTGAAAGGCAGATTCTTTGGACATTATATTTTTAACGAATGCGACGATGTTTGGAGTAAGTTGTCGGAGAATACTCTCTAGTCACACCGGGGACAGTATCGAGAAGAAACTTGTGAGTATATTATCTTGCCGTCTTCTCCAATTCCTTTTGGAAACCTCCTTTGATAAACTGTTGGATTTGTTCCCTTTCGTCCAACAACTTCGTTTATCCCATCTTGAAGAAAGTTGATTCATGTCAGCAAGTTGATTTAGCTTTTGTTGGTAACATCCTTCTTCGTACTTGCTTGGCGGCTTTAACAATCCTTGTTTTAGCCTGGGATAACCAAGAGTCATTGGTTTCTTCATGATTTGGATGTGGATCAGGTTGATCTTTTGGATGGTGGTGGTGAAGAGTGAGAAGATGAGTCCGATGATGAGATGTGAGGTGACTCACGGATCCTTGGTGGATCGAAGTTTTCTCCTCGGAACGAATTGAACTGTGAGAGAAAAATCATCATAGTCATCTTTTTAGTCTTAGTCTTTTCTGCAGCCTGAATCTAGCTTCTCTTCTGCTTTGCGTGAGCGCACCTCTTCATCAGTCTTTTCTTTCATAGACTTTTCTTTTTCTGGTTCCTCCGGGCGTTTTTGTTGTTGCTCAAGAGTGGTGGCACCAGTTCCCTTATCGGGTTGATTAACCGCATCAGGAATTGGTGTAGATTGAGCTCCACCACTCGACCCTCCGGGGCCACCCATTTGATCCTTTGCAAATGCTTCAGCAAAATGTTTATGTCTGAGTTCCTTTAACTTCCTTTGATATTCCTTTTTCTCATCTATTGGTTCTTCTTCAGAGCTCTCCTTATCATGTTCAATCACAGGAGTCTTCCCTTTACCTTTGTCAGACTTGTGGATGGGAGGTTTAGCTACTGATTGAGTAAAGCGGTTGCATTTCAGAGTTAGAAGACCTCTTCGTTGATTCAGTTTCTTGAGCTTTCATCCACAAGCTTTCTTGGCATTCAGCTTGGGAGTGGGAATAGGAACGTTCTTTAGAAGGATTTCTTTTAAGTCGGGTTTCCTCTAGGGAAATTCCTTTGACTCTCTGTGCTTGTAACACTCCCCACTCATCTTATGGTTTTCCTAGTAGGTGTACTAGAAGATTTATCATCGAGAGAACCAACTTTACCTTCATCAACTGCTACCAGATACCTTTTGTATGAGTAAAGCTGTTTAATTGCATCAGAGAGAAGGTGGTTGTTGGGAATTCTGCTAAGTTAGAATTCAGCTGATGTTACTGCCGAAGAGATTCTGCTGAAGTACAATGTTTCTGCTGAAGAACAGAATCTGCTGAAGTAGTCTAGTACGTAGTTTGTTTCTGCGGAAATAGTTATTCCGTGTTTTATATAGTTAGTTAGGATATGCATGAGCTTTATTAGGAAGTGATAATGTATATCTTATTTAGTTTTATGATTATACGTTTCTTAGAAAACAAGTTAGGGTTCCTTGCTTATAAAAGGAACACAATAGTATGATTAATGTAACGAATTAAAAAACAAAGTTTTAGTAATATAAAGATCCATAGAGGATCAACGTGTTCTTAGTTATTGTGTTTGTGCTTATATTTGATTTTACGCTAAAGAATATAAGTCGTAGAGATTGTCTATTAGTTTGCTTGTGATTACATAAGTAATACTAACGATCTGCGAGTGCTCAAGATCTATCAAGGTCTACAGTTTCTACAAGTGGTATCAGAGCCTCGAGAGAGTCTCTACGATACTAAGAACAGTCTTTCATAAACACTCATACAACCAACAAATCATTCACCATGCCTGGATCACAAGATGATATTGAAGTCACCAACAACCAGAACACCACCCATCTGCAACAACTAAGTCTCTCGAACAGTAACGCCAAGTTTCCTTATCTAAAGAAGGAGGAATACGATTTATGGGCAATGAAGATGCAAAACTGGATTTCCAACATTGATTGGAATATGTGGGAAGTTGTCAGGAAGGGAAACAGCTTGAAGCGAACTACCACAGATCCTGATGGTAATCTCAGTTATGTTCCTCCCAAATCTGCGAAGAGTTCTGGCAGTTCAGAGAGAAACCAAGGTTAAAACATTCTTCTTCAAGCTATTCCTGAGGATCACTTGAGTGATTTTCACTTCATGAATGATGCTAAGGATATTTGGTTGGCCATCAAGGCCAAGTTTGGAGGGAATGAGGAGTCTAGGAGAATGAGAAAATCGATGCTGCGACAACAGTTTGAATACTTTCAAATCTCTGAAGAGGAAGGAATTCACAAAGGCTATGACAGGTTTCATAAGATATTAAGTCAGTTGAATCAACTTAAGGCAAAGCCAGATAATGATGATTGCAA
>OU343217.1:249955201-250010708 GCA_910596185.1 Chrysanthemum makinoi | reverse complement strand
GATCGTGGGAATGGATACCTAACCTAACCATCCTTATAACACCATGCATAAAGTAAAATGGTCGGTCTTTTGGTACAGTTCATCTGCCATTAGAACCAATTGAAAACCATTTGAAAATCAATCCAGATACTTGTGATATATTATCAAAGTATTTTGTATCTAAATTGTTTTTGATATTTTAAAAATGCTCCCCCTCAACATATGCATGAAAATTCAGAAATTGTTTAGCACATGGAGGCAAGAGATCTTTGAAATCGTTACATTAAGAATGAAAGGTCCAATCTTTTGATTAACATTTTCTAAAATGATCATCATCACTTCCCAATCAATTTGAGTAGATAAAACATTTTGAGGAAGGATGAGGTTTTTAAAAGTTTGCTCCCCCTCAATATGTGCCTTGAAGTTTGAAAGATTTTTGCACATATTAGAGAAAACCTGCACTTAGAGACAATTCAATCACGCCAATAATTTGAGATTTAAAGTAGATGCTCCCCTCAACATGTGGAAAATTTGAAATCGCTTGTCACATGCATGCTAAACACTTATGAAACCATTTACTCGAATTATCTTTAAATCCAATTTAAATCACAAATTCTCCCCGATCACAATTATCAAATCATTTGAGATTTGTGATCTATGTAGATTTAAATTGATTTTGAAAGCTTTTAAGGAGAATTGTGACTTGATTATGAAAAAGCTTAACCGAGGAATTGATTTTGAGACTCTAAACTCCATTGATTAAACATGCATGATTATCTTTTGAAAACATAATAATAGCCAAGGTCTTGAACCAATTGTGTAAAATATTGTAAAACATTTAGAGTATACCTTGCTCATTTAAGTGCTAATTGTTTGAAAGAACACTTTTGATTTAATTGAAAATCATTCTCCCTCAATCAATGACGAAAGTTGTTGATTGATGGATTGAGATTTTGACACTTGATAAGTTCATTTGATTTTCAAAATAGAGTCCGAAGTATTTTCAAAACAATTGAGTTTTCAAAAGATTGCAAATATTTTTCAGAGGAATCTTTAGAAGGAAAATATTTGAAATTAAACATTTGTCTTGTTAATGACAAACATTTGTTGTTAGAATCAGAGTATTAGGTTTGAAACATGAGATAAATCATGGCTCTTTCTTTGAAAAGCCGGTTATCAGTAAATGACAATAAACCAATGTTTTACTTTCTCCCCAAAATATTTTTGATTTTTGATTTTTGATTTTTTAAAACATTCAACAACATCTAAAGTCCGTGTCATTCTTTGAATGACAAAGACAAAGACCGTAGATATTATCGAGTCGAGAGAAAAAAAAACATGACAAAAAGACAATATATATATATATATATATATATATATATATATATATATATATATATATATATATATATATATATTTTGAAAGTTTTATATTTTTCTATATGCTTTTTGTTGGTTTTATAATTTGTATTTTGCTTTTGAATAAATATATACAAAAGATGGATGAAGAAAGACCTTTACTCCTCGCTTCCTCCTCAAGAAGTTTGAGTGTTTCTGATTGAAGGCTTTTCAAGCCAAGTCGTGGAAGAATAAACTCAAAACGTTCTCTTCGAAGAGCTTTGGTGAAGATGTCTCAACTCCGGTATTCGACTTTACAATAGAGTTCCACCACACCATTTCCACTCTGCCTCGATGAAATGATGTCGAATTTCGATGTGCTTTGCTCTTAAATGTTGAACGTTGTTGCATGAGAGAGAAATAGCACTTTTATTATCACAATACAGAGGGATTTTGTTGAATTCAAAGCCATAGTCAGATAATTGGGATCTCATCCAAAGGATTTGAGCACAACAAGACATATTAATTAAGTATAGACGTAGAAAAATAAAATTGAAGACCACCACAAGCTTATCACCCAAAATCGAAAGCACCTCCCGACGTACTTCACGTGTATCTTGACATCCTACATGATCAAAGATCTGCATAGCCGTAGGTGACATACGGTGTCCTTCGGTACCATAGTCCCATATTGTTGGTTCCGAGATACCAGACCCGCTTAACCGCTTCAAGGTGCTTTTAGTAGGCTTAGCTCGATATCTAGCACACATGCACACAAATAACAAGATGTTCTGGCTCACTAATGAGGTACATCGTGGATCAAATCATACTACGATATTTCGTTTGATCTACCATGATCCCGAGTGGTCCTTTATCCGCCAATCGGGAGTGTCAACGGTGTCACAAGAAACAAATCCAAATTTATTTAAAATCTCATTTGCATATTTAGATTGATTTATAAAAATGCCTCCGGGACTTTGTGAAATTTGTAATCCCAAGAAAAATGACATTTGTCCCATCATTGACATTTGAAATTTGGAACCCATTTCATTTGAAAACGATCACATTCATTGGGCCGGGCCGAGGCAAGATAATATCATCAACACAAATTTGAACGTGAATTAAATGTTTTCCCGACTTTTCTGAACAATGTCGGATCAACTGCTCCTTTGTCAATCTAGTGGATAGAAGAAACTTTTGATATCATACCATGGTGAGCTTGCTTTAAACCGTATAGAGCCTTCTTCAAACGATAGACGTGAGTAGGATGCTCTGGATTCACAAAGCCTTCGTGTTACATCGCGATACCACTTTAAGATCTCCGTTAAGAAAGGTCGTCTTTACATCTATCTGATAAACTACCATGTTCTTACTTGCAAAGATAGCCAAGAAGATGTGATTGCCGAGCATTTAGCAAAGGAGCAAATGATTCTTTAAAGTCAATACCCTCCTCTTGACGATATCCTTTAGCCACTAACCTAGCCTTATTTTTCAACACATCACCATGCTCATCAAGCTTCACTTTGAAGATCCACTTTAGAGCGATGATCATAGCAATACCGAGAGGTACTAATTCCCATACATCTAGTCGAACGAACTCATGAATTTCTTCTTGCATGGCATTGAACCATTCATCATAGCGTTTTAGTGTCTTTCGTTCGATCTTATAGAGTACGGAGTTGAAGATGCACCATAAGGCATCGTTGCAAGTTGTTTACGAGTGGATATGGACGCAGAAAGGTTTCCAATGATGTTGTCCAATGGGTGATCATGTATCCATTTTCTAAGGTGTTCATGTGGTTGTTGTTGTGGAACCTGGGCAGCGTAGAGTCGATGTCTCCTGAAGAAGATGGTTTTGATGATGATTCAGGAGCAAATATGTTTTCAAATGGAGCATCTTCTGGAGTTGCAAAGGGATTAACTTCATCTTTAATCGTATTCCATGATGTACACTGTGATTGAAGGTTTGTTGATGAGATCATTGATCAAGAATGTGCTTTTGACTTAATGATATTGAGATCAAGGGTTGAATTCATTCACAGGGATAGAGCAAATTTGTTAATGGAATTGACATTTCATCAGCATTTGGTTCATAGTGTTCATCAAACATTGGATCAAACAATTTCTTTAAATCATCTTCGATGGAGGTACATATGAGTTGCCGGAGAAGGGTTAGAAATAAGAGTAGAACCGATAGGACTACTTGATGAAAATTGAGCGGGTCCGTAACTGGTTTGTCCCGAGCCATTTGACCAAGTCATCTCATCGAACGTAACGTGAATTGTTTCCATGATATTTCGGGTTCTCTTGTTGTAGATTGGGTAACCCTTCTTGTTTGGTGCATAACCAACAAAAACTCCAATATCTGCCTTGGCTCTTAATTTACCTAAGTCTTGACCGTCATTCGTTGGATAGCACAAAGCACCAAACACACGGAAGGTAGAGAGAAGCCTTATGAACAAGTTCATATGGAGTTTTTCCATGAGAGGTGTGTATAAAAGAACGATTTTGGGTGTAGCAAGCAGTGGCAATGGCTTCAGCCCATAGAAACATTTGAACCTTTGAATAAATTAGCATTGTTCTCCGCTTCCACAAGAGTTCGATTTTGTCTTTCAACTACACCGCGTTGAGGAGTTCGTGGAACACTTCTTGATGACTGATTCCAACACTTTCATAAAACTTAATTAAGTCTTTGTTAACAAACTCGTGCCATTGTCCGTTCAACAATCGAATGTATTGTTGAGTTGAACCTAAAGTCGTTTGATTAGTTTGATGATGACATCCGGAGTTTCATCCTTTGTCCTCAAAAACTTTACCCAAGTAAATCGAGAGAGTAGTCATCAACAACTACTAGAATGTATTTCTTCCCATTTATCGTTTGTACTCTCATTGGTCCCCGCACATCCATATGAAGGGTATGAAGAACTTCATTATCAATTTAAGTGGGCATATTTCGTGCTTTTACCCAATTGGAAAGCTGAGCAAAGATTATCTTTTTCATATTTTAATCAAGCCTCTCGACAAGATCCTTTCTAAAAAGGTTATTAATGGTGCCGAAGTTCAAGTGATTGAGACGACGATGCCATAACCATGACTTTGTTTTAGAAGCCTTTGACAAGAAGCAGATTGGAGAAGACTTCATCATGTCTTCGATAGAGATGGTGTATAGGTTAGAACCACGAGTACCTCTTAATAATTCCACACCATCAAGTTCTCTAACTAAGTAGTTTCTAAAGGCCACCACCTCTAGATCGGAATCACAGAATTGACCAACAGAGAACAAATTATGACCAAGACCTTCCACATAATATACCCTCGAGATTACACTTTTGCCAACTACATAATCACCATAACCCATAATTGCTCCAAAATGGTCATTCCCGAATCTAACAGTCCCGATGAATTTACTCACGAAGTTCATGAGTCACATCGGTCTCCCGGCCATATGCTGGAATGTAGTCCAGTACCACGTAATCGATTTGAACGACCGGCAAGGAACAACGCACAAGAATGGATAATCGATAATTGGGATCCCTATGTAAGAATGGGTTCCACTTGGTTAGTAACAGTGATTGGAACACCTACATCGTAAATAGAAACACCCATATATCAAAAATAGAAGCAATGGAGTCATCGAAATAGATGCAAAGGTTAGTATCCCGTTTTGACCTATTCAAAGTATGTTAACTTCTTAAGGAATAGTTCTAAGAGGCATCCATTTTCTAGTGGTATTTTCTAGAAGATTGAGGGCGAACCGATTGACCTTCTCGCAAAAGGTATCCATTGATAACCTATCTTACTAAATGTTCTTCTTGTGGGTTTCCAATGCTTTCTAACTTTCTTCGCTTTGCCTTTAGCCCTTTCTTAGATTGATTTTAACATTAACAGCTTTAACGGCATTTGACAAACTTTAGACAAATCATTCATACCACATTCAAGATTAGTAATGTAAACCACGCATCATCATTACATGTTTTGCCAAAGTAGTAGAATTCGTGATAATTACAATACGCTTAGAGCTAACACTAGAATCAACACGCATTCATTTTATTCAAATTCTACTTTCCTTCTTCCAATATTCTTAGCTTCAGGTTCTATCATTCCTTGTATTGCCTTGAGACTTTGACCGCTTAATGTCACTGATTACCCTGTAGAGGGAATGGGAATAGTTGGTTTCACTACTTTTGCACTTCCTCGCTAGATGTGCCGATGTGAACTATTTGAAGGCGACCGGTTCACTTTCTTAACGCTAGAGGTGCGGATCCGAACTACTTGAAGGCATACTGAAGTTCACATTCATAACATTGGGCATTGAATGAGTTGCATACTTGGCACTAGGCATAGAACAAGGTATCAAGAGATTGACTTGCTCACCTAAGGTTTTAGGGCATATTGAAATTAAGCATTCTAGAAGTTCTTGAGATCGTTTGGCATATAAGCATGCATGGCCAATTGCATTATCATGTGGTTTCTCTAACTTATCCTCTTCTACAATCTCACCTGAGACATTCTAGGTTGTCCTTAAGGTATGAGAAATATGTTTGAATAGCAAGTTTGTTATTCCTAAGATGAGGAGGAATATATTTCACAGACAAAGCATATTTATTACATACATGCACCTTTGAAGCACCATTCTCCCCATTGGTCATTCGCATTTTCCCTTTTACCTGACTCTTTAGATTCTCAATTTCCTTTTGCAACAAAGTTATTTTTTCGTTATTTTTGTTACGAGTGACTTTTATTGACTTAAATAACTCATTGAAATGACGTTTAACCTTTTCATTTTCTTCTAGAAAACTCATTTTCCTTTTGTAAAGCATTAACCAAGTTTTGAAGATGAAAATTTGAGAATTCCGAGAATCTAAAGGAGGAGGCATTTGGGAGCCAGTCACATTGATTTTTTCACCCTTTAATTGAGAAATTTTCTTTAACTTTCGATGTTAAGTTGAGCTTGAATATGTTCATCACGCTTGTTTATTTCAAAGATCGCATCAAACTCGAACATCCGAGGATATCTTGAAGTTTGAGGTTTTAACATTTTCTTTGAGATGTTGATATTTAAGTTGTAAATCAAAATGTTCAACTTCTAGCTTAGAAAAATGTTTTACCAAATTATCGTGATCATCCTCGCTCAATTTTTCACTTAGTTTAGAGTTTTTGATTTCAAGATCAATGACACGATCATGGGAGACTTTCAAAGCAACAGATAATTCATGAAATTGAGAAGCAGTAATAGAACAATTAGTGGCAAGATAAACACATCTTGAGAGATATATTCAAATCATATTCTCATTTAAGGTATGCAAGTTCTTCATCTCAATTTCATTATATTTTAATGCTCGCTCATAGTTATTAACCTCAACTATCATAGGATCAAATTCCTTTTCCATTCCTTTAATATCAGATCCATCCCCTTTTAAGACTCTCAAATTGATCTTTTAGTTGTTTGAAGAAAGGCATGAACTCAGTTAGATAACATTCTTTTGTTTGCTCAAAACCCCTTTCCCCTTCGCTTATCCCAGTGGGTGTGATCCATTTCTTTCTCAAAATCAACAAATAATTGAAAGATAACATATTGACTGATTAAGGTCTTGCTTTTAATGGCAATAGTTCTAGGAACTAGATGCATTGGTGTATTTGGAGGATACACACAAGTTTTCCTAAGGGGAGGGTTTGTAACAAAAGATTCTCTGCTTTTGTTATCTAAATCCTTTTTTCCACTTGTTCGAGTTAACAACGCTGAGGCTTAAACTTGTTCAAGGAAATCCAGTTTCCTTCTTGTAATCATGGGGGTTTGATCGTTATCTTCTTTACATTCGTGATCTTCTAGCTTCTTATTCATTTTCTCCTAGATGCATCATCTAATTTTCTATCTTCCTCGCACTCAACTAACTAGGTTTCGCCTAGGTTTAAGAATCTCATTTCCATCATAGATCACCTTATTAGCAGCTCTAGCCTTTTAATGACCTCTGGATTTAGTTCCTCAAAAAGTGGAATGCTATGCTTATCGCTTAAAACTCTATGCTTAGTGATCAAGTGAGCATTCTGAATGGTATTCCCTTGTATGCATAACTTATTTTCTAGCTTGTTTTTCAAAGTTTTAGATTGTAAAAATCATTCAAAAGTTTTGATTCCTTAGCATTGAATTCTTGCTTAAGCATTTTAACATTTTCTTGAAGTTCTTGCTTTTGCTTAGCGCTTTAGAAAGCTTTTCTTGTAAGGAGTTTAACTCTTGCTTTAAGACTTCTTCTCTAAAGTTACTTTTTCTAATAACTATATGCATTTGGTCATCCATCCCTCGCCACGGTGGTTAATTCAAACTTAGCTCGTTGTTTATAAATAGCAACACGTTCTTCATAGGCATTAAGTTCGTAGATAAAGAATCATCGTGGGCACATGCAGTGTATTCGCCAAAAGCATAGTCATCATTGACCGTGATAAGATACATCATTGGGACAAATATTGATCATATGGGACAACATTGATATTACCCATATTTTCAATATCCGACTAATTACGACATTGTCTGATGTCTTTTGCTCATCAACTTCATCGTATAGTTTAGTACCTCTAAATGATTTTGTCTTTGGATGGACCAGCTTGTGGTGGTGATGAAGAGACTTTAGGAGGGACCATTGGAGAAATGCTAGCCATGAAAATGGTTTGTGCAATAGGTTCATCATCAACGCCAGAGTCGTATGCATCACAACAAGAACTTGAAAGGCATTCCGATGATTATGGCCTATCTCCCGAATTGGCTCATCTACATCTCATCATATGTCTTAGCATTTCCTCAAGAAGAAACAACAACCTCTTCATCCAAAGTCGCACCATTATCCGAGCTTGCACAAGCAACATCTTATCCCCAAGTACTCTGATTCCGAGGGCATTTTGGCGTGCAGTTCCTTGCAATATGTCCCTCACCTCCACGTGTAGCACTTGATAGGTTTTGCTTGTCCCATTTCCATTCCTTCCCCTATTCGATTTCCCACATATCCTCTACCACTCCCCTCTTCTTCCTGTTCTAGACGCCTTTCTTGAACTGCTGCACCATAACTTCCCCATCTCTCCGATGGACTTGATTGTGTGGATTTGATGGTGTTCTGAGGTTGTTGTTGGTGTGTGGGAGAGAGTTCATGTTTTGACTAATCATGAGAGCCGGTTGATTAATGAAGTTTCCACTACACAGACAAGATTGTTTGAACATTGGATCAGGAATGAGTTTGTGATTACCATTGCCCATGGGTATAACTTGAGATGCTTTGGTGGTAATTCCAATGTTTGAGTAGGCGCAGTTGAATCATTTGATGAGCTTGTCTCTCCTCGGTTGGTTTTGAAAACTGAAGAATCCTTTTTCAAACATAGCATGTCTCTCATTCTAAAGAAGGAAGGCATAGAGTTGCTCATAGTTTGTGTTCTTCAATCCTTTGGTTAGCTTCACAGAGGTGACAAACTTGTGCCATTCGAGATTCATGTTGTTCACAAACTTTGAGTTCAACTAAATGTTTGGCATAGTCATTCTGATGTTCCCTGCGTCATTAACAAGCTTGTGGAATCTCACGTAATACTCATAGACACTCTCATCCGGTTTCATCTTGAAGTGCTCAAATTCATCATAGAGTTGTGATTCTCGTCTTCCAGTTAATTCAACCGACGAACATCTTGACATTATCCCACGCTTTGCTTTCGTGTTTGATTGATAAGCTTGTAGATATCTTTTGGAAGACCTTGAAGTATGATGTTAGAAGCCCCGATATCAGCATCGAATCTCTTTTTCTCCTTATCATTGAGCTCATCATATGTCTTTGGTCTGTCTATCCCATAGATCATTGTTCCATTTGCAAACTGTATCATTAAGTCTCTTGTAGTCTCAACTGATAAGGTCCTTCATCATTCATTTGAGAATGTTGACCCCATTTTCCTTTCAAGACAGATAACTTCCATTCTTTGAGCCCAAGAGTCGAATGGCCCACAAGCATGGGTGGACGAGTATCCGGAACCAGCTGCAACATCCTCGCAAAAGGGAGATGATTGTAGGTATGTTGGTAGACATGTTTAAAGATTACACAGGATTTTATAACTCAATGATTAAACCGGAAATAGATTCTTTCACCGGATTTTACTAAATCAAGAGAAAACCGATACACACAAAAGTCAACCAAGTGCAAGAATCCTTGAACCAAGTCGCTAAGCACTAAGTTGCTAAGTAATAACAAAACAAGTCGCTATGTTCCAAATCGCTAAGAATTTTGATAGCAAGTCGCTATGCACCAAGTCGCTAAGACGTCAAGTCGCTAAATAGCAACTCGCTAAGGTCCAAATCGCTAACACCAAATCGCTAAGAAACTTAAAGAACAAGTCGCTATCAAAATTGAAAGCAAGTCGCTATCTTACCAAGTCGCACCAGTGGAGAATCCACTAAGTGTAATGCTTGTCGCTTGTCTCAAGGCAAGATGACCAAGTCGCTACAAAACACTACAACTCGCTACCTTTATCGCTAAGTCGCTATTTCAAGAAATTCACTCCGAGAGCCAGCGCTACTAAGAAAAACTTTAAAAACACACTTTTTAATCCAAAACAAGCTCAACCACAGTGATTCAAGCTTACCAAATTGTTAGGAATTAGAAATTCCAGGTATTAAAGAGTCGGTCACCTCAAGTATATGTAATCGTTAGAAAGCTCGTGGTCATAGTACTTTTATGTTAAGTAGTATTTAGTTGTAACACCGCTGAGGACCGGACGTATTTACCCATCGATGCCCGATCCACGTACCGTTGTGTGGCGTTTATTGTAAGACTATAAATACTCTCTACCTTCCAAGGTAGAGAGTTGGAGCTCATAATAAGATTTTTCTTCACTGTTCTAAACCTCTAACTTTCTCTCTAGAACTCACCTTTATATACCACTTTGAGTTATGATTTGATGTGTATGTGAAATCCAATATCCTACAATTGGTATCAAGAGCCATGGTTAGATCATCTCTTACATATCTTTGGATTCTAGTGGTTTTTGAGTTTGAGAAAGTTTAGTGGTTTTTGCATCATTTGGTTGACAAATTTCTAGTGTTAAAGTTTCGATTTTGGTAGTACTTTTGTGGTTTGAATCATCACAAGTGTTTAGGTTTTGATTTAGAAGCCTTGAATCATATGTGGTTGGGTTGTTTTTGGATTGAAAAGTGGTGTTATGTGTTTTTCATGCTAGCGACTTGAGCCACGGAAAAGTTTTCTTGGTAGCGACTTGTTTTACAATTTGGTAGCGAGTTGTAGTTGAAAGTCTTAGCGAGTTGGGTTAGCGACTTGTCTAGTGAGACAATGTTTACAAAAGTACAAGTAGTGGAGTCTCCACTTAGCTACTCTGGTTCTAGCGACGTTGTAAGTTAGCGACTTGTAGATCTTTATATTGTTAGCGACTTGCTACTTAGCGAGTTGGTACATAGCGAGTTGCTATTTAGCGACTTGATTATTTAGCGACTTGGTGCTTAGCGAATTGTTGCCCAAATTTTGCTAGCGACTTGGATTGTAGCGAGTTGTTATATAGCGACTTGAGACTAAAGCGAGTTGGCTAGTTAGCGACTTGATTAATTTAGCGAGTTGAGTGTGTGTTAGCGAAGTTATTTGCTTATGCGAAGCCAAAGGTGTGTTTAGCGACTTGTTCATTTAGACCTTTTATTCTTCGGTTACATTCTTACGGTTGTTCTTTTGGTTTAGTAAAATCCCGTGAAAGAATCAATTTCCGGTTTAATCAAAGAATTGCAAAATCCCGTAGAGCTTGAAACATGTCTACAAACGTTCCTACTATCATCTCCATCGCTGTCGAGGATGTTCAAGCAAATGTTCGATACTCGCCCACCCATGCTTGACGAACCGACTACGATTCTTGGGCTCAACGAATCGATTGTATCGCCTTGGAAAGGAAAATGGTGTCAACATTCTCAAATCCATTGATGAAGGACCGTGTCGAGTTGAGACGACTAGAGATGTACTTGATACTTCAAGATGGAACTCGATTTACGGAATGGACGACCAAAGATGTATGATGAGCTTGATGATAAGGAGAAAAGAGATTTCGATGCGATATCGGGCTTCTAACATTGATCTTCAAGGTCTTCCTAAAGACATCTACAAGCTGATCAATCACAACACCAAGCAAAAGCGGATGGGATAATGTCAAGATGCTTCTCTCAGTTCGAATTAACTATGGAAGACAGAGAATCACAACTCTATGACTAATTTGAACACTTCAAGATGAAACCAGATGAGAGTGTCTATGAGTACTATGTGAGATTTCATAAGTTGGTGAATGACATGAGGAACATCGGAATGACTATGCCTAACATTCAGCTGAACTCAAAATTTGTGAACAACATGAATCCCGAATGGCACAAGTTTGTCACCTCTGTGAAGCTCACTAAAGGATTGAAGAATACAAACTATGAGCAACTCTATGCCTTCCTCCTTTAGAATGAGAGACATGCTATGTTTGAAAAATTGGTTCTTAATCAGTTCAAAACCAACCGTGGAGAGACAAGCTCGCCTAATGACTCAACCGCCTTCTACTCAAACATCGGAATCACAACCAAAGCCTCACAAGTCATACCCATGGGAAATGGTAATCACAAACTAATTCCCGATCCTATGTTCAAACAAGCCGATGCCGATGCACACGGGTAATTTCATTAATCAACTGGCTCTCCTGATTAGTCAAAACATGAACTCTCTCCCATAAACCAATAACAACCTCGAACAAAGATCTAACCCACACAATCAAGCTACAAGTTAAAGATGGGAGGATCGTGTGCAACCAATTCAGAAAGACAAGATGATCGTGGAAGAGGTGGAGCTAGTAGAGGTTATGTTGGTAATCAGAATCGAGGAAGGAATGGTAATCAAGGTCAAGCTAAGCTGATCAAATGTTATAATTGTGGTGAGGGACACATTGCAAGGAACGCACATCTCCAAAGCGCCCATGAATGCCGATTACTTGAGAGATAAGATGCTGCTTGTGCAAGCTCGTGATAATGGTGTGCTTTGGATGAAGAGGAATTGTTGTTTCTAGCCGAGGGCAATGCCAAGACCTATGATGATGTGGATGAGCACCTATTCAGAAATAGGTCACAATCATCGAATGCCTTTCAAGTCAGCTGATTGTGATGCATACACGACTCGATGTGGATGATGGACCTACGGCACATACAATCTTTATGGCTAGCATTTCTCCAATGGTTTCTCCCAAGGTCTCCTCTTCACTACAAGTCGGCCCATCCAAAGACAACCTCATCTCAGAGGTACTAAAACTATACGATGATGCTGATGTGCAAAAGATGCATGACAAAGTACTATCAATGAAACTTTTGTATCAAATATTGAAAATATGGGTAATATCAATGTTGTCCCATATGATCAATATGTGAAACAAAGTGAAAGTGAAGTTGTGCCAAGTGATGCATCTCCAGCAGTCAACAATGACTATATTTTTGATGAATACACGCAGCGCCCCCTCATGAGTCTCAGTAATCTCCGAACTTAATGCCTATGAAGAACGTGTTGCTATTTATGAACAACGTGCTAAATTTGAGTTGACCACTCGTGGGCAGGAAATGGATGACCAAATGCGCACAACTATTAGAAAAAGCAGGTTTAGAGAAGAAGTATTAAAACAAGAGTTAAACTCCTTGCAAGAAAAGCTTTCTAAACCTGCTAAGCAAAAACAAGAACTTCAAGAAAATGTTAAAATGCTTAAGCAAGAATTTAGTGCTAAGGAATCAAAACTTTTGAATGATTTTTCTAATCTAAAACCTTGAAAAACAAGCTTGAAAATAAGTTGTACGTACAAGGAAACACCATTCAGACCGCTCACATGATCACTAAGCATAGTCCTAGCGATAAGCATAGCATTCCCCTTATTGAGGAACCAAATCCAGAGGTCATTAAAAGGGCTAGAAATGCTCATAAGGTTCTTTATGATGGCAAGGAAATCCTTAAACCTAGACAGAAACCTAGTTCTTATTGAGTGCATCGAGGAAGATAAGAAATCAGATGAAATCACTAGGGAAAAGTTAAACAAGAAACTAGATGATCCAAAATGTAAAGAAAAGAAAGTAATCATCACACCCCATGATTACAAAAAGGAAAAATGGATTGCCTTAAACAAGTTTAAGCCTCAGACATTGTTAACTCCCTAACAAGTGTTTCCGGAAAATGGATTTAGATAAGCGTAAAGCTAAAATATTGTTGTAACCCCTCTCTTGAAAATGCCTAGAGCGACTGAGTATCCTCCTAATACACCAATGCATCTAGTTCCTAGAACAATTGCCACTAAAAGCAAGACCTTAATCAATCAATATGTTATCTTTCAACTATTTGTTGATTTTGAGAAAACTTGCAAGAAAAGGATCACACCCACCGGTATAACTGAAGGAGAAAGAGGTTTTGAGAAAACTAAAGAATGTTATTTAACTGAAGTCATGCCTTTCTTTAAACAACTAAAAGATCACTTTGAGAGTCTTAAAAAGGGAGAAACTGATATTAAAGAAATGGAAAAGGAATTTGATGCAATGATAGTTGAGGTTAGTGACTATGAGCGAGCATTAAAATATAATGAGATTGAGAGGAAGAACTTGCATACCTTGAATATGAGAATCTTATTTCAATGTATTGCTCAAGATGTGTTTTACATCGCTACAAATTGCTCCATTAATGCTTCTAAATTTCATGAATTATCTGTTGCTCTGAAAGTCTCCCATGATCGTGTCATTGAGCTTGAAAAGATTAATTCAAAACTTAATGAGAAAATTGATCGGGATGATCACGATAATTTGGTAAAACATCTTTCTAAACTAGAAGTTGAACATTTTGATTTACAACTAAAATATCAACATCTAAAAGAAAATGTTAAAACTTCAAATATCAAGACATCCTTGGATGCTCCGAGTTTGATGCGCTTTTGAAATTAACAAACGTGATGAACTGATTCAAGCTCATTGCAACACGATCAAAAAGTTGAAAGCCCAAATCTCTCAATTAAAGGGTGAAAAGAACAATGTGACAGGCTCCCAAATGCCTCCTCCTTTAGATTCTCGGAATTCTCAAACTTTTCATCTTCAAAACTTAGTTAATGCCTTACAAAAGGAAAACGAGAGTTTTCTAGAAGAAAATGAAAAGTTAAACGACACTTTAAAGAGTTATATGATTCAATGAAAGTCACCGTGACCAAAACAACAAAAAATAACGTCTTTACAAAAGGAAATTGAGAATCGAAAAGTCGGGAAATGGGAAAGCGCCACTTGTTTTCAACAAGAATGTTGTCTCAAAGTCACCCATAGATTGCAAAGCAAATACACTGTGGATGCTTAAATATATTCCTCCTCGTCTTAGGAATAATGAACATGCTTTTCATGACTATTGTGCTCACCTTAAGGATAGTCTAGAATGTCTCCGTGAGATTGTTGAAGAGGACTTCATTAACAAACCTCTTGATAGAGAAATTAGGTTTGCTTGCCTCCATGCCAAACGATCTCAAGAGTTGCTAGAATGTGTAATTGCAACATGTCCCAAATCCTTACCCTTAGGTGAAAAGGCAAAGTGTGGAAGCCTTGTTCTATGCCTAGTGCCAGCAGGAAATCGTTCTATGCCCAATCCTAATGTGCCTTCAAGTAATTCAGATTCCAGATCTGTTAGTGCTAAGAAAGTGAACTTTAGTGTGCTCAAAAGCTCAAATCTTAAGAAAGTATACACTAATGTGCCTTCTAGTACTGCATCTTGCACATCAAGTTCAGGAATACACAAATTAGATCAACCAACTAATGTTCCCATTCCCTCTACAGAGTAATCATGACTTTAAAGCGAAAGGTCAAAGTCTCAAGACAATACAAGGAATGATAGGACCTTGCAAGCTAAGAATGTGCATTGGAAGAAAGTAGAAGACCAATCTAGGAACTTTAAGCTTGAGTTGAATAAAACGAATCGTGTTGATTCTAGTATTAGCCTTAGCGTGCATCAGAATTAATTCAATTCGATACTATTTGCAAACCTTGTAATGATGTCCGCTTGAATTCTCTGCTAATCATGAATGTGGTATGAATGCTTTGTCAAATGCTGTCAAATGCCCAGTTAAAATTGTTAATGCTAATAATCGTGCAAATAAGGCAATAAGGCAAAAATGAAAGATTGTTAGAAAACAGTGGAAACCCACAGGAAGAACTTTTATAAAGATAGGTTATTATTGGATACCTTTTGGCCATAAGAACAACAGCTTTTCTCAAACTCGCTAAGATTATGCCCACTAGAAAATGGATGCCTCTTGGTAGAACTATTCCCAAGAAGTGAACATACTTTGAATAGGTCAAATACGATTACCAAAGATTGCATCCATTCCCAATGATTCCATTGCTTCTACTCGATATGGATGTTTCTATTTCCGATGGGTGTTCCAATTACTAACCAAGTGGAACCCATTCTTGCATGGGGATCCCAATTATCCAGCTATCCATTCTTGTCTGTGTTCAACCGCATCGTTCAAATCGCTTTCATGGTACTCGGACTCATCGCTTCCAAGCATATGACAGACCGTCGCGCTCATGAACCTTCGTGAGCAAATTCATCGACAGCTTAGATTCGTAATGATCATTTCGGTGTAATTATGGGTTATGGTGATTATGTTGTTGGTGATAGTGTTATCTCTAGAGTATACTATGTGGAAGGTCTTGGTCATAATCTCTCTCGTCGGTCAATTCGTGATTCATCTAGAAGTAGCCTTCTAAAAAACATACTTGTTTTGTTAGAGAACTTGATGGTAAGGAACTTTTAAGAGGAACTCGTGGTTCAAATCTTTACACCATCTCTATAGAAGATATGATGAAGTCTTCTCCAATTTGCTTGTTGTCAAAGGCTTCAAAACCAAAGTCATGGTTATGGCATCGACGTCTCAATCACTTGAACTTCAGCACCATCAATGATCTCTCCATAAAGGACTTAGTTGTAGGTTTACCTCGACTAAAGTATGAAAAGGATCATCTTTGTTCAAGATGTCAATTGGAAAAAGCAAGAAGTATGCCCATAAACCCAAACCTACTAACTCTATCACATAAGTTCTTCATACAATTCATATGGATTTATGTGGACCAATGAGAGTGCAGAATATCTTTGGGAAGAAATATGTGTTAGTTATAGTTGATGATTACTCTAGATTCACATGGGTCAAGTTCTTAAGGACAAAGGATGAAACTCCTGATATCATCATCAAACTCATCAAACAAATGCGCAGGTTCGACTTAACAAAACCGCCGTAATTATCCCAACGCACAAATGGAACCAGTTTGTTAACAAAAACTTAGTGAATTTTATGAAAGCGTTGGAATCAGCCATTAAAGAAGTGTTCCACGAACTCCTCAACAAACGTAATTGTAGTTGAAAGGCTAAATCTAACTCTTGTAGCTAGAACAATGCTTGATTTACTCAAAGTTCCAATGTTTCTCTCGGTGAAGCTATTGCTTTGCATGCTACACACAAAATCGTTCTCCCCATTCACACTGTTCATGGAAAGACACCATATGAACTTGTCCACAAATGAAAACCTAATCTCTCTTTCCTTCGTGTGTTTGGAGCATTGTGCTATCCAACTAATGAGGGTCAAGACTTAGGCAAACTTAGAGCTAAAGCAGCACATTGAGTATTTGTAGGATATGCACCAAACAAAAAGGGATACCGAATCTATAACAAAAGAACCCAAAACATCATGGAAACAATTCACGCTACGCTTGATGAGTCGACGGTCAAACGGCTCCTGAACAATTCAGCCTGACCCGCACTTCAAAATGTACCCAATTGGTTCATCCCTTGTTCCAAACTCTTCTCAAGAAACTCCATATGTACCTCCATCTCAAGATGATTTAAAGAAATTGTTTGATCCTATGTTTGATGAACTTTATGATCCGAGTACTAATGAGGTGTTGATCCCTACAACAGAGGTTGCTCATATTCCAGTGAATGAAGTCAATCCCTCAGTCTCAATATCTTTAAGTCAAGAAGCACCTCCGCTGATCCTTCGCCTCATCAACAAATTATCATTCTTCAAATGTACATCATGGAACTGTTTCTGGCATCAATGATGAAGTTAATCCCTTTGCTACCCCTGAAGATGCTCCATTTGAAAACATATTTGCTCTCAATCTTCATCAACCATCTTCGCCGTGAGACATCAACTCGCTACTTCAGTCCCTCAACAACTACCACATGAACACCTCTGAAAATGGACTCACGATCATCCATTAGACAACATCATTGGAAATCCTCTCGCCCAAGATCCAACGAAACAACTTGCAACCGATGCCTTATGGTGCCTCTTCAACTCAGTACACTCTAAGATCGAACCAAAAGATGTTAAAACCGCCATGAATGAAGATAGCCGGTTCAATGCTATGCAAGATGAAATTCATGAGTTCGATCGACTAGATGTATGGGAGTTAGTACCGGCTCCAGATTGTGCTATGATTATTGCTCTAAAATGGATCTTCAAAGTGAAACTTGATGAGCATGGTGATGTGTTGAAGAACAAGGCTCGATTAGTTGCTAAAGGATACCGCCAAGAGGAGGGTATTGACTTTGAAGAATCTTTTGCTCCAGTTGCTCGAATCGAGGCAATCAATCTTTCGGCTAATGCCGCTAGTAAGAACATGGTAGTCTATCGATGGATGTGAAGACGCATTTCAATCCGAGACCTTAAAGAAGTCGCCTACGCCACCAACCCGAAGGATTTGTAAATCAAGAGCATCCTACTCACGCTTATCGCTTGAAGAAGCCCTCTACGTTTAAAGCAAGCTCAAAGGGCATGGTATGATACACTGTCAAAGTTTCTTCTATCAACCGGATTTAGCAAAGGAGCGGTTGATCCAACATTGTTCCGTGAAGTCGTGCAAACATTTAATTCATGTTCAAATTTATGTTGATGATATTATTTTTGCCTCGACCGATCCAATGGAATGTGATCGTTTTTCTAATGAAATGAGTTCAAAATTTCAAATGTCAATGATGGGACAAATGTCATTTTTCTTGGGATTACAAATTTCACAAAGTCCCTGAGGCATTTTCATAAATCAATCTAAATATGCAAATGAGATCTTAAAGAAATTTGGATTTGATTCAAGTGACCTCGCTGACACCCCCATGATTGACCGAACCAAACTAGATGAGGACCACTCAAGGATCATGATTGACCAAACAAAATATCAAGTATGATTGATCCCCATGTACCTCACAGCTAGTAGACCGTACATCTTGTTCTCTGCTTGCATGTGTGCTAGATACCGTGCTAAGCCTACTAAAAGCACCTTGAAGTGTTAACGGGTCTTTGTATCTCCAAGGAACCATCAATATGGGACTATGGTACCAAAGACACCGTATGTCACTAACGGCCTATGCGCATCGCCATGTGTTGTCAAGATACACGTCAAGTACACCCGAGGTGCTCGCTGGGTGATAAGCTTGTAATCTGGTCTTCAAAGAAGCAAATGAGTACTTCTATTTCCTCTACAGAGGTTGAATACATAGCCATGTCATCTTGTTGTGCTCAAATCTTATGGATGAGATCTCAATTATCTCGACTATGGCTTTGAATTCAACAAAATCCCTCTTACTGTGATAATAAAAGTGCTATTGCTCTCTCATGCAACAACGCTCAACACTCAAGAGCAAAGCATATCGACATTCACATCATTTCATCGTGGAACAAGTGGAAAAGGTGTGGTGGAACTCTATTTTGTGAGGTCCATATCGCTTAGCGACATCTTCACCAAAGCTCTTCCAAGAGAACGCTTTGAGTTTATTCTTCCACGCTTGGCTTGAAAAGCCTTCAACCGAAACACTCAAACGCCTTCGTGAGGAAGACGAGGAGTAAAGGTCTATCTTCATCTATATCTCATATATCTATTCTAAAATCAAATAGAAAATATAATTTTCAAAAATCCATAAAAATTTAAAAACTTGAAAATAAAAATAAAAAAAAAAATATAATATATATATATATTATTATTTTATATTTTTATATATATATATATATATATATATATATTATTATAATATATATATATAATATATATATATATGTTTTGTTTCTGTTCGATAATATCTACGATATGCCATTCAAAGAATGACAACTTTAATGTTGTCATTTCAAAAAAAATTGGAGAGAAAGAAAACAATGGCTTATTGTCATTTCAGTAAAGAACCCGCTTTTCAAAAAAAAAAAAGAACAGAGCCATGCTTTTTCATGTTTTTCAAGATTTGAGAATTTGTTTGAACGCTCATCAAAAGCCTTCTTATCAACCAAATCCATGCTCGATTCTATAAACATTTATCTGCCGAACTAACCGCTGAAAAATAACTCACTCTATTTTTGATAATCATCTGACTTATTTGTCAAAATATCAATCTCTCAATCAACAACCTATGTCATTGATTGAGGGGAGAATGATTTCAATTAAATTAAAAGTTATTTGGCATTCAATTGTTTTCAAAAGATATACATGCATGTTTTATCAATGGAGTTTAAAGTCTTAACATCCGATCCTTATCGCTAAAACGCCATAATCAAGTCACAATCCTCCTTAAAAGCTTTCAAAATCAATTTAAATCTATAAGAGATCACAAATCTCAAATGATTTGATAATTGTGATCGGGGAGAATGTGTGATTTAAATTGGATTTAAATTGATAATTCAATAAATGGTTTTATAAGGATGTACATGCTCTTCTTCCCACATGTGACAAACGATTTCAAATTTTCCATGCACATGTTGAGGGGGAGCATCTATCTTAAACCTATGATTTGAAACGTGATCACTTATCTCATCAGTGTGTTCCTCTAGTATGTGAAAAAATCTTTTCAAATCTCGAGGCACATATTGAGGGGGAGCAAAATCATGAAAACCTCATCCTTCCCAAAAATGCTTTATCTACTTGTCTTGGTTAGGGAAGTGATGTTGATATCTTTTAGAAAATGGTAATCAAAGAAGTTAATTTCTTCCTCTTGCCCCGGTGCAAAACTATTTCAAATACTTGATGCACATGTTGAGGGGGAGTTCTTATTCTAAAAATATCAAAAACAATTCATGTGCAAAATGCTTTGATAATATATCACAAGTATCTGGATTGATTTTCAAATGGTTTTCAATTGGTTCCTATGGCGGATGAACAATACCAAAAAGACCGACCAACTTTACATTATGTATGGTGATATAAGGACGATAAGGTTAGGTATGTGTTCCCATGATCCGCCAGAACCGGAGGGATCTACCTGTGGACTATCCACTAGTTAGTGTAGAGTTCTTAGGTATGATGATAAAAGGAGAAAATGAGATATGGGAAGAGTGCGGACTAAGACCGAGCTAGTAATCGAATAAACCCAACAAGGTTCTAGCTATGAAGTCTCGTAAGCATCTAAGGGGTTGAAGAATTTAAAAGAATTGAATGAGAAAAGGGTGAAAACAAATAGCCCTCCATTTATTCAACCTTAGGCGTAAAACCGGTTCAATTCATATGCTAACATGGTAACATCGGTATTGAAGACAAGACGCCATGGACCCAAAGGACGACCGCACTTCAACTTTTCAAACCACTCAAGTTCCTCTTAAAAGGACTTGTTTCATTCTCACGGGAACCGACATTATCTATCAACCCTCTCTTAGAGATTGTTGATATTGAAGGAGGAGACCCTCTCCCTAGTCTCCTATATAGGATCCAAATATGCACAAATTGAGTCTAGTGCCACGAGATCATCAATAAATCTCATTAGGACACTTTCAATGAAGACTCTCTGTTCACACAATGTGGAAAGAGAGATTATATCTTGAGTCCTACGCATTATCCTTGTGGTATTGCCGTAACATCCGAAAGTGATGTGTTTACATATTTACTATGAAGATGGAAAGCCTTCTGGAGCCAACATCTAACAAGCTCCCGGTAGGTGGCATGTGAGATCTATTATACAGATCAACCATGTGACAACCGAATAAAACAATGGGGCGATTCAATCTTTGAATCAATCCCGTTCAAAGTTATGGATTGACGGATACCTTTGAAAAACCAGTCTTTGTGCTTTAAAACTCTTTTCATTAGCACGTCGATCGTGTACTAAATTTTCAAATCAAAAGGTGTTTTATGATTGATAATTGATTTTCATTAAAACCTTCGTTATATTGCAAAACAATTTCTATTGAGCAATACACGATTGTTTTTCAAATCTCTTTCATCAATCGCTGGACGTATCGCCGGGTTCACTCAATTCGTTGTCTTCTTTGAGACGCTCCGGTTTGAGAACAACAGCTAGAGTACCGAAACCTCGCCAAGGAAATTCTTCTGAATTATACCCGATCACAAAGTGCGACTTGTAATGATCAACGGGAACCGGGGGCCGTACCTCAATTCATCGAAAGTGATCAAAGACACTTTCGGCGCTTTTATTGCTAACTGCCTTATGCGTGTACACCCGACGCTTGCAACATCGTAATGAAGCGGTCAATTCATACCCGCATGCTCACCTAACACATTCATCTCAAAAGAAATCATGATTAGTGCATCAATGACTCGGATATTTTCACTCCATGCTTCGCTTACCCAATATCATGAATCAACTAAAGCTTCCGCTACGATGAAGATATCATGATCCGTAATGTGAGCATGTCGGTCAATGTCACAACATCACATAATACCAACACCACAATGGATGTCTCGAGATTTTCAGAGCCGATGATCTCAAAAGCTGCTCAAATTTATTATCACGTGGATCAAGAAGACCTCCACTCTGATTAACCAAACATGAAATAAGAAGAATCAATGACTACGAGCTTCGGAGCAAAGTACTACATCAAGAATGCAAGAACAATTGTTAATGTAATATCTGATTGTATTCAATGTAATTTTAGTATATGTTTGAGGTGACCTCCCTTAGTGGGAGATTGTTAGGAATTAGAAATTCCATGTATTAAAGAGTCGGTCACCTCAAGTATATGTAATCGTTAGAAAGCTCAGTCATAGTTATTTTATGTTAAGTAGTATTTTGGTAAATGCGGGAGGACTGGACGGGTCTTTACCCAATCGTATGCCCTGATCCACACTCAAGCTGTGGCTATGTAAGACTATAAATACTCTCTACCTCCCAAGGTAGTAGAGTTGCTCATAATAATATTTTCTTTCTCTCACTATAGTTCCCAACTCTTCCTTTCTCTCACTAGAACTATCTCTCTAACATTCTTATACGCCTACTTTGATCATGGTTTAGAGTGTTTGTGAAATCCAATATCCAACACTTAATGGCCTTAATCTTAGTTGGGTCAACATGAACACCTCGACTATCTATCACGTGACCTAAGAATTGCATTTTACCTAAATCCAAAATTCACACCCTAGAGAATTTGGCATACAACTTCTCCTCTCTCAACAATCCTAAAATGAGCCTCAAATGCCTTCGCGGCTCCTCACTACTTTTGAGTATATCAAGATGTCAGCTCATGAATACTATCACAAACTTATCCAGATATGGCTTACATACTCAGTTCATGAGATCCATGAAAACTGGCCATGATTGGTCAAACCAAATGACATCACTTGAATTCATAGTGTGTCCATAATCTAGTCCTAAACTGCCTTAGGGATATCCTCCTCTCGAATCATGTATCCGGTCAGAAGTCGATCTTAGAAAAGACACTCAGTTCGGAGTTGGTCGCATAGGTCATCTATTCTAGGTGGTAAATCTGATACACGTTCTTCACCGGTCAACTATTCAACCCCTATAATCATACACATCCGAAATGATCCATCCTACTTCTTCACAAACAACACTGGGTGTTCCCACTGCGGATCTAACTTGGTCGAATGAATCCTCAACACCCTCGCCAACTATTTAGACAAGCCCTCCAATTCTCTTTGGAGCAAGTCGAGAAGGTGCCAGGCTACTAGTGCAAAAGACTCGTATCAACTCTATTTGGAATTCCACTTGCTCCATGGTGTTGTAACATATTGATTTCACATACACATCAAATCAAACACAAAGTAGGCGTACAAGATGATTCTAGAGAGAGAAAGTTAGAGGTTTGGGAACTTTTGAGAGAGAGAAGAAAATCTTATTATGAGCTCCAACTCTCTACCTAGGGAGGTAGAGAGTATTTATAGTCATTACATAAATCGCCACCACATCTGCCGTGGATCGCATACATGGGTAAAGACCATTCTGGTCCTCCTCACTGTTACTAAAACTAAATACTACTTAACTTATACTACTATTTACTACGAAGCTTTAATATTATACTTGAGGTGACCGACTCTTCCATAACTGGATTTACTAAATCCTAACAATCTCCCCCTAAGGGAGGTCACCTCAAACATATACTAAAATTACATTGAATACAAACAGATATTACATTAAAAATTGTTCTTGCATTCTTGATGTAGTAATTTGCTCCAAGCTCAGTCATTGATTTCTTCTCATTGCATGTTTGGTTAATCCAAGTGGAGGTCTTTAATGATCCACGGATAATAATTTTGAGCCAGATTTGAGATCATCTTAACTTCAATCTCTAAATCATCTATTGTGGAGTTGGTATTATGTGATGTTGTGACATTCGGACCAACATGCTCACATTCAGGATCATGATCTCTTCTCATCAGAGTAGCGGAAGCTTTTGTTGATTCATGATATTGGCAGCAGTGAAAGGTAAGCATGGAGGAAATATCGTGAGTCATTGATTCACTAATCATGATTTCTTTAGAGATGAATGTTGAGTGAGCATGCGCTATGGATTGACCGCTTCATTCTCGATCACCGCAAAACGTAGGGCGCATACTACATAAAACATTTAGCAAAGCGCACTAAAGTGTCTTTGATCACTTTCATTGAATTGAGGTACACCGCCCACTTCCTCGCTGATCGCATATATAAGTACCGCCGGATCGTATAATTCCTCAAGAATTTCTTGACAGGGTTTCACAAATGTCTAGCCGTTTCAAACCGAACGCCTCAAAGAAGACAACACGGAGTGAGTGAACCAAATAATAGAGATTCACCGATTGATGAAAAGAGATTTGAAAACAATCGCAGTATTGCCAATAGAAATTGTTTTTTTTTTTTGCAATACAACGAAGGTTTTAATGAAAATCAATTATCAATCTTAAACACCTTTTGATTTGAAATATTCGCATGGTCGATATGCTAAAGAAAAGAGTTTTAAGCACAATGACCGTTTTTCAAAGGTATCCGTCAATCCATAACTGAACCGTGATTGATTCAAAAAATTGAATCGCCTCCATTGTTCTCGCTCAGTGGTCACATGGTTGATCTAATGAGTAGATCTCACATGCCACCTACCAGGAGCTTGTTTGATGTTGGCTCCAGAAGGCTTTCCATCTTCATTAGAATATGTTTACATCACTGGATGTTCCGCAATACCACAAGGATAATGCGTAGGACTCAAGATATAATTTCTCTTCCACATTGTGTGAAACAGAGAGTCTTCATTGAAAGTATCCTAATGAGATTTATTGATGATCTCCTGGCTCTAGACTCAATTTGTGCATATTTGGATCCTATATCAAAGACTAGGGAGAGGGTCTCCTTCTTCAATATCAACAATCTCTAAGAGAAAGTCGATAGATAATGTCGGTTCCCTGTGAGAATGAAACAAGTCCTTTTAAGAGGAACTTGAGTGGTTTAGAAGTTGAAGTGCGCACATCGGGTCCATGATTTGTCTTCAATACCGATGTTACTTTGGTAACCACCAAGAGTATATGAATTGAACCCGTATCTACTCTAAGGTTGAATAAATGGAGGGCTATTTGTTTTCACCCTTTTCTCATTCAATTCTTTTCATTCTTCAACCCCTTCAGTGCTTACCGAGACTTCATAGCTAGAACCTTGTTGGGTTTATTCCAATATTAGCTCACCACCAGACTCTTCCCATATCTCATTTTTTTCCTTTTTCAATATACCTAGGACTTCTACACTATCTAGTGGATTGTCCCCTGGTAGATCCTCCTGCTTCAAGGATCATGGGAACACAACCAAACCTTATCATCCTTATATCACCATACATAAAGTAAAGTTGGTCGGTCCTTTGGTATTGTTCATCCGCCATTGAACCAATTAAAACCATTTGAAAATCAATCCAAATACTTATGATATAATCAAAGCATTTTGTATCAATTGTTTTGATATTTTTAGAACAAGAGCTCCTCAACATGTGATCAAGTGTTTGAAATCGTTTTGCACATGGAGGCAAGAGAAAGAATTAACTTCTTTGATTACCATTTTCTAAAAGATATCAACATCACCCTAATCAAAACAATTAGATAAAGCATATTAGGGAAGGATGAGGTTTTCATAAGCTTGCTCCCCCTCAATATGTGCCTCGAGGTTTGAAAGAGTTTTGCACATACAAGAGGGAACCATACTGATCAATGCTTCATCATTGTGGTTTAAGATAGATGCCCCTCAACATGTGCATGAAAAATTTTGAAATCGCTTGACACATGGATGGAGAGCTTGTACATCCTTATAAAACCATTTACCAATTATCGATTAAACAATTTAAATCACAAATTCTCCCCCGATCACAATTATCAAATCATTTGAGATTTTTGATCTCTCAGAGATTTAAATTGATTTAGAAAGCTTTTAAGGAGAATTGTGACTTGATTATGAAAACGTTTTAACTGATAAGGATCGGATTAATAGACTTTAAACTCCATTGATTAAACATGCATGATTATCTTTTGAAACAATTGTATGACAAATAACTTTTTGATTTAATTGAAATCATTCTCCCCTCAATCAATGACATAAGTTGTTGATTGAGAGATAGATATTTTGACAAACTTTTAAGTCCGATGATTATCAAAATAGAGTCCGAATATTTTTCAAAACAACTAGTTTTCATTAGATAATAAGGATTTGTTTTAGAATCAGCATGAGATTTGAAACCAAGATAAAGCATGGCTCGTTTCTTCTTTGAAAAGCGGTTAATACCAAATGACAATAAACCATTGTTTCTCTTTTCTCCCAAAAAGATTATTATTTTTTATGAAAATTCAACAACATCTAAAACCCCGTGTCATTCTTTTGAATGACAAACATCAAGACCGAGATATTATCAATCGAGAAAACATGACAAAGAGACAATATTTTTGAGGATTTTTCAAATTTTTCACATTTTTATGGATTTTGAAAGTTTTATATTTTTCTATTTGATTTTGAAGGTTTTGTAATTTTGTATTTTGTTTTTCGAATAGATATTTACAAGAGATAGATGAAGGAACCTTTTACCTCTCTTTCTTCCTCAAGACGCCAGTGTTTCCGGTTGTAGGCTCTTAAGACCTAGTCGCGGGAAGAATAAACTCAAACGCTTCTAGGAAGAGCTTTGGTGAAGATGTTCTGCTAACTGTATTCATCCTCACAAAGTAACGTTCCACCACACCGTTTTCTACTTGCTCCCCGATGAAATGATGTCGAATGTCGATGTGCTTTGCTCTTGAGTGTTGAACGCTGTTGCATGAGAGAGCAATAGCACTTTTATTATCACAAAGATGTAGGATTTTGTTGAATTAAAAGCCATAGTTAGATAATTGGGATCTCATCCATAGGATTTGAGCACAACAGGATGACATGGCTATGTATTCCGTCAGAGGAAATAGAAGTACTATTTGCTTCTTTGAAGACCACTCACAAGCTTATCACCCAAAACTGAAAGCACCTCCGACGCACTTCGACGAGTATCTTGACATCCCCGCATGATCAAAGATCCCATAGGCGTTAGTGACATACCGTGTCCTTCGTACCAAAGTCCCATATTGATGGTTCCTTGAGATACCAAAAGACCCGCTTAACCGCTCAAGGTGCTTTTAGTAGGCTTAGCCTATATCTAGCACACATGCACACAAATAACAAGATGTCCGGTCTACTAGCTGTGAGGTACATCAGGGATCCAATCATACTACGATATTTCGTTTGATCTACCATGATCCTTGAGTGGTCCTCATCTAGTTTAGTACGCTCAATCATGGGAGTGTCAACACTTGAATCAAATCCAAATTTCTTTAAAATCTCATTTGCATATTTAGATTGATTTATGAAAATGCCTCCGAGACTTTGTGAAATTTGTAATCCCAAAAAGAATGACATTTGTCCCATCATTGACATTTGAAATTTGGAACCCATTTCATTTGAAAACGGTCACATTCTCATTGGGTCACGAGGCAGATGATATCATCAACATATATTTGAACGGAATTAAATGTTTGCCCGACTTCCGTGAACAATGTGGATCAACCGCCTCAATCTAGTAGATAGAAGAAAATTTGATAGTGTATCATACCATGCCCTTGGAGCTTGCTTTAAACCGTAAAGAGCCTTCTTCAAACGATAAACGTGAGTAGGATGCTCCGGATTCACAAAGCCTTCAGTTGGTCGACGTAGACGACTTCTTTAAGATCTCCGCTAAGAAATGCCGCTTTTACATCCATCCGATAGACTACCATGTTCTTACTTAAGATTAGCCAAGAAATTTTGACCCCTCATACGAAAGCAACAGAGCAAATGATTCTTCAAAGTCAATACCCTCCTTTTGACGGTATCCTTTAGCAACCAATCGAGCCTTGTTCTTTAAGACATCACCATGCTCATCAAGTTTCACTTTGAAGATCCATTTTAGAGCAATGATCATAGCAATAACTGGAGCGTGTACTAATTCCCATATGTCAAGTCGATCAAACTCATGAATTTCTTCTTGCATGGCATTGAACCAGCTTTCTTCATTCATGGCGGTTTTAGCATCTTTTGGTTCGATCTTAGAGAGTACGGAGTTGAAAAAGCACCATAAGGCATCGGTTGCAAGTTGTTTCCGTGTGGATACCGGTCAAGAGGGATTTCCAATGATGTTGTCTAATGGATGATCGTGAGTCCATTTTCTAAGGTGTTCGTGGTTGTTGTTGAGGGACTAAGTAGCGAGTCGATGTCTCCTAAGAAGATGGTTCGATGATGATTCGTGAGCAAATATGTTTTCAAATGGAGCATCTTCTGTGTGCAAAGGGATTAACTTCATCATTGATGCGTAAAAATAGTTCCATGATGTACATTCAAGATTGATGATTTGTTGATGAGACTGAGTGATCAGCAGAAGGCGCTTCTTGACTTAATGATATTGAGACTGAAGGGTTGACTTCATTCTCATGGATAGGAGCAACAAGTTGTTGGAATTGACATATCATTAGTACTTGGCTCATAATGTTCATCAAACATATCAAACAATTTTTAAATCATCTTCGATTGAGGTACATATGGAGTTGCTGGAGAAGAGTTTGGTACAAGTGATGAACCAATGGGACTGTTTTGAGGTGCGGGTCCCAACTGATTGTCCAGAGCCATTTGACCGGTCACCATCAAACGTAACATGAATTGTTTCCATGATATTTCTGGTTCTCTTGTTGTAGATTCAGTAACCTTTTCTGTTTGGTGCATATCCTACAAATACTCCAATGTCCGCTTAGCTTTTGCCTAAATTTTGACCACATTAGTTGGAAACATAAAGCACCAAACACACGAAGGTATGATAGATCAGGTTTTCAGTTGTGGACAAGTTCATATGGAGTCTTTCCATGAGAAGTGTGAATTAGAGATCGATTTTGAGTGTAACAAGTAGTGGCAATACCAGCCCATAGAAACATTGGAACCTTTGAATAAATCAAAGATTGTTCTTGCTCACAAGAGTTCGATTTCATCTTTAACTACACCGCTCGTTGAGGAGTTCGAGGAACACTTCTTTGATGACTCGATTCCAACATTTTCATTAAATTCATTAAGTTTTTATTAACAAACTCGCCCATTGCCGCTCGAATCATTCAACCATTTTGTTGAGTCGGACTAAGTTGTTTAATGAGTTTGATGATGACATCCGAGTTTCATCCTTTGTCCTCAAAACTTAACCTAAGTGAATCAGAGTAATCATCAACCACTACTAACACATATTTCTTCCCATTAATAGTTTGCACTCTCATTGGGCCGCATAGATCCATATGAAGGGTATGAAGAACTTCCATTACAGAGTTTGTAGGTTTTGGTTTATGGGCATATTTTGTGCTTTTTCCCAATTGGTGTTGAACAAAGATGATCTTTTCATATTTTAACTGGTAAGCCTCTCGACAAGATCCTTCTCGAGAGGTTGTTTATGGTGCCGGTTCAAGTGATTGAGACGACGATGCCATAACCATGACTTTGTTTTAGAAGCCTTTGACAAGCAGATTGGAGAAGACTTCATCATGTCTTCGATAGAGATTGTGTATAGGTTTGAACCTCGTGCCTCTTAATAATTCTACACCATCAAGTTCTCTAACAAGCAAGTATGTTTTCTAAAGCCACTTCTAGATCGGAATCATGAATTGACCAACAGAGAAATTATGCAAGACCTTCCACATAATATATACTCGGAAATACACCTTTACCAACCACATAATCTCCATAACCCATAATAGCTCCAAAATGGTCATTCCCGAATCTAATCGTTCCGATGAATTTACTCACGGTTCATGAGCGCCGCCATCGTCTCACTATATGCTTGGAAACTACCGAGTCCAAAACCACGTAACGATTTGAACGATCCGCAGTTGAACAATGCATAAGAATGGATAATCGATAATTGGGATCCCCATGCAAGAATGGGTTCCATTTGGTTAGTAATAAAGGATTGGAACACCCATATCGTAAATAGAAACATCCATATCGAAATTGAAGCAATGGAATCATTATAATAGATGCACTAGTGTCCATATTTGCCTATTCAAAGTATGTTCACTTCTTAAGGGAATAGTTCTATCAAGAGGCATCCATTTTCTAAAGGGTCATTGTTCTGATAAACTTATGGCCAAAGGTATCCATTGATAACCTATCTTACTAAATGTTCTTCCCCGTGGACTTCCATTATTTTCTAACTTTCTTCGCTTTGCCTTTTTGCCTTCTTAGCATGATATTTTGCATTAACAATATTAACTGGGATTTGACAAAGATTAGAAAAGCATTCACACCACATCCATGATTAGCAACATAATTCAAGCATACATCATTACAAGGTTTGCAAATAGTATCGTAATTTGAATTAATTAAAGACGCCTATGGCTAATACTAGAATCAACACACGATTCGCTTTTATTCAACTCAAAATTAAAGTTCCTAGGTTGGTCTTCTACTCTCTTCCAATGCACATTCTTAGCTTGCAGGTCCTATCATTCCTTGTATTGTCTTGAGACTTTGACCTCGCCGCTTTAATGTCACCATTACTCCCTAGAGGGAATGGGAACATTAGTTGGTTTTGCTACTTTTTGCATTTTCTATTTAGATGCTACTGATGTGAATTATTTGAAGGCGATCAAGTTCTCCTTTTTAACACTAGAGTGTTGGGATCCTAACTACTTGAAGGTATATACTACATCACATTCATAACATTAGGCATCGAATGGATTTCATACTTGGCACTAGGCATAGAACACGGAATCAAAGGATTAACTCTCTCACCTAAGGACTTAGGGTATTGTGATTAAAGTTCTAGAAGTTCTTGAGATCGTTTGGCATATAAGCATGCATGATCAATTGCATTATCAAGTGGTTTCTAATCTTATCTCTTCAACAATCTCACAGAGACATTCTAGACAATCCTTAAAGGATGAGAAATATGTTTGAATTGCAAGTTTATTATTCCTAAGATGAGGAACATATTTCACGACAAAGCATATTTATTACAAAAGTATACTTTGACCACATTCCCATTGGTCATCAATTTTCCCTTTTACCCCTCCTTCTTGATTCTCAATTTTTTGTAATGAGGCTATTTGTTCGTTATTTTTGTTACGAGTGACCTTTATTGATTCAAATAACTCATTGAAATGACGCTTAACCTTTTCATTTTCTTCTAGAAAACTCTCGTTTTCCTTTTGTAATGCATTTACTAAGTTTTGAAGATGAAATGTTTGAGAATTATGAGAATCTAAAGGAGGAGGCATTTGGGAGCTAGTCACATTGTTCTTTTCACCCTTTAATTGAGAGATTTGGGCTTTCAACTTTCTCGATCGTGTTACAATGAGCTTGAATCTGTTCATCACGCTTGTTTATTTGAAAACCGTGATCAAACTCTCGGAGCATCCGAGGATGTCTTGATATTTGAGGTTTTGACATTTTCTTTAAGATGTTGATATTTTAGTTGTAAATTAAAATGATCAACTTCTAGTTTAGAAAGGTGTTTTACCAAATTATCGTGATCATCCAGATCAATTTTCTCATTTAGTTTAGAATTAGTTTTTTCAAGCTCAATGACACGATCATGGGAGACTTTCAAAGCAAAAGATAATTCATGAAATTGAGAAGCATTAATGGAACAATTTGTAGCAAAGGAAAAACACATCTTGAGCAATACATTGTAAATTAGATTCTCATTCAAGGTATGCAAGTTCTTCCTCTCAATCTCATTATATTTTAATTCGCGCTCATAGTCACTAACCTCAACTATCATTGCATCAAATTCCTTTTCCATTTCTTTAATGTCTAAATTCATTCCCTTTTAAGACTTTCAAAATGATCTTTTAGTTGTTTAAAGAAAGGCATGACTTCACTTAAATAACATTCTTTCATTTGCTCAAAACCCCTTTTTCCCCTTCGCATATACCAGTGGTGTGATCCTTTTCTTACAAGTTTTCTCAAAATCAACAAATAGTTGAAAATTAACATATTGACTGATTAAGGTCTTGCTTTTAGTGGCAATAGTCCTAGGAACTAAATGCATTGGTGTATTGGGAGGATACACAATACCGGTGCATTTTCCTAAAGGGGGTTTGTTACAACAAGATTCTCCGCTTTTGCTTATCTAAATCCATTTTCCGTAACACTTGTTCGGGTGTTAACAACGTCTGAGGCTTAAACTTGTTCAAGGAGATCCAATCCTTCTTTTGTAATCATGGGGTGTGATAGTTAGTTTCTTCTCTTTACATTTAGGATCATCTAGTTTCTTGTTCATCTTTTCCCTAGTAACTTCATCTGATTTCTTATCTTCCTCAGTGCACTCAACACAACTAGGTGTCTGTCTAGGCTTAAGGATTTCATTGCCATCATAAAGTACCTTATGAGCATTTCTAGCCTTTTTAATGACCTCAGGATTTGGTTCCTCAACAAGGGGAATGCTATGCTTATCGCTTAAGACTCTATGCTTAGTGATCATGTGAGCAAATCAATGGTGTTCCCTTGTATGCATAAACTTATTTTCAAGTTTGTTTTTCAAAGTTTTCATATTAGAAAAATCATTCAAAAGTTTTGATTCCTTAGCATTGAATTCTTGCTTAAGCATTTTCACATTTTCTTGAAGTTCTTGTTTTGCTTAGCAGCTTTTAAAAAGCTTTTCTTGTAAGGAATTTAACTCTTGTTTTAATACTTTTCTCTAAAATACTTTTTCTAATGATTGTACGCGATTTGGTCATCCATTTCCTCAAGCCACGTGGTGGTCAACTCAAATTTAGCACGTTGTTCATAAATAGCAACACTCTATGCACCCAGAAATCAACATGCTGAATCATCAAAACATAGTCATTATTGACTGCAGAAGATGCATTACTTGGTACAATCTCACTTTCACTTTGTTTCACATATTGATCATATGGGAAAATATTGCTATTATCCACATCATCAATATTCGATTCATTAATCTCAAGAGATTGTACTTCATTATGCATCTTTCGCTCATCAACATCATCATATAGTTTTAATACCTCTCAGATTATCTTGTCTTGGATGGACCAGTTTTGTTGTTGAGGAGAGACCTTTGAGAGACCAGGAGAGATGCTAGCCATGAAGATTTGTTTGCGAGGTTCATCATCCACATCGTAATCAAATGCATCACAATCAGCCTACTTGAAAGGCATTCTCGATGATTATGACCTATTCCTCGAATCGGCTGCTCATCAACATCAGATCATAAGTCTTGACATTCCCTTCAAGAAGAAACAGAATTCTCTTCATCCAAAGCTGCTCCATTGTCCCGAGCTTTCACTAGCAACATCTTATCCCCTGGTATCTCATTCGTGGACGTTTGGAGATGCCCTTTTTGCAATGTATCCCCTACCACCACAGCTTGTAGCATTTAATAGCTTTGTTTGTCCTTGATTTCCAATCCTTCCTCGATTCTGATTTCCACCATAGCCTCCACCTACTCCACCCCTCTCCTCGATCATACCGCCTTTCTTGAACTGGCCGCACCATAACCTTCCCATCTCTCGACAAGGGCTTGATTGTGTGGATTGATGATGTTCTAAGTTTGTTGTTGGTGTGGGAGAGTGTTCATGTTTGACTGATCATGAGAGCTAGTTGATTAATGAAGTTTCCACGTCGCATCAAAGCTTGTTTGAACATTGGATCGTGAATGAGTTTGTGATTACCATTACCCATGGGTATAACTTGAGAAGCTTTGGTGGTAATCCCAACATTTGTGTAAAAAGCAAATTGAATCATTTGATGAACTTGTTTCTACCTCGATTGGTTTTGAACCGCCTGAATCCTTTTTCAAACATAGCATGTCTCTCATTCCGAGAAGAAAGGCATGAGTTGCTCATAGTTTGTATTCTTCAATCCTTTAGTGAGCTTCATGTAAGTGACAAACTTGTGCCATTCTGGATTCATGTTGTTTACAAACTTTGAGTTAAGTTGAATGTTTGGCATGGTCATTCTGATGTTCCTCATGTCATTCACAAGCTTATGGAATCTCACGTAGTACTCATAGACACTCTATCCGGTTTCATCTTGAAATGCTCAAATTCATCATATAGTTGCTTCCTCCCTTCTCAGTTAATCTTAACCCGAGAGAAGCATCTTGACATTATCCCATACACTTTGCTCTGTTGTGATTGATAAGCTTGTAGATGTCTTTTGGAAGACCTTGCAAGATAATGTTAGAAGCCCTCGATACCAGATCGAATCTCTTTTTTCCTTATCATTTAGCTCATCACGCCTTTTTTGGTTCTGCCTATTCCATAGATCATTGTTCCATCTTCACCGTGATCAATTATGTCTCTAGTGGTCTCAACTCGATAAGGTCCTTCATCAATGGATTTGAGAATGTTGACACCATTTTCCTTTCCAAGCATAATCATCTGCTGAGCCCAAGAGTCGTGAAGGCCGCTCGCAAGCTGGGTGGACGAGTATATGAACCACCGCTTGAACATCCTTCGCAGAATGGAGATGATTGTAGGTACGTTGGTAGACATGTTAACAGATTAAACGGGATTTTATAACTCTATGATTAAACCGAAATAGATTCATCACTGGATTTTACTAAATCAAGAGAAACCGTATTACGTGCATAAAAATCAACCAACTCGCTAAGACACCTTGAACCAAGTCGCTAAGAACCAAGTCGCTAGCAAATTTTGACAGCAAGTCGCTAAGAACCAAATCGCTAAGATGTCAAGTCGCTAAATAGCAACTCGCTAAGCACCAAGTCGCTAAGATGTTAAATCGCTAAATGGCAACTCGCTAAGCACCAAATCGCTAAAACCAAGTCGCTAACAAACTTAAGTACAAGTCGCTAACTTTCACCAAGTCGCTAACCGTAGTGGAGAATCCACTAAGTGTACTGTTTGTCGGCTTGTCTCAATAGACAAGTCGCTAAGCTCAACTCGCTAAGAACTTCTACTACAACTCTCTACCAACTTACAAAGCAAGTCGCTACCAAGATAAATTATCCATAGCTCAAGTCGCTAGCTAGAAAATCAAACAAACACCAACTTTCAATCCAAAACAACCCAACCAATGATGATCAAGCTTACCAAATCAAAGCCCCAACACATACAATGATTCTAAACACAAAACTACACCCAAGATTCAAACTTTAACACTAAAAATGATCCAAATGATGCAAAAACCACTAAATTTTGTCAAACTCTAAAACCACCTAAAAGTCACTAGAAATCCAAAGATATGTAAGAGATGATCAAACCATGGCTCTGATACCATTTGTAACATATTGGATTTCACATACACATCAAACCAAACACAAAGTAGGCGTACAAGATGATTCTAGAGAGAGAAAGTTAGAGGTTTGGGAACTTTAGTGAGAAAGAAAAATCTTATTATGAGCTCCAACTCTCTACCTTGGGAGGTAGAGAGTATTTATAGTCATTACATAAATCGCCACCTATCGGGTCGTGGACTGTGCATACATGTAAAGACCCGCCCTCATCTCCACTGTTACTAAAACTAAATACTACTTAACTTATAATAATCTATTTACTACGCTAGCTTACTAATGATTACATATACTTTAGGTGACTGACTTTTCAATAACCGATTTACTAAATCCTAACACAAGTGAATCCTCGGCAGATCGCCGGAAACACATCCGAAAATTCTCTAACGATGGGTACATCATTAAGGTGTCTTTCACTCTTCTCCTCACTTTTCTTTCGTAAATTCGAAGCCAAGTAAAGACAACCTCTATCATGTACTTTGGCCTTAATACAAGAGATGATGCTCAACCGGAAGGACTTCACAAATGTGCCCGATCTCCTTGTATGCTCAACTTTTCCGCCATACGGTAAACGACCATCTTCTCATCACACAGATGATGTGTGCAACCGTTTCTTCATAACCAATCCATTGATAATGACGCCAAACTTCCCAAGGTAACCGGAAATAGGTCTATACTAAACAAGCGATCTAGGAAACCTAACGCATAACCTCGAATCTACGTGTGTCTATCTTCTTCCTATTCCCATTAGCTAATTCCACATCGTAATTAAACCCTAGAGGTGTTTGGGAGATTCCTAGTAATGGCATAAAATTGGTGGATACGAACTCATATCCGACTCAAGATCAACAAGATGGATGCATAGCGATTATTGAGAAGGAACGCACTCCATAACTATGTTAGGTCCTCACCAAACTTCCTTCCCATAGCGAAACATGCGTTGTTCCCATGTCTCTCTCACGATTCCTAGCACCATGGTTTTCCTGTTCTCCACAAACTCACGCCAATCGGGTTTAAGCCATTACTCCATACCTCTGTTAGCAAATCCTCCTACATTACTGATTTCCTCTCATCCATGCTCTAAGACTCATTCTTAAAGTGTCCATTCGCTCCACATCCAAAACAGTGATGCTGGCTCCTCCAAATCATCTCAGGCAGCCAGCCGCAGCTTGTGGACGAGACCTAGCCTTTGGCCATGTGTCCTACCTTAGAGCACTTCCTACACATCGCTCGCATAGTCCATGGTGGTGTCTACATACCCACCACACATAGGCCTACTACCTTCATAACCTTTCTTTTCTCCATTTCCTATGGCTTAACACTCGGCGCTCTCATGCCGTTTGTTGCTATTCCCTTTAACAACTTCATTCCTCTTCCTCTTATCAATCCTATCACTCTTACCCTTGTCTCCTACTTCTAATACATAAGAGTCCATCAAACAGCCACGAATTGCCTCATGCAAATTAACCGCTTCTCAAGTAGCCGATGATCATTTCAGCAAATGAAAAGGCAATCCACCAAGAACCTCTCAATCTTAAATTCTCATAACCATATCAGGCAAAGCAACGATAACTCTTGGAAACGACCATTATAAGTCGCTGCGTCAAGCACTTTAACCTTATGGTTCCGTAACTCACTCTCTAACTTCTTAACTTCATTCCTAGGACAAGTAAGTCTTGATCAAGAGTCTTAAACTGGGTCAAGTCATGCTATAAGCTACATCAATTCCTACCGATTCAGTGATAGTTGTTCCATTGTGTCAATGCTTCGTCCTTCAAGGTGAATGTTGCATACTTAACCTTACAATCCCTCACCAGCCTACTAACCGGTAAAACAGATTTAGTTTCTCTAAACCACCTAGTTAGGTAAACTACTCCTTCCGCCTCCTCAACTCGATAGACCACAGAATCGGAACTCTTCGTAGGTACAACCTCGGTTCGATTCAAGATGGGGTTCCACCAGAGGTGTTAGAGAGATTAGTCTCATTTAGCGCTTCAATGACACGCTAAGGCCACTAACCGGTCAACGTGGGTCGGGTTCATTGTGTGGAGGGTTTTGTGAACAGACCATTTCAAAGACGGCCATTACATTCGGTTTTTCACACTGGGTTATCAATGTTCGTTCTCACAGTGGAGTGGTCCGGGCCGACGACGACCTCGACGGACATGGGCAACAACAAAGCAGCTAGGAGTCTGCTTCGGTTGTTCCTAAGCTGTTTCGTCTTGTTGCCATCATTCTCAAGGCAAGAAGAATAGCCTTATAAGTTCACAATTTAAAGATAGAGTTGGGTTCCAAGGATCACCAAATAACGCTTGAATACATAATCAAGGTCAACAAGGATAATGGTATACCAAAGCTTAAAACAAATGATAATCGAATCATAACTAAAGGATGCACGTCCCAATAACCATAACTCATAGGTTTCAAAAGTGGAAATACATGGAAGGATATGGAGAAATCAAAAATGATCCTAACAACGATACTAATAAGACAACTAGGATAGATCTACATCTCGAACCAAGTACTACTTAGTTTCAAGATGGTACAAAGCTATGAATCTCATACTATCTAGTCAACACTACTTAGCACCTAAATGATCTCCAGACATCATCCATCACTCTCCATAGTGACAAAATCCCCAAACGCTGAGAGTCGCAATCCTTCCTAAGATTCACGACCTCCTTCTCAAACCGTTTAATTGGCACAAGCGCTTTGGTCTCGCTTCCAAGGCCAACCTCGTATGCCGTCTCCAACCTCGCCATCATAGAGTCCCGACAGACCTTCTCTCAAGGCCATCGACTTCTTCTTAATCTTATTTAAATCTATCCTCAAATCCTCTACACCAGTCCTCGCCACCCCTCTAACCGACCGACAATCCACTGACCTATATTCTGAATATAATCCTCCTCAGATCGCACTGCACTCCATACTCATCGGCTCAAGCATCCCGATGGTATCTCAGATCCTAACAAAGGCATATATGGCAAGTAGTAAGTGGTGAGTCAATGTCTAAAGGCTATCCAGGGAACTGCCTGTGCAAAGGAGAACCCGTCATGGGAGAAGTGCAGACTCTACAATAGAGAGTACCCCTTATGGGATATCCTCATCATCCTCCCATGAGGATCCTCATCTCATCTACCTACTGCTCCTCAATCATGCCCTCCTCTGACCTCATGCTCCTCCTCGCCCCTCATCCATGTAGGAGAGTCCATGAGTCGAGTCTCGTGAAGGTAAATCCCGAGGTGGTACAAGAGGGGATCTAGGTCTCCTAAGACATGGTGATGCCGGTGGTGATGACAAGAGAGTAATGCTAAGTGAATAGGTGATGATGGTGGTCGACCTGACACGCTGCAAGTTACTATGAGCAAGTCTAGAGTCCGCTCGTGCTAAGACCGATGTAAAGTGAGTCTGCCTAGATGAGCTAGGGCTATCTCGATGATGATGATGAACTAGTGTGTGGGCGGTAATATATCATGATCACCTCGCAAGAATTGTCATGAGAGTCACGTCATAACTAGCAACAACAAGGACCTCCTCGCACACATCAAAAGCTAGTGAAGGCATAGTCTCAGGACAATGGCATAGGGTAGGTATAAGTGTTCAAAACAACTAGTTTTAATAAGCGCATCAACTCAACCAAAACATATATCACATAATGAAAGCTTTAAAAGGGGTACCGTGATACTCAAAATATGCCTTTAAATAAAACACATAAGTTCCGTTCTATCACTTAATCCCATCAAATCAATCGAGTTCACAATTCCAAAACCACAATATATCGCTTACTCTAATCAACCGTAGTATCCGATAATCACATCTCATTTACCCAAAATCGATAATCATATATCCAAATCATAATGTTTCAATAATCACCACAATATCCCTTAACAGATCATACATAATTCAAATCGCAGCTCATACCATAATCAAATAAGAAGCTTCCGCTTGGCAAGCGGCGCAAGGCCGGTTGAGGATCAATTTTCTTAAAAGTTGTTATAGTTTAGGGTTTATAAAATACCTAACCTCTATAACCTTGAGCTCGATACCAACTGTAACACCCCAAATCTAGGTACAAATTTAAGACTTAATCAAGTTTTCGGCGTTACTATTGGATTGGTATTGCACACAAGTATAGCAAAAAGATAGTCATTTAACGTTCAAAACCAATCCCAAATTTAGTTATTCAAAACATTTAATCCAAAAGTGTAAATATTAGGCCCAACACATGATTTAATAAAATAGGTCCCCAAAGTTTATCACCGAGTCGAAATGATCCTTGAACTCTGCCTTCTTCCTGCTTCCACCGACACGTATTCCAAACATCTCAAATACGAGAAATCATGCTAAAAGGTCATCTTATGCCGTGGAGTTCATAGGTTTAAGTTCAACAAAATCATGGACCTGAGGGAGTTGATTTACTATGCAAGACCTAAGATAGATAAATATCGCTTTGCACATACCGATCATACCCGGATCACCAACCATATAATCATATCTTGCATCCGTGGATTACTAGGTCTCCGCGACTCTAGTCCAAGATCGCCGTGGCAACCTCTAAAACAGTTACAACCCCGGACTAGGTTCGATGTAGAAGTCTATTCTTAGCTAGGCAACGGTTCAACCTAGTCTAAGACAACAACTACCACACATCTATCTAAACAACAAGCATATAAGCAAATCCAAATAGTTTTAATAAATTAAAACAAGAGCATGATTCTCACCCCAATATAGTTAAAACGATAAAAGTGGGCTATGAATCTCACCTCAAGCAATCAACGCACAAATAAACACTAGCGTAAGATAACGTAATCACGGCACAACAACTATCGACTCGGCACAACCTAATAATGTAGACCAAATTTAATATATATATCTCTCGAAATCAACGTTATCTACCCTAATGTATTCTATTTCGTTATTTCCAAAAATGTCTCGTTTCACCATTTAATCCTAGTGTTTGGTATCCTCATGTGGGTGTATCGACTCAATATGATGCTATGAATGCACTCAAACAACTAATATGTGACTCAATGCAACACAATGAGACATCTAAGCGATAAGCTCCATAGTCCAATAAGTTTCTGAATAAATAGTAGACCTTATCGAATTGTCCACCTCGATAAACTCATTTATTTATTCGTCGCTTACTATCCCATAAATCGGTCGCATCCTAAAGAGTCATAAGGATAATTCACCCATTAATAAGGTTACCCAACGTATCTAGCGGCTCTTATTAGATTCACAACCTATAAGTCCGCTACCCACGTGGATCAACACTATTAATGTTAGGTTATCCGTAACCCATGCACATAACGTAAGTAAATAATTACTTGAAACTAGTATTAAATGCCCATAATTGGCATTTATCGATAAACGTGTACTCGAAACATTAATTACTTATTTATTATAAAATATTTCTATTTTAGTCGTTAGTTTCCATTTATAGTTAACAAGATAAATCTTTACGTATCGTTTTGTATAAAAGCCCTTTTTTATTATTTATGCTTCATAATTATTAACATTTTCATATATATACATATATTTCGTCAAATTCCAATATTAATTTCATATCGTATTCGCTTCGAGTCCACAAGCACCGAGTCATGACTTCGGCTTTTAATCAATCAATAGTCCAAACTATACTAAAGTCTATGTTATGTATGCTGTCGGGGTCAACTATTGACTAAAAAGTCAAAGTAACACCGACGTAGCTCAAAGTTGATAATATATATATATATATATATATATATATATATATATATATATATATATATATATATATATATATATATATCAAGTCCAAATTAAAAGTCATAATAGCGCAATTCAATCCCAAATCAACTCAATTCAATCTCAAATCAATCTCGCCAACCAAATATACCCGAAACCAATGTGATGACCCTAATGGTCATGACGGCCACGTTAAGACCACGGAACCAAACAAGCTCTGAAGCTTTCTACCCACGCTGCCTCATCCAAACACCAACAACATCAACCAACAAGCTACCAAAACAACCCGACCCGTACCCAAGGTCCATGTGGGTCATGTACGCAACTCATGGGGCTCGTACGTGCCCTAGGTGGCTCGTACACCATGTCACACCCAACCAAACACTACCAAATCAATTCCAGAACATCCAAATACAATCAATCAACATCCAATCATCAACCAAACATCAAACCCAACATCTATTCTAACCAAAAACATGAAACTAGACCTAAAATGCAAAAACCCATCATTATGATACACCACATGCTTACCAAACACTAGCTATATTTTTAATTATGTGTTAATTAGACTTAATACCACGTTTAAACCAAAAGCCCTAAAAATTATAATATGGTCGAACCATATTATTGTCATACGTGGCTTTACAAAGCTCAAACAAGGTGTATTCAAGTCCTTTTTACCTTTTCCAAACACGAATTGCAAAACCCACTTGAAACCCTAAAGATTCGACTCTTGATTCGAAGATTTGAAGGTGTTATGGAGGTCCAAATGGAGCGTGTAATATATGGTTGGAAAGAGGATGAAAAGATATTTAAGATGGTGGTGGAGGTGGGTGGTGACGCGCCGAAGTTTGGTCGTAATCTCGTCGGAAAGGTGGCGGCCGGTTATGGTGTTTAGTGTTAGGATTTGTAGAGAGAGAAAGAGAAGAGAGAGAAGTGCGTGTGTGTGTTTTAGTGAGAGAAACAAAGGGTGAAAGTGTGGTGAGGTGAGGGTATATATAGCTAGAGAGTAGGGACTTAAAAATAAAGAAAATGGGAGGAGGAGGGCGCCGGCTAGGAGGGAAAAAGAGGGGCCGAAGGCGTCATTTTTCGTAAACTATCTCGTTTACCCATTCCCGAGCTCATATATTGTCCCCGAGGTCCCACCGACATTCATTCGACTTTCTATTATTATTTATGTTTTCCATGATTTTTAACTATTTATTTGCCAATTTTCGAGTTACGGTCTAAAAGTTACGTTATTTCTCGTTTTAGGCTTTTCTAGTGCCGAATCGAATAGTGTCTACCAAATAGAGTTCAAACTCATACGATAACTCATTCAATAGTGAAATAAACCATAAAACCAATACTTATATAAAATCAAGTCATGGTTTATAAAATAGTGATGCCTTGTTTAGTTTAACGTAATGCGGTTACCTAAAATAGACTCCCTAAATTGCCAGTTGTCACAGTATCTCAATTTTCTAACACTATTTATGTCTTGATATATTCAAGTCTCGATATATTAAAGCCTCATATTACGGAAATTGCTAAAAATATTATGAATGATTGCTTAGTTTTCGTTTATTTTTTAGGTCAATAAGACTAAGTCTTTATTTGAGTTTTTTAAAAAATGAACGTGCTCTATCTTTTTATTATATAAAATAAAACAAAATAAAAGAAGCTCATTTAATGTTACAAATTCCAATAACTTTCAGCTAATGTAAATAAATTAAATGTTTCAAAAATCATTCTATGAACAATGTTTTAATGAACCAGCAAGAATAAGCTCTTTTTGAGCAAAAAAACATAAACACCAATTTCCATTCATTTAAGTGTTCATATTAGTTTGTTTGTTTAGTTAAACCTAACTTAATGAACACGAACAATCCTTGTTCATGTTGGTTCGGTTCTTTAGCCTTACTTCTAATTATCATCAAACGAATTTGGTTTTTTCTCTTTCTTATATTATTCTTTTCTCTATCTTCAATCAACTCTTAGATTGCCATAGTGTTTTTGTTTGATAGTTGGATTTTCTATTAGTCCAATGAATCGATAAGCTACTATTACACAAAAAGGAAAAAAAAATCAAAAATGCCTCATTTTTTAATTTTGATTTAGGCCTCCTAGAAGCTTGAGTCGCCCTTGTACGGGTGTATACTTACTAAAGTTATTAATAGATAATGAAAATTTTTAACCAATATGACACTATAATACACTAAGAGCACACAGTACATTGAGTTATAGGGCTGGTTGGTGCCCTATAACGCCGAACGACGTCCCATCTCGCGCCATAAGGCCTCACGCCAAACTCACCGGCCTAAGTTATATGTAATCAGTTTTTTCATATTTGCAATGGTTGGATTAAAGAAAAAATGACATTGGGGGCTTGAAATATAACCCTTTTTTGAAAAAATAAAAACCCACTTTACGCACACTTTTACTCTTTAAAAATTCTATAAATATCCCCTAAATCTTCTATTTTATACATACTTCTCCCTACACATCTCAATAATACTTCTCTTTGTTTCTACCTCTAACTTACAAAAATGAATCCCGATCTATCGTCACCCAAGAAACGTGGCAAAGGCAAAAAACCTCACGAATGAGACAAGAAAACCAAAATAACTTGGACGCCATGTAGTCAAACCGAAGAGTTAATTTCGGTGAAGTGGTGGTTACATGTATCCGAGGATACGAACACCGGCACTGACCAAACTGATGACACATTTTTGCACAAAGTTCTTGAGGAATATAAACATAAATGGTTGAATTCCAATTCGACACATACAAGAAGAATCTGAGGACGGCCAACCGGAGAAGAACCCGAGCGAATTGGAAATGATACTTTGCCGCGTCAACCCATCAAAGAACAAAAGTCTAAAAGACAATGATTCCCATCCGCCACTTTTCTTCACAAGAAGCTTTTCATGAGATGTTGCAACAACAACTGGCTCTGGACTGTGAGGCGAAGATGTAAGAAATAAGAAACGAGTCTAGGGCGAGGGTGGATTTAATAATTGCTTAAACAAGGAACGACGACATGAAGATGCTTGCAATCAACACCGAAGGGATGGATCCGACATACAAGGTTATTATCGACAAGACCAAACGTAAATGTTTTCCCTAAAACTAGTTTTGCTCATGTACTTTAATTTTTATGTTTTATTCTATGTCTTTTTTAATTTTATTTACTGTTTTTATGTCTTTTATTTTTTTAATGAAATTTAAATGTTAGTTTAATATGTCATTTTATTTAAATAAATAAATAAAATAAATAAAAATTGTGGAGTCTAGGGGTGTCTTATAACTTGAGTGATGGAGGGATGTTATTTTTTGGTTAAGTTATAGGCTCTGAGTTATAGGGGAAAAGTGCCGGGGCGACAACACTTTTTGCTATAACACGAGCCATATAGCTCATGGGCACCTAGTGCTCTAAGAGCATCAACTGCAGTCGGATGTTATAGACCTATGTTATAAGAAATTTATTGTCACGTCAGCTTTTCACCATAGAACTCAGCCCAAAAACACTCTCTCTCGTCACTCAAGTTATAGGACATCCCCGGGCCCCGAGGTTTTTAATTTATTCAATTAAAACAACAACTTTCATTAAATTAAAAATAATGATAAATTAAAAATTGAAAAAAATACAATCTAGTGATTAAGGTTTTATAGATTCTCCACAATATCTCTACGAAGATCGTTGTGCACTTTTGCATCACGAAGTTCTTTGTGTTTCCTTCGTTGTGTGGTGCATCTTTCGACCCAAGTACATTGCAAATTCGGTTGTTGACTTACGTACAATTCGTTAAATTACTAATCGCGAATTCTTGATCTTTTAATACCATGTTATGTAATATGATACGACAAGACATGATTCTTTGTAGCGTGTTAACATAGTAAGAACCTGCGGGTTGTAGTAAAATTCCCCAACGACCTAGAAGGCCGAAAGCTATTTCAAAATCTTTTCTTGCGCTTTCTTGAGCTATTTTAAATGTTTTGACATATGTAGCTCATTGAGGATAAATTTTGTCCGCTAAGTAGTAACATTTTTCGTATTTGTTTTCATTTACTACAAACGGAGCTTTCGGAGCAACATCGTCAATAAGATCATCAAATAAGTTTGAAGTTTAAGAACACTAAGATCGTTATTTGCTCCAGCAAAACCAAAATATGCATGTCAAATCCACAAATCATATGATGCAACACCTTCAAACATCCGAGTCGAGTATTTATGATCACGACTTTTATATTACCCGTGTAATGCCTTAAGACATTTTTTCCATTCCATATGCATACAATCAATTCTAACGAGCATTTCATATAGCGTTTTTCTTCTTGCAATGATATATATGTTGGATGTCATCAAAATTGGGCATTCTTAGAAGCTCGGCTAAGTATAAAGTATATATGCATTTAATGAAGTTTTGCAAACATTCACGTGACCAATGTTCACAAATTTGCAAATACTCGTCAAATGCAGTGGGTGATGTGCTATGTGCCAATTGGTGTATGGCTGACGTCATTTCAGGATAGCACTAATACTTAATCGACTTGTACAATCCGTTCGTTTCTTAAAAAATTGAAAGTACCTGGGAATAGGTTTCAACATTATAATCAGAAATATCGTGCACAATTTGTTTAAAAAGTTTGAAACTCATACGATACATTCGCCTAAAATTCCTCTCCAGGTATTTAGTTGGATTATTTTCTTCGCCAAAATAGATGTCTAAAAGTCATTGTTCCGCAACTCGTTCACGCAGGTGGTGTCGTTGTACGAGGACCCGAACTCTCAGCTTCTTGATTACCCAAACGATTGAAATTGTTGATAAGCTTCATAAGGGGTCGTATATTTTACTCGGATCATCTCTAAAGTAAATATTTTAATGATCATAGTTGGGATCTATAATGAATTGAATAAAAATGTATATTTCTGAAGTAAATAAATATAATGTATAGAAAAGATAAGTGTGTGTTAAAATGATAGAAAAAAAAGGATATTTATAGGATTTTAAAGGGTAAACAATATAGAAAATGGGGTTTTCTTTTTAAATCTAACGGATATATTTTCATTTTTTTTACATTTTCTGCAACTAGCCGTTATACAAAAAACAAATAAAAAAAATGAAAATAAAAGATAAATAAAATAAAAAAGGCTACGGCTTGGCTGGTGGGGGTGGCGCCGAGACCTATAACACGACCATCGATATAGTGGTTCACGCTATAAGCTCGTGTTTTAGCCTATAATGCAACCTCACCGGGTGCTCTAAGACGAAGGCGTGATATTATAGTTGTGGCCTGACAAATGTATCACGTTAACGCCGCATCGGCCTTTTATATATTTTTATTTTTTTTCCTGCTATTTTATCATCACATTTAACTTTGTAATGGTTATCACCTACATCACCACACGTGATTTTGCATGTCATTACACCTGATCTAAGTGACACACATTTTGTAGCTTACTGAATCACGTATAACTGTATAAGCATTGACATGGATTAATTTTATACACTAATTTAAAAATACTAGCATGGTACCGGCGTAAAACAGCGGGATACTAAATATACAGTTTTTGTCGTATCTTGATCTTTTAGCGATATGTAATGATAGTCGGTATATGACGGTTACCGGTTTGATAGTTCTAAAAAATTAATATGTGTTTAAATTACCATAAAATATATTAATACAAATATAGATCTTCGTAATTATATTCATTTGAACTTAGTAAAAATTGAATGCATATGATAAAATTTAGAACTTTAAATTTGTATAATTGTAGGTTTGTAATATCAATTTCATTAGGGAGGTGATTTGTACACTCTTCCAATTGATTAGGACACTCTAAATTATAATATTTGGACATATATACCCTTACAGAGTGAAAATATGTGAAGGTGATATGAGGGTATAATCGTCCGCACACTCTAATTTAGAGTGTCCCAATAAATTAAGAGAGTGTACAAATCAATACCCATTTCAATACTAAGGCTATGTTTGGCAAAACTACAGCAGTTCAGACTTTGTAGTCTATAAATGTAAATGTAGGTCAGAAATCAGAAAGTTCTGTAAAATGAGCTACAAGCTATATATTTTTTTCAATAGAAGTGTTTAGAAAATTAGCTATTAAATGTAATTATAAGATGTAAAATGACATAAAAGGACAAATCTATAATTGTAAATAAATGGTTGGAGGGTATATCAGTAATTTAAAGTTTTAAATGTCTCTAAAACATTTAAAAGTTTATGAATCACTTTTCATTTTGAAATATATTTGTTTGAAATAAAAGCTCAGAAGCATTTGATCCAAACAAAAGCTACTTAATTTACAAGAGATTATTTTGTAACAAAAAGCTAAGAGCTCCTCCAAAAATCTCTGCCAAACAGGCCCTAAACTTTAATGTGTCATTAGTGTATATTATAATGCAATTAGTGTAATATAATATTTAATTTATGAATTACTAATTATAGGTAACATGTGTAAGCTTAAAAATTAAGCCTTCTATTTATAAAAATTCTAAATACATTATAAATGGTTATAGATTATAGATATAAATATAGATTATAGATTATAGATTACACATTTTAATTATAGATTTCACAATATACTTCTCCATTTCTATTCGACGACAAAAGATGAAATGAATTTAATGACGATGAGACATGAAACAAGTAGACAATATTCTTAATATTTGTATATCAACCACTTTTTGATCTTCGTTGTAATACTATTTTATCATGATTCATATTACTCTTGGTAAGTATGTGAAAAAAATATATGTATAAGCATTTTCATATTTTGATTTAACCCATTTAGTTTATATATCTTATAAATATTCATCATTACATATTTCAAATTAGATGATTTACAAAACATTTATTTTATCATGATTTATATTACTTTATTGCCGGCCATGATTGGTTAGATAAAAAAGCATGTAAGAAGTATCTTTCATATAATAGGGTTATTTGCATATATATATTTTGATATTAACCCATTTATTTTATCATGATTCATATTACTCTATTGCCGGCCATTTAGCTTATGATTCTTACAAAATATTTATCATTACATATTCCAGATTAGATGATTTACAAAACATTAACAAATCTTATTTTAGATGAGTATGCGTCAACGTAAAAGTTATAACGTCATTAGTCTACATCGAAGATAAGTGTGTAATCACAACCAAAGGAACTAAAACCTCAAAAGCACAACTAGACAAAAATGAAATGGACCATGAGAATATATCATATAAAAGAATCCATTCCCCACATATGAATTTCACGCTTGTCTATCTCCGATTAAACGATAAAGCATCGAAGGAATCCAACAGTATATGTTGTAACCTGTAACGAATCAATCACATCCAAACATGTGATCTAACGTGATATCTAAAACGAAAGTCGGGATGATGACAAAGTTTCGCTCTATTATGTCTAGCTTAACCGATGCTTCAATATTACAGTACCAACTTTGGTTGTAAATACACGAGACGAAACCAATGCTTCAATATTACAGTAACAACTTTGGTTGTAAATATACGAGACAAAGTTCTAGCTGTACATTACAACTCATAAGCTACTTAGAGATAAACATTTCGAAAAAGAGTGTTTGATTTTGCTTGTTTTGTCAAGAAAATGTAAGAGATTTTAAATCTAAATACTGATGGGCTTTATTTTAAATTATGGCAAAAAATTATTTAGTGTTATCTCTAAGCAATATAAAAAAAACTTGTTTAAAAGTGTTTATTACACACATATATTTACGGAAACCTTTTTTTTACACATAAATTAAATAAACAAGTGAAACAGCTTAATCAGTTATAACGTTTCAACATACTTTATATACCATCAAATAAGCAACTTAAAACACTTTCTCGAATAGACTATTTAACAACCCGATTAAAAGTATCTATTATGGTGAAACTTTATAAAGTTTTTATAATAGTACCTAGTCATCATAATTGTTTTTAACGCAACATTATTACGGGAACTAAACAAAAGAATAAAATACAAAAAAAAAAAATAACGTCCCAACTACTCAACAAGCTAGTTAAAGAGAAAGGGGTTCAATAAAAGAAAAAACACCACAAAGGTGCATACATACAATTTAGTCATCATAAATTATAAATTCATAAACTTTTTTCTTGTTATAAACTTTTCTTCACTATGCATAAAGTTCTTAAAGGTTTTATAAAACCTCATCAAACACAAAAGCATTAAATTTAGAATAGGTGAAACACATTTTCACTCTTGTTAATAAAATGATAGACTTTTTCATATTTTTTTAAACATTTTTATAAAACATTATAGGGGATGATATAAGAACTCGAAGCTCCACTTTAACTAGTTTTAGGTGAAACATTTTATCATTTTATGTACAAGAAATGATCGAAAAACTTCAGCACACCTTATATTATATCCGAACTTAGATATCCACGTTCTATTGATTGCAACAAAAACATTCATTTCTACACAAGACAATAAATTATTGCTAAACACTTTTAAACACAAAGCTAAACTTATGTTATTCTTGTGTGGTTGACACAAAGCTTATGAGTACCTGTACCTTTAAATAAGATATGTAAAATAAGCTTCGTTTGAAAATTTTAATTTTCGTAAGTATAATAGAAGCTTACCTTAAGCAGCTTATAAACTTTTAAAGATATTTATTTGTTTTAGTACCCTTATATGCATTTATATCGAGAATGAAATTGTATTTCGATTTCTGTAATTTTATAATTATAAACGTTATCTTCAGCTATTTTGGGAAATATATTTGAAAGTAAAAAAAATTAAATTTCAGCTCAAGTCTCATAATCTTCATTTCCACTCCAGCTGCATGATAAAATTTTAGCATATGTTTAGTAGGGAGTGTTTAAGAGCGTTTTGCACAAAATACTTGTTTGAAAACAATCAACTATCATTAATATTTTTTCTTAAATGCTCCAAATAAATTTTTTACTTTTAGTAACATTTACAAGCAAGTAATGTTTCCATTTACTAATATAACTTTACAGCTATGTTATCGAACGCTTTATAAAAACCAAACAACTACTGCTTTGCTAATTTCACCAAAATAACCTGATTAAAAAAAAAGTCAAAAAGTAAGGCCCTTTAAAGATTGGGTCTAAACTAAACTTGCCGGGACAAATTGACTAGTGAGTATATTGACTTGTACAGAGACCACCAGCAACAAAACACTTCTCACCTTTTCCCTCTTTCCTTTATCTCTCTCTCTCACTCCATAACCTCCCCTCCCCCCATTCTCCCTCACATCACCACAACCATAAAAAAAAAACGACACCGTTTCACCCACATTTCACATATCCATTTCACATCATCACAACCAGATCTATAAATACACATTATATAAAAAATAAAAAAATGAGCTCAAGCCAATTAAAATCAAGCTCATCTTCAACGACGTCGTCTTCGAACAAACAATTTGTTGATAATTTAAGCTCACCGTCAGCAGCTTCTTCTGTTATAAGTAAACCGAATTATAATTATATTTATTCGCCGTTAGGTTATGAGAGATCGAAAGAGAATGTTACTGTTACTGTTCGGTTTAGGCCTCTCAGGTAACTCACTCAATTGCGCGGTTAAAATTTTCTGTTTTTTTTACTTATCATTTTTACAGTTTTCTATAGCTTAATACGGAATAGTTACTGATCATAGTAAAAAAAAAAGCTGTAATGAAATGCAGGTAAGCGAATTGCGGTTAAAAGTTGTTTTTACTGAAAATTATGGAGTAATAAAATACGGAAGCATTTGTAAGCGGAGTAATAGTTACTGATCATAGTAAAAAAGTTAAGCTGTAACAAAATGTAGGTAATTGAATTGCGGTTAAAGTTAATTATAGTAATATTTACTGATCATTTATATATGTTTTTACTGATTATAGTAATGTAATATGAAAGTTGTTGATAGTAATAGTTATTGATCTTAGTAAAAAAATAGGCGGTAATCGAATTGCGGTTGAAAGTTATTTTTTCTATCTGTTTTCCTGATTATAGTAACGTAATATGGAAGTATTTTTTGCAATAGTTACCGATCATAATGAAAAGAATAGGCAGTAACAAAATGTAGGTTACCGTAACAGGTGAAACTAGTGATCAAATTGTAGTACAGAATTACTGTTTACTGATTATAGTGAAATAATACGAAATTAGTTGTTAGTAGTAGTTACTGTTCATAGTAAAAAAAATAAGCGGTAACAAAAGGTAGGTAACCTAATTGCTGTTAAAAATTTATTAAGTATAGCTTGTTTAATATGTTTATATATTTTTATTTTTGTTTTACCGATTAGAATAATGTGATATGTAAGTATTTTGTTAGTACTAGTTACCGGCTATAGTAACATGAAGGAAATAATAGGCGGTAAAAAAATGTAGGTTGTTATAATAGGTGAAACTAGTGATCAAATTCTGGTACAAAGCCAGTGTTTACTAATTGTAGTGAATTAACACTACGAAAGTAGTTGTTAGTAATAGTTACTGGTAAGCGAATTGCGGTTAAAAGTTATTAATTATAACTTTTTATATTGAATATAGTAATAGTTACTGACCGCTGATCAGTTACATCTGTTTAGATATGTTATATGGTTATAGTAACTTAATACTGAAGTATTTGTTGGTGGAGTAATAGTTACTGATCATAGTAAAAAAAAATAAGCGGTAACAAAATGTAGGTTACTGTTCCTTCTCGGCTTCTCAGGTAAGCGATTTACGGTTAAAAGTTATTCTTGTATCTGTTTTCCCTAATAATATTACTAGTTCACTTTTATATGTGTTACCAATAATAGTAACGTGATAGGGAAGTATTTTGATAATACTTACCGATAATAGTAAAAAGAACAGGCGGTAACAAAATGTAGGTTACTATAACAGGTAAGTGAATTGCAATTGATAGTTATTTTTGTACATGTTTTTACTGCTTACAGTAATTGTTATCGGACATATATATCTGTTTTACTGATTATAGTATGGTAAGTTGGTAACAGGGATGTGTTTGTTAGTACTAGTTACCGGTTATAGTAACATGCAGGAAAAAATAGGCAGTAACAAAATGTAGGTTGCTATAAGAGGTGAAACTAAGTGACCAAATTGGGGGTACAAAGTAGTTGTTGAGTAACAGTTATTGATAGTAACACGAAGTAAAAAAAAGGCTGCTATAATTGGGTACAAAATGTAGGTTACTATAGTAGGTGATACAGATGAGGTAAAAGAAGTTGTCATACGTAATTATCGGTTATATGATATATCTGTTTTACCGATTATAGTAACGAAGTACGAAAGTATTTGTTAGTGAAAGTTACCGATTGTAGCAACATGAAGGAAACAATGCTGTTGTAATTGGTAACAAAATGTAGGTTAGTGTAATAGGTGAAACATATAAGGTATGATGCTATTATAAGCTCAGGTGATTAAATCGTGGTACAAATTATCCTATGTATCTGTTTTGCCGGTTATGGTATGGTTGTACAGTACTAAGTCATCCTATAGGTGAAACAGATAAGTTATGTTGCTATTGTAAGCTTAGGTGTAAAAGTTGGTACAGTGTTATCATTTATATATGTTCTACCGACAATAGTAAGGTACGAAGGAAGTATTTATTTGTACTCATAATTAAGTGAAAATATTTGCTATGAGTGGTAATATAATTTAGAATCTGTTAATGATTAGTTTTAGTAGTGCGTTGCTATTTTAGGTGAAGCAGATAAGGGTTGTTGCTAGTATAAACTCATGTGATGAAATTGTGATACCAACGATAATTGTTTTACCAAATACCGATTATAGTAAGTTAATAAAAAAGTATTTGTTAGTAATTGTATCTGATAATAGCAACATGATGTAAAAAAGGCTGTTGTAATTGCTAACACAATGTAAGTTGGTATAATAGCTGAAGCAGATAATGTGTGTTGCTATTGTTAATGATTGAACATACTGTCGTTAATTTTGATGTGAAGTGAATTGACTTTTTATTTTTTCGAGGAATAGTCCGAGGGAAATACGGCGAGGGGAGGACATTGCGTGGTATGCGGATGGAGAAACTATCTTACGGAATGAAGAGACTCCATCGATAGCGTATGCATATGGTATGGTTTATTTATGGGTTATGGTTATGTGATTTGTTAATGGCCATGACTCATGTGTAGCGGCTTAACTTGGAAATCAAAAAATGTAGGTAGAATTAGAACCTGATTAACTGTAATTATAAGTCTAGGATTTGAAATCTGTATCACCAAAGTTAGTCAAACAATTGCTTGCTGATAGATTATCTATCTACTTCTTTTACCATGCTTATTGTTTTAAACTCCTTTGTTTCTGCAAAGGGAAGCCAAACACAATGCTAATCCCTTAGGGCAAATGATTTAAATGAAGTGCACATAGATACAATGAAGTTTAGTGTATATGGGCAAAACTATTAGAGTGGATGAGTTTCATATATATTTTTTTCCTTTCATTTCTCTTTGGACGTAATATCACTACATGTATCTGAAAGAAATTAGAACTCTGCTCGAACTGGCTTACTAAATGACATTTCCGAAAATAGAGGCATGTCATTTGCTAGTTTCCGGGGAACCAAAAAGGTAGGCAAGATCCATTAGAATGAGTGCTCATAATCAGTAGAAAAAAAATAGGAGAAGAACCCTCCTAGCATAGTTTTGTCACAGGGTTAGTTTAGTATTCTATTTTCCCCCGTTGCTCTTATTATGAGATTAAGTTTGCTTTGTGTGGGAATTGAGAGAATTCTTTCTCTGGAGTTTGGAAAAATGGTTGTGGGACTTTTAAAAGTCTGATAGACCTAGCTTAATTCGTTCTTCATGCTAACGTGATACATATAACCCAATTTGTTTTTTCTCTTTCATATTATGAATCTAGAGTGTGTGTGTGAGTGTGAGTGTGACTGTGTGGGTCTATCACTTTAATATTAGGGATCTTCCTAATTTGGCTTTTTGTGAGGTTCATATATCATGACTCGCAAGTCTCATTTTGTTTCTTTTTCTTGTCATAATTTGTAAATAGATCGGGTGTTTGGGCCTACAACCACAACACGTCATGTATACGATATTGCAGCTCAACATGTTGTTAGCGGTGCAATGGAAGGCGTTAATGGTAAAACTTTTTTTTTTCTTTTCCTTTTTATCATATGTCAAAATAACTATAACAGTATTATAACCATATTAAAATAACAGTAACGTCAATGTGCTTACTTTGACCAAATAGTATGTGGTCGTCTGGTTGATTATTTTTCATATAGTTTAAAGTGGTCATCCACTATAGATACTTTAGGTATTAACCTTTTTACAAGTGCTTTGCTTCTCAGTCTTGCACCATTCTTGGTTTGTCTTTAATGAAATATCATTTTTGATGCTATAATTTGACTAATAACACTCAGACTAGTCTTAGTTCTCATTTTATAGATGGTGATCCACAACCTTTTGTTTTTAGCAATTCTTTCTTATTCATCGTACACTGTTGCCTGCACTATAACTTTGCATTATCTGTTTCAACCCAGGAACTATTTTTGCCTATGGCGTGACAAGTAGTGGAAAGACTCACACCATGCATGTAAGTTTATCACCTTTTCCGTTGCCATTTTATTTCTCAAGTATTTTATGCTGTTTAGAGTTGTAGATATCTGTTTCATCAAGCTATAATAAGTCTTGTATTATATGGAACCCATATGTGTACTAAAAGTTTTTTGGATGTATGTGCTGGAACTGATAATCTGATTGTTGCGAAGTGAACTTACAATAATAAATTAGTTGCTAAGCTGCTATAATTCCTCATTCATCTCTTGTACTTGTTCACGCGAACAACTCATTGTATTTACTTTGGTATCTTGATCATACACAAGACAGGGTGATCAAAGGTCCCCGGGAATTATTCCCTTGGCTGTGAAGGATGCTTTTAGCATCATTCAAGAGGTATACTTTGCTGGAAAACCGCTACCTGGTATTAATTTGAACTTGTTTCAAGAGGAAGATTAATCATCTGTGTTTACTTTTCAGACTCCAAACCGTGAATTTCTTCTCCGTGTCTCATACCTGGAAATTTACAATGAGGTTAGAAATCTCTTCACTGATTTACTTGTTGAGGCTTGTTACATAATAGAAAAGAACCTGACCTGCTATATTTGCTCCTACAACCTCCAAAAAAACAGTAGTCTAAACAAAAGGCCTGTGACAAATGTCATGTGTTATGATCAGATGGCTTTTAATATCTTTTTTTTAGCGTCACTACGTAATCTGTTGTATCAGTCTATTCCATAAGTTAATACTACTACATTAATATCCCTACCAGTTGCCGTATCTGAAGCTTGTGTAATCACCTTGGTATAGTCTTCATTGGCTTTATTTACAGATAGATCATTTTCGGTTTTTATTAATATTGATGTTTCATGTCCTTGTTTTCTATAGGTTGTCAATGATTTGTTAAAT